>WEIU01022193.1:2052-14615 GCA_013389925.1 Aegithalos caudatus
CCTTCTCCTGGAGAACCTTGTAAACTTTCCATTTCTGACTAAAACCACAATCTTTTTTCTTTCTTATTACTACTTTACAGTTCCACATCTTAATTTTCTAACCATATGCTCCTCTGATCAAATCAGCAGATGTTTCTTCTTTTGAGCTCAGCCTGCAAACATCTCAGCAGGGTCAAAAGAGCTGATTGCCAGTAGTGCTAACTGAACTAAACATATAATAGAAACAGACAAAACTTTTATCAGTCAGATTCCTAGGTTATTTTTGTTATCATTTCTTAGCTATCACTAATCTCATCAGAAATACATCTGTGGCCTCAGAATTTGAAATTCTCTCTGTTCTCAGCATCAGTGTGTCACAACTCGTCTTTGGGACATGATGCTGTTTATTATCTCAGCTATTTTGAAAACAAAATACCCAGCAGTGTTTCTGAACAGGTGACTGGCTAGAGTCAGGCTCAGCAGTCTCCTTGGGAGTGTTCTTTTTTTACATCATTTCTGACCTTGCATACTAGGCCTGTCACATCTTTTTTTATCCATATCAATACACTAAAGTATGTACTTAACATTTCACCCTGTTTTCCCTCCACCCCGCGTTGTTGCCTTTGAGATAACAATCTGTATGTAACAACAGTAGCTGGTGAAAGAAGTTCACTGAATTATTTAGCTTTGTTTGCTTTGTCTGAATGCTGGAGAGAATACTGATGTACACAGCTTTCTTACTCCTAGTCCTGATTCATGAGTCATACCTCTTCTTTTGCATATTTTACAGCTGGTGACTATGACCTTAGGGATTTTTAAGCAATATTGTTTTCCCAAGAGCTATTTTTTTGGGTGGGAAACCACAAATGAGTCTAAGAAAGAGCAGCTTATATATTTATATTAAATGAGAAGGATCATAGGATCACAGAACAGTTAGGGTTGGAGAGGACCTTAAAGATCATCTGGTTCCAACCCCACAGTCATGGGCAGGGACACCTTCCACTGGACCAAGTTGCTTAAAGCCCCATCCAACCTGGCCTTGAGAACTTTTAGGGATGGAGCAGCCACAATTTCTCTGGGCAATTTATGATGGTATAAGACCTTCAAACATCTTCACTTTTGTCTTGAGATACTCATATACAAGAAACATTTTACCCCAAATTCACCAAGGTTTTGAATTCCGTTTCTTTGCATTTTGATTACATATGTGCCGATAGTCCTACACTACAAATTCTCAGTCAGAGAATGCCATATATACTCTATTTCTAAAAACACTCATCCTTGAGACTGTGAAAGATGTACTACTGACAATGTCATTATGTCTGTGATTCTCTGAAAGACTGGATTCTCCAGCTGAAATAAGGGATGTTGCATCCCTTCCATCACCTGTATCATAATCTGTCAGGTAGACATACTAAGTGATTTTGTTCTTTCGGGGCCCTTCTAATCTCTTTTAAGGTTCTACCTGCTGCTATTTTCTTTAAAATATGCATGACAGATGGCAAGCAGAACCTAAAAAAATAGTGTATGTCATGATGTTTCAATCTATGTCATGGTTCTGAAGTAAGTTTGGCATAAAAAAATAAACATTATTCTAATATATCCAGGATCTAGCCTGAAATACATTTGTGTTATATGCTGGTCTATCATGGTCATTTAGCTGTTACATCAAGCATATTTGCACAGTAAAACAAGCTAGTCCTCCAGTGATTATTTTTTCTCTCTTCTAACTCTCTGTTGCTGGGAGATTTTTTCTTTAAATTATTATTGCAATTATTTCAAGCTCTATTATTGAGACAAACTTGGTTGAAGCTTCTGTTATTTGGTCACTGAGAACCAAGCAGATGGTAAATAACTGTGTTAAACCAATGATACAAACTTAAGCCATTCACTTGTCAGCAAAATCTTGGCAAATACTCTATTTAAGCATCAGAACACGTCCTTCAAAACTTGATGGACATCTGACATTTTCCATTGGTTGGGAGTCAAAGCATCCAGTTCTGACTGGGAAAAAAATTGTGTATGCCAACAGATAAATTCATATATCTTTCCTAAACTTCTAGCAATTTTAAGTTTAAAGAAAAAAACCTCTTCTACTGGGTTGCTATCTTATTTAATTAGATGTGGTAGCAGAAGCTGAGAAGAGTTAAGCTGAAGAAAAACTTCTGAAAATCGTCAGGAAAAGGCACATTTTTCCCTGCACCTCTAGCCACCTAGCAAAATAGAGTTCTGATCAATAATTAAGGATATAGAAATAGATTTGGCAGAACTAATAAACAGCATTCATGTGAAAGGTGTTGTATAAGGTATTGTTCTTTCTTTCTGGAATCATTAATGAGCACAGACTTTCTTCCTCATTCATGAGATACACATCAATAATCTACCCACTCATGAAACTGCAAAGCCCAATATACAGTTAAATACACAATATTTCCTCTATCACAAAAGATTGCACTTTACTAAGGAGAGAAACCATCAACAAGATCAGAAATGACAAATACAATTGAGTTTATTCACAGTGAGATTAACCATTCACTGTTGGCAGTTTCAGATTATTGAACTGAAGAAAATGGACACAGTTCCTTTCAAAGCTAAGAAATGCTCTCCAAGAGGTGATTAATATGACAATCAAAATACGAACATTTTAAAAAACTCAACACAAAAATTGGGATTAGATAAGACAAAATTTTATGCTTCTTCTGATCTTGTAGGTCAAGGGTCAGACATTGTAGTACACTGGGATTTAGGTGGTGACAAAGATCTAAAGTGAATAACAATGAAAAATAGTGGGGGAAGGAAGGTTTAGTCAGAGTGAGATTAATTCCTTTGACAAGTGTGTTTTCTATATGTTCAGGTTCAGGTCAACCACTTTTGCTGCAATTAACATTCTATAATATGAGGAATTCACAGACCATGGGTGGTAGAAATAAATTTGATAAAATGCATACTTGGCCTTATAATCAGAAACAATTAAGTGGGCAACTACTTTATTACACAGGGGCTTACACATATTTAATACATCAACTGTAAATAAACTCAATTAAGAAATTATAATCGATTTTTGTTTTTCTTCTGAGATATTATAATATACACTTCTTTAAGGGTAGAAGTATAGGTTTTTAAGCATAATTTTATATCTCGCTATCAGGTCTTTAATGACTTGACTGAAATGGATTTAATGATAAATAAAATGGATCCTTCTAGCATTTTATTTGTTGGATGCAGATTTGCCATCTCAAAAGAATGATCCTGAATGATATAGTGGATAGCAAGACTTTTAGCCTAATAACTTCCATTATATATTATCCACCAGCAACTACACCTGGCAACAAAACTAATTTTTTTCTTTACTCATTTTTTTTTATTATCCAGGTCTTCATCTCCTGAGATTCACACACCTTACCCCAGCCTCATCCAACTGCTCAATATCTGAGTTACCTGCATCCTATTAAATGGCATCTCAGTTCATCTCTGCAGGGGTCTGAGACTGAAACGTTAATGACGAACGAGAGACTCACCTATGTATCTATTTCTATACTGCAAGACAAATAACATATAATAAATCTGAAGGCAACTACTCATACATAAAATTATAGAACTATTAGATACAATTGGGACCTTACACGAGGGCAAAAAGCATAAGAATATAGTTTATTTTCCTATTAATAGTTTTAGGGTGTGAATGGAAAGACCTCTACCAGCAGGTGGAGTAGGGCTACATCCTCAGATATATATCCATTTAGGTGCCAGAAAAAGGGGAGCCTGGGACCTAGGGGCAGCTATGGGGCTGACAGATGGTCTGAGCTTGTGGGTGGCACCACATCACAGGTAAGCCTATATATATATGTGTGTGTATATATATATATATACACGTATTTCTCTCTGACACACCTTCACCCTGATTAGAGACATCAAGGAACAGAATGAGGCTGTTGGTGTTCGTGTTTGTGTGAGTGCTGAGGGTTGCCCATGTGCCTGGTCATGGGTGTATTTACATGTGTATTGTATATATGTGTTTGCAGGTGTGCCTGTAGGGAAAACACACTCAACTTGATTCTTGGAGCTGGGAACAGCGAATTGTCACAGTCTCACATCTGTTGTGCTTCCAGATTTCACAACTGTTAAAATTAAGGATCTGACTCATCCAGAGCTACAAAATGGACTTTTAAAAAAAGTATATAATACAATATCAAAACTGTATTTCATTATCTATTCGTTAGAGGTTTTTTTCTTCCTCACGTGACATGGAATTTTATGGTCTGGGTGATTCTGTTAATTTTTAGTTAATTAGAAGCAGAGATATTTCTATTTCAATCAATTATAGAAAACAGATTTTGATAGTTCTTGGAATCCTTCACTCCTGTATTACAGAAGTTTCATTGTTCATAAGATTTGTGCTGAGTTTGCAAGGCCTCGGGTCTGAAATTTCATAGGTTCTTCAGACTGAACCTTTACCAAACTCCTTGAGGTTTTCCCTACTTGGTTTATCTGTGACTGCAATTTCACAGCAGGTGTCTGTTTGTATGTAATTTGTAACACTTTTCTTTATCCTTGTATGGTAGGACTATAACAATCTGTTGATTGTTAGCAATGAAATAACAATTTGTTATTCCATATAAAATGAAATATTTCAAGACCACATTAGATGGAATTTTGAGCAACCAGGTCTAGTGGAAGGTATCTCTGCCCATGGTTGGGGGACTGGAACTAGGTGATCTTTAAGGTCCCTTTCAATTTAAACCATTCTATGATCCTAAGTTTATGATTTACAGCTCTTAGACAAGGATGTAGTGTAGATAGATAAAAGCCTGATAGGACAGCAGAGTCCCTGGGAGGGGGAGACACAGAACATTGCACAGAAGAGCACAGGCAGGGGATGACCAGTGGAGCACAGGCTGGCATTAAAGGCAGCTCACCCATGGACAGTTAAAGAATTAAAGGTCTGGAGCTGGACAAAAGTGGGTTTAGGGGTAAGAAAAACAAAGAAGTTATGTCTGACATAGGAACCATAACACAGAAAATCCAGATGTGATGTGGAGTTGCAGACAAAGGTGTAGGCATACTAGGATATTAGCTAAACCTGAACTTGGGCACCAGAAAGCTACTAGGGCAAGGAAGAGAAAATCATCAGCATGAACACTGGTGGACTCCAGACTTTTTTTTCTGGAACACCTTCCCAAACAACAAGGAATAGAATGAAAATGCTAAACCTGGGCCCAGAGGAGCGGAGGAAGGGTGAGCACAACACCAGGAAAAGGGATAGAGAAATGCATATATAATAGTTTTAACTGTATAATCCTTTTATTTCTCTATTTTTTAGATTTCAGTAAGTAATAATTAGTGGATTTGACTCTTGGGATTTCACTTATAAAAACAATAAATTCTTATGTTTGTTTATCTATATCTATATCTCTAGATATAGATATAGATATATGTAGAAAGTGAATTTATTCTTCTCCTATTAACAAGATTTTGAGTGTAACATTTTCATGTGAAATTTATTGAAGTTACTGAAATATATTGGCTGGAATGAAACCTGTATTGTGCCCAAGCCAATATTGTATGATTTCCAAAAAAACTGAACCAAAAAATAAAAGAAAATTAATCTCTTAAAAGCCCCACGTGACAAATAATAGTAACTACAGAAGCACTTAAGAGCAATAATTCTCATGCAGAGTATCATTGATTTAAATCATAAGTAAGTTGCAGGGGGAGCACCTGAAGAGTAGCACAAAGACATTCCAGCCTATCCAACCAGTGGCTTGTCTTCATCAGTGTCCCAGCTTACACGTCCTTGTGTTAATTCAGGCATAATGGGGAATAAACAGAAGGAACTAGAGACATGAATGTATGCAAGGCTAAGACTAGGGAAAATGTGGGATCTCCCCAGAAGGAAATGGGAGACCTCATTACCTGGAATTTGCAGAAGACTAAGGTACTTAGTGATTTTTCTACTTGGTTTTCTGGCAAGCTCTTTAGCCACATGACCCAAAATAACTGTTGGTAGTAGAAGGTTGAAGTCACCACTGTTTGTTTGAAATGTAGGTTCTAATCATATGCACACCCTTCATCTATTGTAAGACAAAGTAAAAAGGTCTAAATGAAACAAAGAAAACGACAATTCTTTAGACTAATATATTTCAATTCATATTTCAGTTTATTAAGGGCATGGAAAAAGGAGTTACTCATGCTCAAATGAAAGTTGGCAACATTTTCTGAAAAGAGGAACTTGCTTCATTGAATGTCCCTGCTTGATTGCTTGTCACCATCTGATCACATCCTTAGTAATTTTTCCACCTAGCAGGTCTCTATGTAAGTGACAACAACTAGTTTGCTCATCTCAAAACAACTCACCTATTCAGTTTCAGTCAAAAATTTGTGTGTTCATGTGTATATGCATGTCTGTGTAAGGACATGGTCTGAAGAAGGAAGAAATTTAAGGACTTGGCTGATTTGTCTGTGCAAACACAGGCACTTGTGCCAGTCAAAATGCTCCTGCTTCCAGCTGTCTCTTAAGCCATGGGTAACAGGTCTTCGCTAAATCCTACATTTTTTCTGCCAACCCATGTGAATGCCTTAGGTGCAATGGGATACCTCTTAGCATACTTAATAATGTAATTGCATACCTTTGCTTAGGCACCTGAAATATTCCCACATGGTCTAAGTGAGAATGAATTAAAAAGTTTTACTGTCAGAGCAAAGCTTTTGGAAAGTTATTATTTTGAAAGCTGAATCTTAATTGAGTTCTTAATTAAAACTGTGCTTTAAGACATGACAGTAAAACACCAAAATTATGTCAATTCACCAAGAACGTACCTTGGAATTCTACAAGACCTATTTTTCAGGATGTTTTCCTTCATGTGCTACTTCAGTTTTTGTTTCTGAATATCAGTACATTGCCCTGAGTCATAACTCCTTTCTATTTTTTTTGTTCTTGCAAACCTTTCAAACACACAACAGTGCTTTTCCTTTCCTTCTTTATTTTCAGTAGTACATCTAAATAAATTTTCCAAGATTGTTAACCGCCTCTTTCCTTTCAGAGACCTATTAATAAAATTTTGCTATTGAACTTACCCTTGTTCAAAAGTGACTTCTGCCCCTGGATTTTAGACAACAAAACCAAAACAGAAAACTCACGTGAGACATGGCCACATACCAGTAGGAAAAATCTATGTGCCACGAGCTTATTGAATGCTCTTTACCAGGAAGTCTTCACTGTATTAAGTGATAGCAGTATCAACAATTCTTAGCTTGTATGCAGATGGGCAGGTGGATATAAATTGTTATTTATGGCCCTGTACCGCAAGCTCAAAGGATGGAACCTAGATGTCAATTCTAACACTGAAATTTCTGAAAGAGTTCCTATTCCTGCTGTAGTGTGAGAGAAGGGTTAAACAGACGAGATGTATTTTTTCCTTTTTTTGTATTATTAATATTATTGTTGTTGTTGTTAATGTTACTATTGTACCTACTCTAAGAATACTTCAAAGTATCCAGGACAAATCAAGACCCAGCTTTATACCCATCTACTTAAGCAAAATAAAACCTATATTTACAAACCATTGCAGTCAGCAACAAAGGATCTCAGAGTTTAAGGATGTGAAAGAAATGTAAAAAAAAAAATGTGTCTTAGATGGGAAATGGACCCAGGTCTACCAGTCCTGCATAAAGGTGAGACAAACCTCATATCCATTACATCAGCCAAAACTGCATTGTTAGACTAAAATGATTTTATTCTTTTTTTTATTATTTTTAATTTTCTTAGAATCATAAAATAGTTTGTGTTGGAAGGGACCTTAAAGATAATCTAGTTCCAACTCGTTTTGCCATGGGTGACAAACCATCCACTAGACCAGGTTACCCAAAGACCCATCCAGCCTGCTCCTGAACACCTCCTGAGATGGGGAGTCCTCAGCTTCTCTGGGCAGCCTGTGCCAGTGACTCACCACCCTCACAGCAAAGAATTTCATCCAAAAATCTAATCTAAATATAGGCCCCTTCAGTTAAATCCCATTTCCCCTTGTTCTATCACTACTTATCCTTGTGAATAGTCCCTCTCCAGCTCTCCCATAGCCCTGTTCATATACTGGAAGGTTCTCTAAGGCCTTCCAGGAGCCTTCTCTCCTTCCAACTGAACAAGCACAACAGTCTCAGCCTGCAAGAGAAGTGTTGCATCCCTGTGATCAACTTAATGGCTTCCTCTGGAATCTATACATTTCGGAAATAGCTGTTCAGGAAATCTTAGCTTAATCTCTATTTCATTCCAAAACAGCAAAGTGGTTACTATTTTGATTATCTGTCCCAGAAATTCAAGTAAAACTTTTGATTTCTCTGTCAAGACAGCCTGAAGAGCCTTGTGAGTATGTTTGCTTCTTCGTAAATATCATAGAACATCTGGATGGGCTGGATTCTCAATTGTCACTGTCAACCTTATTTTTCCTGAAATCAATGAATTTGTTTTCATACATGCCAACTTGGAATTTGAAAGTCACTCCTTCTAAGAGTATAGTTTTGAGAATAGCAACATCAGCGGATGCAGATAGAGTATGTATATTATATACACTTTGAGATTGAGAGGATATATTTGCTGATCATATTAAAATAATTATTATATTGAAGCCTCATCACACAACTCCTTTAACCAGCAACAGCTAAGAGTCCATATTGGATATGAGTCTAACCTATGAAAGATGTTTTTAAAAGCTCTCCATTGTGACCCAATATATATCAAGAAAACTTCACGTGTGACTTGTAAAGTCATTACTTCAATCTATGCAAAAAGCTCAGAGTACTGGGGAATTTTCATTGGTTTTTAGGCAAATTTTGCTTTGGGGTGTGGGGGGAAAATTGCTTATCTTTAAAAGAAAGGAACAAAATTAGATAGAAAAAGGGTGAAAAATGCTTTAAATGGCAGGAAAGCTGGCTTGGGTACATGATGTCCCTTGCATCAAGCACAAGCTAAGTGGTTTCAAATCAGTCACCATGAGCAGGAGAGAGAGCCTGGAGTCAAGTAGGTAAAGCAGGAATTATATGCGAGAAAAGTGTTGCAAAAGCACTTGAAAATTATATAAATTAGTGTTGAAAGCTTCAGTAATAACCCAGGCCAACATGTCCTTCCACTCAGCTTCTCAGAAGAGAAAGGAAGTTTTGCATCACCAGCCTTTTTCAAATGTCACATTTAATAATAATGAAAAGGTACAAAATTTACTGAAAATGCATAAATTGCATCTCAGCTGTGTAGAGGAATATGGACTCATTATAAATTTCATCCTGCTAGGACCATATCAGTGTAAATTGTGCAAAATACCGAAATTAACTGCAATTGTGTGGCCTCATCTTTAAAGCCTCTGAAAGTTTCAGAAGAAATCGTGAATAGTTAAATCAGCAATAATCTGAAGTATATGCATATAGAGGAGGGGGGAAAAAGCTGAATCTTTCCCCTGGTCACAACACAGTCCCAGGCAGAGGTACCTGAATGGTTTCTGAACTAGCCCAGCCAGAAAAAGCAATAGGATAAGTGTGTGAAATTGAAGCCTATAAAAATGTTTTGGTACATGGGATCATTTAGTTTAGCTAAACTACCTCTGGAATCCCAGCTAGAAAAGGACAGAAAATTATATCTGTACTAACAATAATTTTCAGGGCTTCAATTACCTCAGCCTTCAGAGTCCCAAGTTCCCATTCTCTATCAAACTGTACATAAGTACTTTAAGCTTTTGTCAAACATTTTTCTGGTTCAGGTGTATTGCCTATGTCTAGTTCCTACAGCATATTATGTACAGACAGCTCCAAATTGAGAGAAAATTTACATTTTTCCAAGTATTTTTCTAATAAAATAAAACTTGAGAAAAAAATAAAATTTCTGTGGAAAAACCCACTTACATATTCAAAAACTTTTTCTCAGCATAGCCTCAGAAAAAAAAAAAAAAGGTTTTGATGTGCTTGTAGTTTTGAGTCTGAAATGACACATAAGGCAATGTGAAAGCCTTTGTGTACAATCTAAGTGGAAAATCTCATATCAAGGTACACATTTTACCATCAATATGTATCATTCATAAGATAATAAGAATGCTCCAAAAGTAAGAATGAATTTCTCTAATTTTTTGATTAAACATCAATATTGTTAAACATCTTCATTCTCTTTGTAAATAAAATAATAAAAAATTATATAATGGAAATCCAAGTTTTCAAAGTATTTAGTTTACTTGTTTTCCTGTAACAGCCTGGAGTTGAGCCTGCCATTGAGTAGTTTCTCTGGGGAAATCTGCTGAACCAAAACTAGCAAACCCAGTAAGGACCAAGGAGTATTGAGAACAGTGGTGTGCCAGCAGATAAAACACAAAACTCATCGGCAACAGTTATTGGTGGCTGGTGAGGCCAGTAAGATCAACAAACAGTGAGGCTGGCACAAAACTGAATTTTAACAAATCTCAAAATGTCAAAAATAAGGTACTCCACTCATGAGGAACAGATTAACATGCTTATGAGTTAAACTTTCCTGAGCCTGGGTAAGAAACTAAGTGTTAAACTGAAGCAGGGTGAAGTTGCAGAATGAGAGAGTGTTTAAAAAAAAAATTAGTGGTAACCCCAAGCAAGAGAACAAAATAGTTCATGCTGTTGACAATGGAGCACTGAAGGAATGGGCTTAGATTCTTCACACAGGTCTCTGCAGATTGTGACGTGTATTCATATCTGCTTACTTCAATACAGCTCCATGTATTAATATGCTACTAATATAGTAAATTATAATTTCCATTCTGCAACAAGAGAACAGAAAAAATGCAGCTAAGCACCCAAATTCACACCAATAACCATATACAGATTGCTGGTCTCTTAATGACAACAGCAGTGCCTTAATCACTTTTCTTCCCTCATTTCCATTTCTCCATATGTCACACTTTATTACCATAACCATTCCTTGAATTATGTGTATCATCATTTAACAATACATGATTTAATATATTTGCCTCACAAAGGCTGACAGAGAAAAACATTTCATAAATCATTAAATACTTTTATTGAAAATCACTTCAAACATGACTATTATTATTAGCTGTATTAATAATCATTAGTAATGGCCATTAGACCAGACATTTGTAGTGCTCATGGTTCTTTTCACTGAAAAAATCTGTCTTTTAGAGAACAACAGTTGGAAGTTAATTGTCAGGTGGACTTAATGATGTACATTTATACTGAGGTTATAATGGAACATAAAGTACAGTTCCCCAAGATATTAAATCACTAAATCTTAAAATGCTACACTTAAAATTTGCACTTCCAGGAGAAGTTTAAGACAGTAAAAATAAGTGGCTAAAAATTGATTAGCATGTAAATGTAGGGTTATTGTGGTTTCTGGACACCTATGGGAAGGTATTGTTCTTTAAAACCAAATCAGTACTGTGTAGCAAATGAAGCCTGGGTATTAGATTATATCTAAGAGGTGCCCTTAGAGATTTTTCTCCTGAAACATGGACATAATTACCCAGAGGGATTAGAATGTAATTGTTCTATGAAACAGGACTTGCTTTTTTAATACAATTTCCTCTGTCCAAATAAGTTCTAATTTTGCATTACAGCAAGCAAACTTCTCCTTTAAACACCATCAATAAAACTTCTAGCTGACCTTTTCACGCCTTCTATAAAGAAGCTAAATGTTACTCACTTTGCACATTCAATAAAAACGAATATTGTGTTCTGGTTCAATGCATATCTGTGTCAAAAAGTCACTGCACTATGTGTTAATCTTTCCCTTAAAGTTTATTTCCAAACTTTTTTGTTTCTAAATGTATCACCTTGGTTTATTCATTTGCCACATGTGGTGTGTGACAAAGAAACTTGAAATTCATCTGGACGTCTTCAGATTTTTGGGCTTTCAGATCTATTTGTCACAGATCTTCCAGTTTTAAAACCTAACCAAAAACTACCAGAGGTTGTTCAGTATCTTGTCTAATGCCAGACAGAATGGCATTGAGTTTCACAAAAATTGTTGTTTATTCTGGCCAAAACTTCAGTGGGTGTAAAGTGATACAGTAGCACTGTCTTCAGTAAAGCTATATTCTCCAGCTAGGAATAACTGGATTTCTATGATATATCTCTGAATAATGATTCTGGTCAATATGAGTGGGGTCAAGTTATGAAGTTTGAAATTTCATTGGTTAATCCCACCAGCTGATCTTCTTTAGATGAAAATCTCTACTAGCTTCCCGAGATCTTAGTAATTAATGCCTTACATGTGAGCATTTTTTAAGAGGCATAATGCTCATAGATGTGAGAATGGTTCTGAGGGGTTTAGGGTTCATTTTTCTTCTTTAATGTCCAAGCAGACAACCATAGCAACATAGGGCTGAAGGCACAAAGACATAAAAGCTAAATCACAGAGTCACAGAGTCATAGAATGGTTTGTGCTCCAAAGGACCATTAAGATGATCTAGTTCAACCCTTCTGATGTAGTCTAGGACACTTTCTACCAGACCAGGTTGTTCAAAGCCCCATCCAACCTGGCCTTGAACACCTCCAGGGATGGGGCATCCACAGCTTCCCTGAGCAATCTGTGCCAGTGTCACACAATTCTTGCCATAAAAAAA
>WEIU01022194.1:9350-28881 GCA_013389925.1 Aegithalos caudatus
CACTGACCCATGTCCCCAGGTGCCAAATGCACATGGCTTTTAAATCCCCTTGCTCTGGGGAGCAGCTGCAGTGAGGGACCTGTGGAGAGAAGGAGACTTTGAGTGGAAGTTAGGGAAGGGAAGGGAAGGGAAAGGAAGGGAAGGCTCCCTGGGGTCCTGCATGCTGGGCTGGCCAGCTGGGTGTGCCCCCAGCCCAGCAGGATGCACCTGGCAGGGGCAAAGCTCCCTCAGCACCTCCCCTCCCTTGGGCTGGGGGTGTCCACAGCAGCCTGGGGACAGTGACAAATGTGGGGACAGTGCCACCCGGGTTTGCACACCCACACACCCCCATCCTCCTCCCGGGGCACCGACAGGGCTGTGAGTGCAAGGCTGAGCACAGAGCTGCTCTGTGCAGGACCAGATGTCCAGGGGGCACAGAGACAGCCTGTCCCCTGTGTCCCTGGGCCATGGTGGGTGTCACACACACACACACACACACACACACACACAGAGCCTGTCCCCTGTGTCCCTGGGCCATGGTGGCTGTCACACACACACACACACACACACTGTCCCCATGTGTCCCTGGGCAAGGGTGGCTGTCACACCCAGCTGGGCTCCCCCCGCACAGCCCCCGGCGCTGTGGCTGCTGCGCAGGGCCAGGGGCTGTTATTATTCTTTATTAGTTTTCCTGTCCGTCTGACATATTCTTTATCACTCTGTCTCAATCTTTCACTCATCCTCCTGCTCTCCCTCAATCATCCCCGATTAGTTTTCCTGTCTGCCTCCCATTCCCGGATTCCTCATCAGGCGCTGCCTCCCCCGCTCCTCCCGCTGCCCTCCCTCCATCCCCTCTCCCGCAGTGCTGCTGGAGCCCGGCAGCGCGGAACGCTCGGGAGCTGAGGGGCCAGCGTGGCTCTGCCCTGGCTCCAGCTCCAGCTCCATCCCTATCCCTGCCCTGGGAGCTGCGGGGCCAGTGTGGCTCTGCCCCGGCTCCAGCTCCAGCTCCATCCCTATCCCTGCCCTGGGAGCTGCGGGGCCAGTGTGGCTCTGCCCCGGCTCCAGATCCAGCTCCATCCCTATCCCTGCCCTGGGAGCTGCGGGGCCAGTGTGGCTCTGCCCCAGCTCCAGTTCCATCCCTATCCCTGCCCTGGGAGCTGCCAGGAGCATCCCGGGGATGCCGAGCACCTGCAGCCCCCGCCCTGGCGGGGACGGTGCTGAACCGGCTGCAAATGGAGCCCATGGCTCAGAGCAGCTCAGGAGGAGCCAGCATCTCCTTGGATCTCCTTGGATCTGCTCTGCTGCTGCTTCCCCATCCCTCTGCTCCTCCGGTCCATCCCAGCACTGCCCGTTCCTCATTCCCGTTCCCTGCCAATGGGAGTCCCTCAGCAGGCTGATGCTGGAGGGCTGGCTGAGGCTGAAGGCAACTTGCCAGCAGCCAGGAGAGGCTGTGGCTGGCAGCCCCAGGCCGATTCCCAGATTTTCGTGGCTCCCATCCGCAGGTCAGTGCTGCTCCCCACCTGCAGGGCCCCGCAGTCACCCAGGGCACGTGAGGGGCTCAGGGCCAGGGCTGGGAGCTCAGCGAGGAACCTTTGGCTAAAGGCTGAGGATGGACACAGACGTGGCTGCATCCCCCAGCAGAGAGGGCACAAATCTTCTACCTCATCCCGCTCCTTTTGGGAGGCGGGGGTGAAAATCTGCAGTGCAGGAGGACTCGGGAAGCTGGAGTAGCCTGGCTGTGGCCAGGGAAGGATCCACCGGCCCAGAGTGGTGACAGCTCCTCATGGAGATGGGATCTGCTGGGCTCCCAATCCTGGAGGAAAAGGTGCCCCGAGCACACAGCGATGGCAGCTGTGTTCCAACACGGACAGAATCACAGCTGGAATTGCAGGAAGGACCCTCAGAGCCACGGCAGCCCCTCCTTGGGGTGAGGGGGGTCCTGACCCCGCAGCTGGGACAAGCTCGGGATTTCTGCCACTCGGGATTTCTGCCTCCAGGTCCCCCGGAGCTCAGTTTTGGGCAGGACCCATCCTCTCCAGCCTGATTTCCCCACACTGCCCCTGCTCCTGTTTCCCTCATCCCTGCCCAAGCTGTCATCCCTGTCACCCACAGCCCCATCCCAAGGGTTTTTTCCCGAGGGATGGGAGCCCTCCTCAGCAGGACTCCCGTGGCACCGGGGCTGCGGGTCCTGCGCTGCATCCGTTGCCGTGATGGATGTGACAGGCGCGGGCGTTGCCAGGAGATAACATCCCCCTCCTCCTCGGGCGCTGCAGCCAACGCGGCTCGGCGCTGGTGAGGTAATGCTGCTCCGGCACTGCCCGCCTGCCCGGCCTCTCCCTGCTAGCATCCAGGGAAAAAGGGGAAATAAAAAAGGGGGGGGGGGAAATCCTTTCCAGCCATCCCCGTGGCCACCCCCGCTCTGCCTCCCTTCCCCGGGCACGGCCAGGGAGGGCTCACAGAAAGCAGCCCCAAAAGTGCCCCCGTGCCCTTCCCGGGGCATCCCCGACCCCCGGCTCGGGTTCTACCTCCCCGATGGAATATCCGGAGAGGTTTTCGTGGATCTGGGAGGCAGAGGGGGAGGCAGAGGGCTCCTCACGCGCAAGGAGGCTCGCGGAATAAATATCTGGCTACAAATTATCTGCTGATCTAATAAAAAAGATATTACCTCGCTCTCCAAACCTGGTTTCAAATTATTCCTCCTGCTCTGCTCAGTAGCCTCCTGGGAGATCACTGGCAGGTTAATTTGCTATTGAACGGGTCCCAACTGGAATTAGGCTCCAGCCTGGCTCTGCTTTCACTTGACACTTAATGAAAGTCGCTGTTATTCACTCCTGCTTCTGAACTTTATGCACTGCACCATGTTTCACAGGTGGGAAAGAGCTGACCAGGAGATTTTCCTTTGGATCCAACACTTGCAAGGCCCGAGAGGTGCTGAGGTAGAAAATAAACTGCCACTTGTGTGCTTTTCCACGAGAACTCAGTGTGTTCCTAACAGAAGTGGCCTTTATCTGGGGACTGTCATTCTGATTATTTTATATCTGAGCAGTGCCCCAGAGGTGTGCATAGAAAATGAAAACAGATAAAGAGCCTGAACGAGGCACAGCTCTGCCAGAGGCCCTGAGAAACAGCAGGGCTGAGGGGGGGACACTGAGGGGGGACCCCTTAAAGTCACCAGCCCTGCTGCAGCCAGGGAAGGGCACACACAGAGCAACTCCATGGCTCTGGAGATGGGAGGGATGCCTGGAGGGGTGGATCCCGATGCCTGGGGGGATGGATCCCGATGCCTGGGGGGATGGATCCCAACCCCAGCCCACCCCACACCCCTGGATGATGTCTGGGGTGAGCTCTGTCCCTGTGGTGTTGGAAGAACTCCCTCCCTGTGCATGGATTCCTGCATGGAGGGACCCCTTCCCTTACCTGGGCTCTCCCAGCACGGCCCCTGCCCGGCCATCCCCAGGAGCAGCTCCTGCAGGGCTGATGGAACATCCCACGGGACACACGGTGCCAGACTGGGGTCTGTAACAGCACACACACCCCAGGAATTCCAGTCCCGGCAGCTTCTTGTCTGTCCAGCCTTTACAGGTGTTGCCTGTCCCATCCCACCTTCCTCACCCCACTGCTCTCCTTGCACAGCCCTGTTTTCCCATCCCCTCATCCCAGAGGTTTCCACAGAGCTCCTGGGCCTGCAGCCATGGGCCAGGAGCTTCCCCTGCTGCCCACGCAGGGTTTGGCTGGGGCTCAGCCCCATCCCTGCCCCTGCAGAACCATCAGGAGGGCAGGAAGAGCTGAGTCAGCAGCCCTGGCATTCCCCATTCCCCTGACCCCCAGCTCAGTGAGCAATTTCCAGCTCCCTCTGTTTCCACCCTCCAGGCACTCGGAGACAGTGATCCGGCTCCTGCCTGCTGATTGATCAGCAGAGCTGGACAGATTGAGTTCATCTCATCCCAAATCCCATCCTTCAGCCCCCTCAGCAGCTCCCTGTGCCTCTCGTGTGGCTGCAGCTCCTGGGGACAGCAACGCCTCCAGCTGGGAATGCTGCTGGCAGGAGCCCTGGTGTGTGTGGCTGACCCTGAGGGTTTTGGGGTCCCTAGGGATGCTTGGGGACATCCAGTTCTGTCCCTCTGCTTGCAGGAGCCTCTCTGCCATCACCAAAACCCTGGGATGTGATGGGTGGTCCCCAGTGATCCCCTGAGTGCCCTTCAACTCCTGTGCTGGGGTGGGTGCTGAAGGAAGAGCACCAGGGTGGGAAGAGGGGCCATGGAATATTCTGGAATCAGCCCTCCCTCCCTGCTGGTGCTGCAGCATCCCCTCCTTGCACAGTACCCCGTGTCTCCAGTGAGCTCCAGGCACTGCAGGGCTGCTCCTGGGCACTCCCAGGGCTCTGCCTGGGATTCTCTCCTGCAGAGCTTTCCCTCTGCCAGACCTGGGCCAACATCCCTGCTCTGGGCTAAACCCAGCCATGGCTCTTGTATTTGTGGGGGAAAATGATGTGAAACAATGAGAAGGCTGCTGGAGGGGAGGATGTGGGATTGATCCAGGCAGGGCCCTGCAGAGACCCAGCAGGAGAGTGGGATCTGTCCTGGGTCAGGGATTTGGGGGATCCTGGCTGGGGGCCAGGATTGTTCACAGAGGAGCTGAGGGCACAGCTCAGGGGGCTCCAGCTCCTCCTGAGGTGCAGCTCCAGCTTTGGGACAGGGACAGGGAGTGGCTGGAGTCGGGCCAGGGAAGGCTCAGGCTGGATTTTGGGAGAAGTTTCTTCTCCCAAGGAATGGGCACGGCCCAAGGCTGCCAGAGCTCTGGGAGCCTTTGGACAGGGATGCACAGGGATGCACAGGGATGCACAGGGATGCACAGAGGGGATTGTTGGGATGGCTGAGCAGGGCCAGGGGCTGGACTGATGATCCTTGGGATCCTGTCCAGCTCAGGACATTCTGTCATTCAGTAATTCTCCCATTCCTGTGTAAGAAGTATTTTTGTCCAGGTGCCATGGAAATCAACATTCCCATTCCAGAACCATCCAGCAGCTGCACCTCCAGCTGCTGTTCCCACCTCTGTATGCAGTGAGGACCTTCCACCTTCTCCTCTGATTGTCTGGATCTCCCAATGGATTCCCAAACCAGCAGCCCAGAGTGGCTCCATTGGAAGCAGCAGGACCACCCTGGCAGCTCCACAGGGAAAAAGGAAGGAAGAGCCCCAATTCCCTGGGCAGTGTGGAGAGAGGGCAGGAATTCTGTGGGTTAGTCCTGGAGCAAACCCACCTGCAGAGGCTGTGGGTGCTGGGCTGGGCCCCTCTGTCCCCACAGTTCCTGGGATGCTGTCCCAATCCATTTATTTTCCTGAAGTCTCCCTGGCTCTGGGCTCTCCATTGTTGGGTTGGAGATGGAGCCATGCAGTTATCACTGCTGGGATCACTGTGCTTTCATGCAGGCTGCTTCACTTCCTTTTCCCAACCCCTCGGGTAATTTCCTGCTCCGCTGGAACTTAAACAGCTCAGCTGTGGGGCTGTGCTTTATTCCAGCAGCCTGGTCCCACCCTGGGCCCTCTGCCTGCCCCAGCCCTGCTCAGCTTTGTCTGCCTTTCCTTAAGATTCAAATGTGACAATTTGACAAGATTTCCTTTGTTTTCTTATTGTCCACAGAAACTCTTTAGCTTCTCTTCTCTTCCCTTTCTTCTTTTTCCTTTTTTTTTCCTTGGTTAAAGGCAGATTTTAGAAGGCTCTGCAGTGCTTCAGCCATTTGAGAGTCATCATTAATTTAATCTTCTTCCTAATTTATTAATGGCTCCTACTTTCTCGCCAGTATTTGAGACTCCCCTGGTATATTTGTAAAACCCATCTGATTCCCCTTCCCCTCTTTGGCTGCATGAGTTCATCTGCCTGCCCTCCCTGGGGTGGCAGTGAGTCACTGTCCCTGTCTCCAGGACAGCACGTCCCAGTCCCAGCCCCTCACAGCAGCTCTGCTCCCTGCTCTCTGCCTGCTCCTTCCTAGGTCACCTGCTGGAAGCTGCCCTGTTGTTGAGGGAATGTGTCGGGCTCTCCTCATCCCACCCCACAAATGCCACCTTTTCCTGGTGACATCTCATACCCAGTGAGGGGAGGGGCAGGGAGGGGACACAGTGCAGGGTCTGTGTCTTGCTGGTTTATTCATTCCAGCAAAATTCCAGCCCTGCCTGAGGAGGTAAAGGAACATCAGACTTGAGGAGAAACGAACCCAGGTGTGCCCAGGTGGGCAAGGGGGCCCTGGGCACCTGGCCTGGGTCAAACCCAGTGTGACAGCAGGAGCAGGGCAGGGCCTGTCCCCTGTGCTGGCACTGCTGGGGACCTCGAGGGCTGTGTCCTGTCCTGGGCCCTCCTGGCCAGAGAGCCCTGGAGGGGCTGGAGCATGTCCAGGGCAGGGAATGGAGCTGGGAAGGGGCTGGAGCCCCAGGAGAGGCTGAGGGAGCTGGGAAAGGGGCTCAGCCTGGAGAAAAGGAGGCTCAGGGGGGCCCTTGTGGCTCTGCACAAGTCCCTGCCAGGAGGGGACAGCCGGGGGGGTCGGGCTCTGCTCCCAGGGAACAGGGACAGGAGGAGAGGGAATGGCCTCAGGCTGGGCCAGGGGAGGCTCAGGGGGGACAGCAGCAGGAATTTCCCCATGGAAGGGGTGCTCAGGGATTGGAAGTGCCCAGGGAGGTTTGGAGTGCCCATGGCTGGAGGTGTCCAGGGAAGGGCTGGAGGTGGCACTGAGGGCTCTGGGCTGGGGACAAGGTGGGGATGGGGCACAGCTGGGACTCCATGGGCTGGGTGGGCTTTTCCAACCTCAGTGCTCCTGGGATTCTGTGAAATCTCTCCTAAAGAGCCGTGCCCTGGCACACAGAGCTCGCAGCTGATGGATGGAGGACACAGATGAGCAAACAACACCAGAGTGGAGAGAAGCCCTGAGACTGACCCACAGCAGCAGAGAAATTCACTGAATCCATCAGTGCCCGATGTTCCTGCAGAACTCAAGATTCCAGCTGCTGTAAATGCTTCTCATGTGCTCCAGGGCTGGCTGGCAGTAGTGTCCAAAGCTTCCCATCACTTGGAATGTGATAATGGCTGATGCACTGGTGGCCAAGCTTGCAGGAACTGGGTCTGAGGGCTGGGAGGAGGGTGGGTGGCATCCTCTGGGACATCTTGTCATGGAGTCATGGAGTCATGGAATCCTGGAATCCTGGAATCCTGGAATCCTGGAATCCTGGAATCCTGGACTCTTGGAATAATGGACTCATGGAATCATAGACTTGTGGAATTATGGAATCATGGAATGGGATGTTAAAACTCATCTCATTCCATCCCTGCCATGGGCAGGGACACCTCCCACTATCCCAGGTCGCTCCAAGCCCTGTCCAGCCTGGCCTTGGACACTGCCAGCCTCTCTGAGATTCAGCTGAAAGCCAGCTGGGATCAGACTGGGATCCCCTGCTGGGGATCGGGCCGCCAGTCCCAGGCCCAGTGGTCCCAGTGTGCCCAGTGCCAGCTGCACTGTGTCCCCCCACCCTGCCCAGCCCCAGCAGCCCCAGCTGCCCATGATCCCATGGCTGGGATCCAGCTGGTTTCTCCCTGGAGCACATCCCACCTCCTCAGACACCACTGGGAAGGAAAAGAGCTGCAGTTTCAGGAAATGCTGAGGATGTGACTTTTTCTCCCTTCATTTGCAAATGAAACAGGCCCATCAAAGTCTGAGTGTTTTCTGGAGATGAGGTTCGGGAAGTGTTTCTTTTGGATTAATCCAAATGTTCCATGTCAACAAAGCCCAAATACGTCACTGCAATTTGGACTGTTTCAAACACAAGTAGAAGGAACACTTAGATTCAATTTTGTTCCTAAATGTCATTTGCAACAGAGAGAGAAATTCCTCAGCCTGCAAATGTTGAAACAGACATTTTGATAGCACAAGGATACTTAATCCTATTAAAATAAAATAAGATGGGAATAGACATATTTTAGTATTTTTTTTCCTTGATTTGGGCAAAATCACCATAAAAGATAAAATCCTAAATTGTTTGAAAGAGGATGTGTGCTCCAAGGAATGCTCTGTGCTGGAGGCATTTGGGGCTGTGGCAATGACTGGATCATGGAATCCCAGACTGGTTTGGGTTGGAAGGGACTTTAAGGATCAGATCCATGGGCAGGGACACCTCCCACTGTCCCAGGCTGCTCCAAGTCCCAGTGTCCAACCTGGCCTTGGACACTGCCAGGGGTCCTGGGTGCATCCACAGCATCATCCAGTGTTTGACCATGTGCTGAGGAATCTCTGGAATAATCTACCCCCCACAAATCCCCTTTTTTTGAGACAGGCCATGAAGTGCTGATCTCTTGAGCAAGGAATGTTGTGCTCTCAGCACCTTGGATCTCACCAGGGCTGCAGCTCTTTCATTTCCAAGCTGGGCCCCCTGGGAGCTCCAGGTCTGGCTCCAAAGCTGCCTCCCAAGGATGGCTCCAGCGTCGTTGGACTGATGAACTCCTGGGCCACTTCATTCCAGAGCACAATCACGTTAGGAGAGAAAAATCTTGTCAGGAACTGGGCCTGTCACAGGAAAATTGTGTTTGCAGATTGCCAGGAAGGGAGAGCCTGGCTGGCAGCAGCTGGGCTCCTTTTCCCTGGGATTTGCTCAAGATCATATCAGAGCTCTCCCTGTATTCCCAAGCTGGGAAGTTCCACATGTGACAGCTCCTCACAACTGCAGTGCCTGTCCCCACACCAAGGCTTGGGCACTTTGACACCACCGTGCCTCATCTCCAGCCCTCTGTGGGCTCAGCCACCTTCGAGGGCTCTCCTGCCCCTCCAAAATTCCTTTAAAATTCCCTACTTCCCACACCTCTCCCTCCAGGCTCCCCAGGTTTTCTATCTGTTGACCAAGACATTGCTTAAAATATCTTTTTTTTTTCTTTTCCCTCAAAATTGCACAGTTTCAGCCAACGTGTTTTGACTGCACTGATGAGGTTTTTCCATGGAAATTGCTGGCAGCTGGAAAATGCAGCCCCTGCCTAGGAGGGAGCCAGGGCTGTGTCCCAGCCAGCCCTAGGCCAGGAGCATCCTGCTTCCCTGCTCCCTGCATCCCCCGGTGATGGATCCGGCTGGGATCCTGGACAGCAGCCAGACAGGAGCTCAAATCTCACGGGAAATGCTGGAATTCCATTCCTGGCCATCAATGCACTCACAAATCTGTCATGTTGGTGAAGCTGAGGAGACACCATTCCAATTTCCAGCACATCCACTGGGAATGGGGTGAGCACAGTGCTGTGGGGCACACACAGCATCCCCACAGGAGCAGAATTCCTGCTGCCTCTTCCCATCCCTGGAAGAGGGCAGGAGTGTGGCTGCAGCTGGGAGCAGGGCCAGACTGGCAGGTCAGGGTGTCCATTGATTCTTTCCCAGCTGGAGAAGAGCAGGAATCAGCAGCCCTGGGACTGGGATGCCCTGAGAGCAGCAGCCAGGCACGAGCAGCGAGCAGAGAGTGAGGAGAGGGAATCATGGACGGGAGAGGAGCAGCCCTGCTCGATGGAATTCCATTGGCCAGGGGAAGCAGCAGGAAAATGCCACTCAGTCTGACTCGGGGCTGGCTGGACCCCGAGGAACAGCGTGCCCGTGTCCCGGGGTGCGGGCAGGGCGGTGACAGGGCGGTGACAGGCAGGGCGGTGACAGGCAGGGCTGGTGACACTCCGGTGTCACACCAGGTGCTGGCAGGTCCCTGCGTCACTCCAAGCCTCATCCCAGGCAGTCCCTTCCCTGCTCCAGCACAGACGTCATCCCAGTGCCTCCCAGCCCGCTGATCAATATTTAACGCTGTGGAAACACAGCCAGCTCTGCAGGATGGGCTGGGAAGGCTTGGAAAGGCTTGGAAAGGCTCATTCCCAGCTTTTCCCCATTCTCAGGGCATATTCCTCCATTCCAGCTGCAGAGCTGCTGATCCCGGCACAACGAGGTCGCTGGGAATTCCTTACCCATGGAATGACTTCCCTGCTTCTTCCCACCTGCTTGGGATACACAGTGAGGGCTGGAGCTGGGGCTATGTGGGATCGGCTCCCAGGCAGGCTCCGAGGAGCTCGCTCCCATTTCTGGGTGCTGGGATAACAGCAGGGATGGGAGACAGGGTGCAGTGGCAGGAAAAGCACTGCACTGCAGCAGCAGTGGGGTAATCCCCCAGGGAATGGGAATGGGAACGGGAATGGGAATGGGAACAGGAATGGGAACGGGAACGGGAACAGGAATGGGAATGGGAACAGGAATGGGAATGGGAACGGGAACAGGAACGGGAATGGGAACAGGAATGGGAATGGGAACGGGAACAGGAACGGGAATGGGAATGGGAATGGTGGGTGCCGGGGAAGCTGCAGGAGGGGACAGGGATGTGGCGTGTCCTCAGCACCAGGGGTACATGCCACAATCCACACCCATCCCAAGCTCTCCCTGGGGCAAACAGGGATGGCATTGCTGAGCAGGCAGCTGGAAGCTCCCAAGGACAGCTTAGGGTGAGACTCAGCAGGTTCCTGGAGCTCCTGCTCCAGCTGATGTCCATCCCCCAGGATCAAACTGTTTCCTCAGGATGTTTGAAAGGCTCGTGTCTCCCGTGAGCAGGGCCCAGGCAGCCCAGGAGGGGTTGTCTGAACAAGGCTGAGGCAGTTTGGGATCACTGGAGTGGCAGTGGAGCTGTTTCCAGCCGAAAACACGGAGTGAATGTCCTCCAGGGAAGGAGGGAGGAGGTGAAGGCCCTGGGCTTTCCTTCAGGAAATCTCCTGGAGACAGGAGCACCTCTGCCCAGGGAGAGGCTTCTTCCTCTAACCCAACTGATGCCTTAAGTTTTATCTCCCCTGTATCCCAGGCTCTGTGCTGCCCAGGGTGCAGCTCTGAGCTCACAGTCAGTGTCACTGCACACAGCAGGGACACAAAACAAATCCTTCTCCTGCTCACACCAAGGACAACTTTCAGCCCCAAAGCACAAACAAGGGTGGTTGGAGGAACAAGAAGGATGGGACCTCACATCCTGGAGCTGGAACTGGACAATTAAACCCCAAGGTGCAAATGGACCAAAACTGATCAAAGTGTGAGACCTGGTGACCCTTTGTCCATTTTGTGACCATTTTGTGACCATTTTGTGACCATTTTGGTCACTACCTTGGGTGCAGCCCCGGCGAGGCCCTGTCCTGCCCAAGGTGTACCCTAAAGGCCTTTCAATAAACCTCTGCTTTATTCTCTGGCTCTGTCCAGTCTCTGTTCCAGCTCAGCCTTCTCAAGGCATCACATCCCCTCCAGATAACCCAGTGAGCACATGGAACTCTCTCCTGACCTTTCCCTCTTGTTGTTGTTGGATACGAAATAAAGATGCTCAACTCCAGTTCAAGGGCAGAAGAACATCAGAAGAATTTATTCACAATTCCTCCAGCCTTTTTATAACATGCTGTGCTAAAAAGGCACATTATTGGTCCATGGGATTGACACCTCTCTCCACTGGTTAAGTAACAGAAACAACATCTGGGAGAGAGGTTGTTATGAGAAAAATATTATTTACTTAGAAATGTTACGAGTTATTTACAGAAATTGTCCTTGAAAGAAAATTCTCCCAAGAAATCTTCCCTTGGGAAGAAACTCAGCCACTGACAGGCTGGGAACCTCTCAGACTCAGGAATACCAGGCCCACAGCGTCTCCCTCCATGCCACACCCCTGCCCTGGCATGGGGCCGTGTCCCCGTGGGCTGTCCCTGTCACCAGCCTCCTCCCGGGGCTGCCATCCCGCGCTCCCGGTGCCGCTGCCAGCGCCGGGAGCTGCTCCAAGGAGCGATGGAGTGGAAGCAGGAGCAGCTGGCGCCGGCACCGGGCTGTGTGGGCCCTGCCAGCCACGGTGGAGCCCCGAGCTGGCAGCTCCATGTGGCAGGGACACGTCAGCCTTGTCACAGCCTTGTCACAGCCCTGTCATGGCCCTGTCACAGCCTTGTCACCTCCCAGCCCTGTCACCTGCCAGCCGCGGGAGAGGGGACATCTCCCAGGGACCAGCCCAGGGAAGGGCTGTCGGGGATGTGTGGCCCTCAGGGCCTTTGTCACCCGCAGAATCCAAGGCGCTCCCAGGGAGTGGCCAGGGAGGGGATTTGGCCACTGTTGGCACTGGGGTTTGGAGCCAAGTGACATAGGGGAGGTGACACGTTTGATAGCTGTCCCTTGTGCCCAGCTCGGTGCCAGAGCTCTGGCAGGAGGCAGGGAAGAGAGCAGTGATCCAGCATTGCCCCAGCTGCTCCTTCCCACAATCCCAGAGCCACTGAGGCTGGAAAAACCCTCCAGGATCATGGAGTCCCAACTGTGCCCCATCCCCACCTTGTCCCCAGCCCAGAGCCCTCAGTGCCACCTCCAGCCCTTCCCTGGACACCTCCAGGGATGAGCACTCCAAACCTCCCTGGGCACTTCCAATCCCTGAGCACCCTTTCCATGGGGAAATTCCTGCTGAGTTTGTGCAAACCTGGAGGACAGGGCTCACATCTCAGTGTGGCCACAGGGCTGGAGAACTTGGGGGGTCCCAGAGGCCACCCAGAGTCACACAAATGTTCAGTAGGTATTGCTGGAACTCATCCTCTTCCCTCTGTTATTCCAGGACTCATGACTAGTCCAACCCTGTTTTCCTTTGTGCCACATCACCCGTCAGCTCAGGGGATTCTCCTCCATTCCCTCCCCAGAGCACTCCGGGGCAGCAGAGCAATCCTGGTGGGCAGGGAGGCCAAATCCTTCCAAATGTGGGAAGGGGAGAGGCTTGGAGGGAGCAGGGGTGGCAAGGCTGGTCCTGGAGCTGAGGAATTTCTGTCCCAGGAGCTCCTGGAGCTCAGCTGACCATCCTTTCCCCTCTGCTCCAAGAGCTGATGGTCCTTCTCCGAGTGACTCCCAGCAGCTCCTTGTGCTTTTCATTTACTGCAGCGGCTCTGGAGTTCCTGGATCAGTTCCTGAGCCCCTGACCCCACATTTGTACTCCTGAATTCCCTTCCAGGCCTCTTCCTGCAGCCTTTGAGGTCACCCAAGCTCTTCTGTTTGAAATTCCACTGCTGCCATCACCGGCTTCTGCTTTGAATCCTCAGCAGGTTTTATCAGCAACCTCCTACCTTTTGTGCAAAGATCATTAGTGGGAATATTAAGGAAAATCAGAGCCCAAATGGATCTTTGAGGAACTCCATTAGCAGCCTGCCTGCAGCTCTGAGCTTGCTGGTTTAACTTCATCCATTGCCACCTCCCCTCCGGGCATTTCCCAGCTTTCCCAGGTTTCTTTCTCCATTAATCCCCATCCTCACCAGTTTAATTAATAATTTCTCCTGTGCCTTACATCAAATGCTTGACTGAGGTTCAGGGAGATGAGATCTCCTGGAATTCTTTTGTCTGGGAAAGCAGCTATTTTCCTTAAAAAAGCCAACCTGCCATGGAGTGCCTTTGGTAAATCCATGTGGGATTTAATCCCTTTTTCTGTTTGTTTCAGTGCTTTTAATTATGGTTTCCTTTAAAGTCTGTCCTACAGCCTGGCCTCTTGCTCAGGTCAGGTCTCAAGTTGTCTTTTCTCCCGATCCAGTTTATTTCCTGTTTCTGGTCAGTCAGTTCTTCATCCCAGGGAAGAAATCCTGTGGGCACATGGTGTAGGAATTGGGAATTATTGGGAATCCAGCCTGGGCAAGGTTGGAGACCTTGGAGAAGCCTCCCAGATGTGACTCACCCTGGTGGAATGGGGAGGATCAAAATAAAAGTTGTGTGTTGGGATAAGAACAATTCAGTAATTGAAAATAAAGTAAAAAGCAGTAATGATGGTAAATAGTGATGGCAATTAATAATGTATAATAATAATAATAATAATAATAATAATAATAATAATAATAATAATAGCAAACCCCAAGTGATGCACACAAAAATCACTCACCACTCCCTGACTGCTGCCAGGCCCCATTCTGGAACTCAGATCAGCCCTTTCCCAGTAACTCCGCAGGGTCCACCCTGGATATGATGTTCCAGGTGTGGAATTCCCTCTGGTCAGTCAGGCCCTCACAGCAGGGCTGTGCCTGGCCAAGGACAGGGATCAGGGGACAGCTCTGGGTCTGTTCCCAATCCAGGACCTGCAGCACCAGAGGCTCTGGGGATGCACTCATGTCCCTGCACGCTCCAGGCCAAGCTTCCATGGTGTTCCCACCTCCTGTCCTGGTAAGGACACCAAAGTCTGTCAGCAGCCACAGCTCCATGCCCAAAAGGTACAAAGGCAATTTTTGGGTTGGACACCCCCTGTGTTTCCCATTCCAGCACTTCCATCTCCTCATGCTCTGCTTTCCTGGGAAGCTGGCACAGCTGGGATGGCTCAGAGCTCCCTGCTGACCTCCAGCTGATGGATCCATCCATGGAAACTTCCACTGATCCCGCTCCCAGCAGCTCCACTCTGAGCCTGCTGTGCCACCTACATCCCACAGGCCATCTCCCCTCCTCCCAGACCCCTTCCTGAATTTTCTGTGAGGCAGAAGCCAAGGGAAAGGCTGTGTTTGTGTTTCTGGGATGGGTTTTATCCCACACCATATGTTTAGCAGCAGATGCTTCCTATGGGAATGTGACCAAAGCAGGGACGCTTTTCCCTGACCCTCTTTCCACACTGTGCCGACCCAAGGGGGAAAGGCAGAGCAAACATTTGGATCAGGAAGCTGCATTTGCAGCCTCCCAGCCCCTTCCCCCTGCACTCCCTGTTTGCAAAGCTCTGGTGAATAAACAACCATGTCCCCATGCCAGCTTCCGTGGATCCCGGGGAAAACTCGGAGCTGATTATAAACAAATGGGTTGGAATTTTTGGTTGGTTCCCAACGCAGCCTGAAGTGCTGAGAACATCACACAGCTCTGAACTGGGGGAGGAAGCTCCTCTGATGGGGTCAGAGGAGTTCCTGGAGCTTCCCCAGAGCCTGGATTTTGGACACAAATTCCTTGTGTGTGCTCTTCAGCCAGGAAGAATTCACCACATCTTCCCAATAAAGCCTGGAGATGCCTTTTAACTGGAGCAGCTCCTGAAGCTGGGAATCACAGGGAGCTCCAAAGCACAGGCTGCTCACAGGGAGCAGCTCCTGCCCACTGCAGGAGCACATCTCCATCCATGGAGCCTCTGCCATTTCTCCTTCTCTCTATCATGTGAGGATAGGGAATGTGGAAGCATAGAATCCCAGAATCCCAGAATTGTTGAGGTTGGAAAAGCTCTCCCAGCCCATGGAGTCCTGGCTGTGCCCCATCCCCACCTTGTCCCCAGCCCAGAGCCCTCAGTGCCACCTCCAGCCCTTCCCTGGACACCTCCAGCCATGGGCACTCCAAACCTCCCTGGGCACTTCCAATCCCTGAGCACTCTTTCCATAGGGAAATTCCTGCTGCTGNCCAGTTTAATTAATAATTTCTCCTGTGCCTTACATCAAATGCTTGACTGAGGTTCAGGGAGATGAGATCTCCTGGAATTCTTTTGTCTGGGAAAGCAGCTATTTTCCTTAAAAAAGCCAACCTGCCATGGAGTGCCTTTGGTAAATCCATGTGGGATTTAATCCCTTTTTCTGTTTGTTTCAGTGCTTTTAATTATGGTTTCCTTTAAAGTCTGTCCTACAGCCTGGCCTCTTGCTCAGGTCAGGTCTCAAGTTGTCTTTTCTCCCGATCCAGTTTATTTCCTGTTTCTGGTCAGTCAGTTCTTCATCCCAGGGAAGAAATCCTGTGGGCACATGGTGTAGGAATTGGGAATTATTGGGAATCCAGCCTGGGCAAGGTTGGAGACCTTGGAGAAGCCTCCCAGATGTGACTCACCCTGGTGGAATGGGGAGGATCAAAATAAAAGTTGTGTGTTGGGATAAGAACAATTCAGTAATTGAAAATAAAGTAAAAAGCAGTAATGATGGTAAATAGTGATGGCAATTAATAATGTATAATAATAATAATAATAATAATAATAATAATAATAATAATAATAATAGCAAACCCCAAGTGATGCACACAAAAATCACTCACCACTCCCTGCCTGCTGCCAGGCCCCATTCTGGAACTCAGATCAGCCCTTTCCCAGTAACTCCGCAGGGTCCACCCTGGATATGATGTTCCAGGTGTGGAATTCCCTCTGGTCAGTCAGGCCCTCACAGCAGGGCTGTGCCTGGCCAAGGACAGGGATCAGGGGACAGCTCTGGGTCTGTTCCCAATCCAGGACCTGCAGCACCAGAGGCTCTGGGGATGCACTCATGTCCCTGCACGCTCCAGGCCAAGCTTCCATGGTGTTCCCACCTCCTGTCCTGGTAAGGACACCAAAGTCTGTCAGCAGCCACAGCTCCATGCCCAAAAGGTACAAAGGCAATTTTTGGGTTGGACACCCCCTGTGTTTCCCATTCCAGCACTTCCATCTCCTCATGCTCTGCTTTCCTGGGAAGCTGGCACAGCTGGGATGGCTCAGAGCTCCCTGCTGACCTCCAGCTGATGGATCCATCCATGGAAACTTCCACTGATCCCGCTCCCAGCAGCTCCACTCTGAGCCTGCTGTGCCACCTACATCCCACAGGCCATCTCCCCTCCTCCCAGACCCCTTCCTGAATTTTCTGTGAGGCAGAAGCCAAGGGAAAGGCTGTGTTTGTGTTTCTGGGATGGGTTTTATCCCACACCATATGTTTAGCAGCAGATGCTTCCTATGGGAATGTGACCAAAGCAGGGACGCTTTTCCCTGACCCTCTTTCCACACTGTGCCGACCCAAGGGGGAAAGGCAGAGCAAACATTTGGATCAGGAAGCTGCATTTGCAGCCTCCCAGCCCCTTCCCCCTGCACTCCCTGTTTGCAAAGCTCTGGTGAATAAACAACCATGTCCCCATGCCAGCTTCCGTGGATCCCGGGGAAAACTCGGAGCTGATTATAAACAAATGGGTTGGAATTTTTGGTTGGTTCCCAACGCAGCCTGAAGTGCTGAGAACATCACACAGCTCTGAACTGGGGGAGGAAGCTCCTCTGATGGGGTCAGAGGAGTTCCTGGAGCTTCCCCAGAGCCTGGATTTTGGACACAAATTCCTTGTGTGTGCTCTTCAGCCAGGAAGAATTCACCACATCTTCCCAATAAAGCCTGGAGATGCCTTTTAACTGGAGCAGCTCCTGAAGCTGGGAATCACAGGGAGCTCCAAAGCACAGGCTGCTCACAGGGAGCAGCTCCTGCCCACTGCAGGAGCACATCTCCATCCATGGAGCCTCTGCCATTTCTCCTTCTCTCTATCATGTGAGGATAGGGAATGTGGAAGCATAGAATCCCAGAATCCCAGAATTGTTGAGGTTGGAAAAGCTCTCCCAGCCCATGGAGTCCTGGCTGTGCCCCATCCCCACCTTGTCCCCAGCCCAGAGCCCTCAGTGCCACCTCCAGCCCTTCCCTGGACACCTCCAGCCATGGGCACTCCAAACCTCCCTGGGCACTTCCAATCCCTGAGCACTCTTTCCATAGGGAAATTCCTGCTGCTGTCCCCCCTGAGCCTCCCCTGGCCCAGCCTGAGGCCGTTCCCTCTCCTCCTGTCCCTGTTCCCTGGGAGCAGAGCTGCAACCTCCAACTGCACCAACACACCCCAGTGTGAGTGGCTGGAGAAGTGGGATAAGGGTGGAAAATTCAGCTTCCATGTCCAGATCCCAGACAGATCCTTGTCTCTTCTGGGATTTCTGCAGAACACTTGGGTACCTCTGGAAATTTCAGCCACATTTTTCTGGGGCTGAACTGAATGCTCTGGGCTGGAGACACAAAATTCCTGCACAACAGGAGCATGGAGCCCCTGGAAGCTGCTGTGCTGCCACCGCCGGGGCCTTTCCCCTTTCCCCTTCCCTGGGAGCACTGCCAGGATCCACACACATCCCACACCTCGCTGCCTGCACCAGCAAATCCCTGCAGGGAAAGGGATTCTCGGGTGCTGTGCAGTGCTGGCAGCAGCTCCAGGGCAGGGCCTGCAGCAGGGAACGTGTCCCTGAGGAATGCTGAGTGGCCTGGCTGTGCCGGGAACATCTCCTGCCTCGGCAAAAGGAACCCAGCTTTTGTCACTTCCCATTTCTCAGCCAGGACGTTCAGCCTGAAGTGTCCATCCTTCTCCTGCTGACTCCTTCGTGCTCCCACTGCTGCTTCCAAAGGGGAACCAGCTGATCCAGCAGGTCAGAGGGACACTGCCCCCACCCCAGCATCCCAAATCACACCTGGGTGACACCACGGGCACTGCCAGGATGGACCCACCCCAGTTGTGCTTTGGATCTCTGGGCCTGGGGATCACTGTGCCCTGCTCTGATTCTGCCCATGGCTGGAAATTAAATCCATGCAGGTGTGAAGTGTGAAGGCTTTGGATACCCTCATGGGCAGGGCTGGGAAGCCACCAGCTGCCACAGGGGGTTTCAGTATCCAAGGAGGCAGCTTGGGAAGTCCAGCAGGGACCCTCCCAGGAGCTTCCCGTCCTCATCCAGCCCTGCTGGGCTGCACGTGGAGGCTTTATGGGAGGGATCCTCCAGCACGAGATCCCCCCCTAGCCCTCACCCCATCCCTGCCTGAATCCCTGCATCCCTCAGCTGTCCTGCAGATCCTGCTGGAGGAGCCCACCCGGCACCCTGGGAACTGCTTGGTGCTGCTTTCCTTTTCATTTCCAAAGCGCTGACAGCTCCCCTTTCTCCCTCGATGGGTTTTTTGCTCGGGGCTTTTCTCTCCGTTCTGGTGAAATGGAATCATTTTGTGCCCAGCCAGGATCTCGGAGCTGCTCTGAGGTGACAAACACAGCAGCAGCAGCAGCAAATATTGTCACTGCAGCCCTTGGCTACAGCCTGCCCCCGCTGCCCACGCACATCCCCGTGGCCCTGCTGGAGCCTGCAGGGGACACAGCCTGCAGGGGACACAGCCTGCAGGGGACACAGCCTGCCTGTAGCTCACCTGCCAACCCGCCCCTGTCACACACAGGTGCAATCCGGGGCAGTTCCTCCTTGTCCCCAATGTTCCCATCTCTCCCTGCAGCACCACAGGTGCTGTTTTCCCGTTTTCCCGTTTTCCCTCAGGCCGTGCCTCAGCACTGCCCTGTCTCGAGCTCTGCATCCCAGCCCCTGGCATTTCTCACACACCCGCTCCCGTCCCTGTTGGAGCTGCCGGGTGTGGCTGCAGGCACTTCCCTGATTGCTGCAGGGCCCGGCTCCTGCCCGGATCGATGGGGTGGCCACGGGGCCATGCCCACATTCCAGGCTCTGCTCTCTCTCCCAGCCTGCCCGTGACGCTGGTGACACCGTGGCCTGGCTGCCTTTGGATTAATTCCATTAATTTCACAGTGCCAGAGTTCCACTGAACCCTTTTCCTTATTTTTTCACATGATTGCCAATCTCTGCTCTTGCACTGCCGAGTCCAACAATTCCTCCAGCTGTCCAGAGGGGCCATTAAGCAAAGGAGAGGGACATGAGGGACATTGGTGTGCACAGCCCATGGTGTCACTGTGTCCCTGCACTGCCAGGCTCCAGCTCCTCAGCACAGGCTCTGTGCCACCCTCTGTGCCACCCTCTGTGCCACCCTGCTGCCCAGGGTCCTGCTGGAGCTCCTTCCTTGGCC
>WEIU01022194.1:29172-39621 GCA_013389925.1 Aegithalos caudatus
TGGGCAGGGCTGGGAAGCCACCAGCTGCCACAGGGGGTTTCAGTATCCAAGGAGGCAGCTTGGGAAGTCCAGCAGGGACCCTCCCAGGAGCTTCCCGTCCTCATCCAGCCCTGCTGGGCTGCACGTGGAGGCTTTATGGGAGGGATCCTCCAGCACGAGATCCCCCCCTAGCCCTCACCCCATCCCTGCCTGAATCCCTGCATCCCTCAGCTGTCCTGCAGATCCTGCTGGAGGAGCCCACCCGGCACCCTGGGAACTGCTTGGTGCTGCTTTCCTTTTCATTTCCAAAGCGCTGACAGCTCCCCTTTCTCCCTCGATGGGTTTTTTGCTCGGGGCTTTTCTCTCCGTTCTGGTGAAATGGAATCATTTTGTGCCCAGCCAGGATCTCGGAGCTGCTCTGAGGTGACAAACACAGCAGCAGCAGCAGCAAATATTGTCACTGCAGCCCTTGGCTACAGCCTGCCCCCGCTGCCCACGCACATCCCCGTGGCCCTGCTGGAGCCTGCAGGGGACACAGCCTGCAGGGGACACAGCCTGCAGGGGACACAGCCTGCCTGTAGCTCACCTGCCAACCCGCCCCTGTCACACACAGGTGCAATCCGGGGCAGTTCCTCCTTGTCCCCAATGTTCCCATCTCTCCCTGCAGCACCACAGGTGCTGTTTTCCCGTTTTCCCGTTTTCCCTCAGGCCGTGCCTCAGCACTGCCCTGTCTCGAGCTCTGCATCCCAGCCCCTGGCATTTCTCACACACCCGCTCCCGTCCCTGTTGGAGCTGCCGGGTGTGGCTGCAGGCACTTCCCTGATTGCTGCAGGGCCCGGCTCCTGCCCGGATCGATGGGGTGGCCACGGGGCCATGCCCACATTCCAGGCTCTGCTCTCTCTCCCAGCCTGCCCGTGACGCTGGTGACACCGTGGCCTGGCTGCCTTTGGATTAATTCCATTAATTTCACAGTGCCAGGGTTCCACTGAACCCTTTTCCTTATTTTTTCACATGATTGCCAATCTCTGCTCTTGCACTGCCGAGTCCAACAATTCCTCCAGCTGTCCAGAGGGGCCATTAAGCAAAGGAGAGGGACATGAGGGACATTGGTGTGCACAGCCCATGGTGTCACTGTGTCCCTGCACTGCCAGGCTCCAGCTCCTCAGCACAGGCTCTGTGCCACCCTCTGTGCCACCCTCTGTGCCACCCTGCTGCCCAGGGTCCTGCTGGAGCTCCTTCCTTGGCCCCCTGTGAGTTCCAGGCCCTGCAGACCACCCTCTGTCCCAGGGATCTGGGCAGCCCTGGGTAAACCAGTCCAGGGAAAATTCTGCAGCAGCAGCAGCAGCAGGGCTTGGCTGCTTGGACTAAAATCAACCTGCTTCATCCTCTGCCTCTTCATCCCCTCCCTGCTTCATCCCCTGCTTCTTCATCCCCTCCCTGCTTCATCCTCTGCCTCTTCATTCCCTGCCTGCTTCATTCCCTGTGTCTCCATCATCCTCTATGCCTTCATCCCCTTCCTGCTTCATCCTCATCCTCTTCATCCCTGTGTCTGCCTCATCTCCCTGCCCTGCCTTGGTTCCCTCCCTCTTCACCCCCTGACAGCCCCATCCTCCTGCCTGCTCCATCCCCTGCCTGTCCCTGTCTCCTTCATCTTCATCCCTTCTGCTCCATCCCTTGCTGTTCCCCAGCCACAGCTGCACAGAGGAGATGGCAGCAGGCCCTGCAGCCAGGCAGGAGCAGCTCCCATGGGATGTGGAGGAGCAGGGCTGCCACACCTCACCCAGCTCTGCCCTGTGCTGTGCCAGCCTCCAGGTCTGGGCACCAGGCAGCTCTCCAGACTCCATCCCTGACCCACTTCCAGGGAGGCCAGGGTGTGAGGCTGCTCTCCTGGCTCCAGGGGGGTTGGGGTCAGCCCTCACCCCATTTCCAGCCAGCATTGGGCACTTGGATGCTGCCCTTGAGACCCTGCCTGGCCATCTGAGCCCTGGGCAGAGCTGCTGCTTCCAGGCAATTGGCTCTGACCCTTCCTGGCTGGAGGGCATCTCTCCCTGTCTCCTGGAAAGCCTCTAGACAGGGCTTGAACTCCTTCCAACCCTCCCAGAGTTTTTCAGCTCTTTGCTTTCCTCTCCATTTAGGAAGAGCTCCCAGCTCCCACGGACTCCCTTTGTTTGGAATCTTTTTGTGCCACCGGCCCTCCTTGCAAAATTGTGTTCCTGAGAAGATGAAACCAGACACAGGTCAGACTAATCAGGGCAGAGGTGGGCTCTTCACCCCGTTAATCACCCTGGGCTCCTCCTGCCAGCCCGGGGGTGTGTGCCAGACTCTATCAGACGTGCCTGGGAGTTTATTTTCCTCTGCGGAGTGCGAATGAGCCGGGCATGAGCCGTGAGAAGTGAGGCACGGACATGCAGAGCCAAGCGGGAACATCTCAGCTCAGGTGTCTGAGCTCATCCCTGCTGACACTCACACCCCGGGCACGGCCAGGCGGGGCACGAGCTTTTCCAGGAATTCAGGCACCTGAGAGGGGAACTCAACACCAGAGGATTGATTTTCCTGCGGGCTCTGAGCTAAAGGGATGAGCTCTCCCCCACTGCCATCCCACGTGTCCCTCTGTCCACAGGCACTGCCTGCCTTCCCAAGGTGGAATGTTTTCTCCCGTGCTTGGGAGGATCTGACAGATTTTACCTGGTGGTGGAACACAAAGCTGGGGGAGAAAACCTCGGGTGGTCACATGGAGGGAAAGGGCAAGAGTGACCTGGGATAGGACATGGATAATGAAGAGAATTCTGGCCTGGAGAGGCACAAGGACAATGAGCTGGGAGTGTAAATACGGGAACGCTGGGGAGCATCAGGGGATGGAGGGGCTGCACTCCAGGGACTGCAGGGAACTGCAGAGGAATTGTCCAGCTCAGGTGATTTCCCACCTGCAGAGCTGCCCCAGCCCCAGGGCCCAGCACAGGAAGGAGCTGGAGCTGCTGGAGCCAGGCCAGAGGAGGCTCCAGGATGAGCAGAGGGATGGAGCAGCTCTGCTGGGAGGAAAGGCTGGCACAGCTGGGATTGTTCACCTGGACAGGAGAAGCTTTGGGCTGAGCTCAGGGTGGCCTTGCAGGGCCTGAAGGAGCTGCAGGAAACAGGGAGAGACAATTCCCAAGGGCTGGAGGGACAGGACACAGGGAATGGCTCCCACTGCCAGAGGGCAGGGCTGGATGGGATCTGGGGCAGGAATTGTTCCCTGGCAGGGTGGGCAGGCCCTGGCACAGGGTGCCCAGAGCAGCTGTGGCTGCCCCTGGATCCCTGGCAGTGCCCAAGGCCAGGTTGGACATTGGGGACAGCCTGGGACAGTGGGAGGTGTCCCTGCCATGGGGTGGCACTGGATGGGCTTTGAGGTCCCTCCCAACCCAACCCATTCCCTGATTCCATGACTGGGATCACTCTTAGTGCAGGTGTCTGTCCATCACAGGTGCCATGAACAGCCCCAGCCCCCTTTCCCGTCCTCTCCAAGTGGAAAGGGAGGTGCCAGAGCAGGAAAGCAGAAGGCTCCTAATTAAAGCAGATAAAAGGAATTGGTTTCCTGTGTACAGCAAAAGCATTGCTGGAGGGACTCGTGGCCACAAGGAACACCAGAGGATGTGGATTTAGCAGGGATCAGAGGAGGGTTAGACCTGGAAATGGGTCAGACACAGTTCCTGGGGCCACCCTTGGATGGGATCACACATTTGGCTGAGCCAGGAGAAAATCCTGCATTCTTTGGGCTATAAACCAATCCCCTGGTGCCCTCAGGGATCTGCAAGGAGAGGGATCCCTCCTGGGAACGTGGCAGGGCTTTGTGCAGAGCCTGGAGGTGGCTCAGGCACCAGTCCAGGAGGTGCAGCTGGGATGGCACCAGGTGAGTGTGGGGAGGAAGCAGCAAACCTGGATTGTCCCACTGGAAACAGGACCTGCTACCCCTTCCCTGCATCCACAGGTCCCTCATCCTTGCTGCAGGTCCTGGAAGATGTCTGGGGAAACCTGCCTGAGGTGTGGAGAGGGGAGAGCAGCAGTGGGACAGAGCTCCTGGCTGTGGAAAGCAGCGGGAGCAAAGAGCAGGAGCTGCTTTCCAAGCAGGATGAGGCTGTCCCAAGCAGGGTAGGAAAACCTGGGGGAGAAGGGATACTTGGCCCTTTGGGGCAGCAATTTCTAGCCCTGGGTACAAACCCAAAATCCAGGAGATGGGAACACCCCTGGCACAAGGGCCAGGCTGCACTTTGTGTTTCCTAGCTGCTGGAATTGGAGCCTGATTGTCCTGATATCCCTGGGAGGAGCCCGGACCCACCCTCCTGGGAAATGTGGGAGCCTGGAAAACCAGTGCTGCTGATTTTTTCCCCCTCAGATCCCCACACCCAGAGCCCCTCAGAGATCCCTCCAGCCAGGGCAGAGCCAAAGGGTGGATGTTCCCCCCAGGAAAAGCTCCGGCAGCAGCAAATCCACAGGAAATCCTTTCCAAACACAAGCAGAGGGAACATTCTGTGGGAGAGCTTCCAGGGCACACTGATAACTCCTGGTAGGAGCCATGCCCCTGTGATGGGAGCAGCAGGGTGGCTGCTGGAACTGCAGGGTGTTCAAAGGCTCTGGGAGGGCAGCAGGAGCCACAGGCATTCCCGGGAGGGGGAGATGGGAATGGTGAAATTTGGCTCATTTGGCACACAGGGTTAAAGGAACTCCTGGAATCAGGGAGCCAGCAGAGCAGGGGTTCCCAGGGGCTTTATGAACATTGAATTCTCACACCAAGCAGTGGCCAAAAGGCAGCAAAGAACGCTCCTGATGTCACACACTGCTCCCAGCTGCCTGCTGCCCTGCCAGCTCACTGGGAAGGGGGGAAACCCACCAGCCCTGACCTCTGCTCTGCATCCCATGGCTTCTTTTGGACCCCAAACCACTGCAGACCTCCCCATTTGGGCTGTGAGGTTACTTTAATTGATTTTTCCTTTTGGGGGGGGGGGGCTTTCTCTGGTTTTGATGTGCACTCAGAAAGGTTTTTAGTGCCAGACCAGCTCCATGGGGGCTTTCCTTGCCACCTGAGGGTTGCTGAATCCCCAAGCAGCAAAGTGGTGGCAGGAGGGTGGGATATGGAATTCCCACCCCCAGAAGGTGTGGGTGTGCTGCCCCTGACCCTGCCAGCTGTGCCCTGGGCACAAATCCCCACACCCAGCCCAGGACAAAACTCCAGATCTGATCCCAACACACTCTGCCAGCAACCTGCAGGTGGGAGCAGAGCTGGCAGTGGGCTGGGATGTGCCCCTGATGTCCTGGTGTGCTTTACACTGGGAATGAACAGCAGAATGGGGCTGGTTCTCCTGGCCTGGTGGTCCCTGGCAGCAGCTTTGTCCCTGGGGCAGCTCCAAACCTGCTTTCTGGTGGTGCTGCTCGGTGCAGCTGGACTGGGGGGACACGGAGCTGTCCCTGAGGTTCAGGGCAGAACTTCCCTGTCAGGAGAAGCTGCCGAGGAGCTGCTGTTGCTCTGACAACAGCCGGAGCATTCCCGGGCCCTGCCCAGGAGGGGAAATGCTCTGGGTGAGCTCCATGTGCCACCAGCTGCTCTGCGGGTTTGAGGGCACATCTTGTGCTTTTCCTGGTCCCAGCTTTCACTCTGTCCTCTTTTTTGGAGCAAGCCATGGGTTATTAAAGGCTCCAGTGCCTGAAATAAATCCCTCATTTTCCAGGTGTTTGCAGCTCAGCCACCCGGGGCTGCAGCAGGGACCCTGTGGAGGTTCCCCTAAACCTGGGCAGGCGCTGTTGTCCCAGGCTCCTGTCCCCCAGGAACTTCCCTGTGTGAGAAAGAGAAGAGAAATGGAAGATCTCAGCATCTGGGACCAGCATCCCTCCCCACCTGCACCAGCTCCTGTTAAACCTCTTGTCACCCAGTGCTAGGGGAAGCTCAGTGTGAACAGCAGAGCCCCGGGAAAAGCAGGATGAGATCCCAGCTTGACCTGGAGCTGGATCCCAGAGGGGATCTGGGGGCTGTCCCCCACCCTGCCCAGCTCCTGTAGAGCCCGGAGCCAGCGGCTGGACTCGGGATGCTGCTGGCTCTGGTCCCTCTGCTCCGGCTCACTCTGCCACTGCTCTGCCCAGATTTCCCGGGCCCTGCAGCGCCGCTCCACGTCCCGACATCCACGGAGACGGGGCATCACCTCCGCCAAGCTTCCCTGCGCACAGACAGTGCCCTCTCCTCTCTGGCAGCAGCGAGCCGCACATTCCTGACCTCCGGGCTCAATTACTGCAGCTCATTATCTCCGGGAAGGGAGCCAAGCAGGCTGAGAAAGCTTCCACTGGTGCAAACTGCAGCAGATCTGCGTGCTCAGAACGCCCGGGGGCTGTGATCCATCAGCCTGCAGCTCCTGCTTCCTCAGCCGCTTCCCGAGGAACGCCGCATCCCTGCCGCGCTCCGCTCCCGGCCCTGGAGCCCACACCCCGAGCCCTGCCCGGGCACAGCACGAGGGACGCTCTCCTGCCGGGCTCTGGGGACCTTTTCCAGAGGGATGCGGCTCCCTGCTCCCGGATCCGGGAAGAAAGGATTCACCTGACTGGATTCCAGCCTGACCTGGCTCCCAAGGAGCCCTGCTGAGTGCACAATTCCCGCTGGAGGTGGGAAGGAGGCAGAGAAGGCCAGCGTGGCCCTGCCAAGCCATGAATGCTCCCAGCCAGAGCAGCCAACTCCTGCTCCTGTCGAGTCAGGACATCCCCTCTGGGATGGGAATTGTCATTTGGACACGTAGCCCCTGTGGATGTGGGCAGGAGGACATGGATGTAGGCAGGAGGACATGGGTGTGGGCAGGAGGACATGGATACGGGCAGGAGGACATGGATACAGGCAGGAGGACATGGATGTGGGCAGGAAGACATAGGTGTGGGCAGGAGGACATGGATGTGGGCAGAAGGACATGGATACAGGCAGGAGGACATGGATATGGGCAGGAGGACGTGGGTATGGGCAGGAGGGCCTGGAGATGGGCAGGAGGACATGGATGTGGGCAGGAGGACAGATGCTTCCCTAGGAGCTTCCCAAGCCCGGCTGCTTTGCCTGCAGCCTCACCTTCCTCCTGCCTTCCCACAGCCCCTCCTGCTGCCCTGGTGGGAATACTGGGAAACACCTGGAGCAGCGGTGCCTGCCCCTCAGCCCTGCCTCCCTCCTGCCTCCCGGAGTCACCCTCGGCAGTTTACGGGCAGAACATTTTGTTTGCAAAGTGCTGTCAGATGCGACATTAAGAGGCGCCGTAAATCAGCGCCGGGGCCTCTCCAAGCCTCGGCAGATGAAAACCTTTTATCACAATTTGGATCTGTTTGCACTGGTATGAAAATTATGGCTCTGGTTTAGCATCAACTTCCCATTATTCATGTCCCTGGGAGCAGCACCGGCTAAATTGGATTGTTTCAATCCCTGCTGGCCCTGAGAGCCTGGCGGGTCCCACCCCGCTCCCCATCCTCACCTTGATGGCTTCTCCCAGCGGGATGTGGGAGGGAAGGAGGCTCCTCCACCTGCTCCCGGCTGGAGGAGGACTTGGAAATGAGGAAAAGAGGGATGCCAGGGACGATGGAGCCGCCTCTGCTCGCTCCCTCAAGCTGGAACAGGCGCGGTCCACACTCGGAGCTGCCTCTCCCAAAGGTGGGAAGGGCTCCGGGCACATCCTCCCTCTGCTCCCTGACCAGGCACTCTCTGCTCCTGGGGAGTGCTTGGAACAGGGGAGAGCTCAGGAGTGAGGGAAAGACAAGGGATGGAGCTGGGAGGGAAGGGAGGGATCTTTGTTATAAGAAATCAGGGTGTGCTTCCTCCCCATCCTGACAAAAACACCAAGGGGAATGTCTTGGATGTCCTGGCCCAGCACAGGGTGGTTTACATATCCCAAGTGTGGTTTACACATCCCAAGGAGCCTTTGGGATGTGATCATGGAGTTATCCAAGATCCCCAAACACCTAGAAATTCATCTCACCCCAGCACCACTGTCCTGGCAAGTTGGAAAACCCTTGGAATGTTGGTGTCCACCTGAAACGCTGAGGTTTCTTTTTTAAAAGGTTTTCTTTGCAACAAATTAGGCCAGAAACCTCCACTGAAAGGTGGTGAGAGGCACCGTCAAGCCCTGGTTGAAAGTGTTGGAGGTTCCTGCCAGGCTTAACTCAGCTGCACAGGAAGAACAATTAAATTTCCCCCTGGAACAGTCTAGGACCATCATCCAAGGGGATGCTCCTGTGGAGAGTGACACTGTGACACTGTGGCTCAGCACTGAGCTCCCTCCGAGGGCAGCATCACCCCCAAGCCATCAGAGCCTTTATTCCCCCCCTTGTGAGATGGAGTTCAAGCAGCAGCTGCAGGGACCTGGCTCTCCAGAAATCAGGAGCTGGCACAGGGGCTGTCACATCAACAGCCTTCGTGACACAGCTGGGGACACTCATTTTCCTTTTCGCACCTCGCTGCTATTGTAATTGCACTTTTTTTTTCTTAGATATTCTGGCCAGATGCTCTCCCAACAAACCTGGGAGTCTGTTATGGCAAGGCTGGAGGTGTTTTAATTTCAGCTCGGTCCCAGAGTGGCTGCTCAGGGGGCGATGTCAGCGTCCGGCAAATCCCTGGGGGGTTCCTGTGCCACAGACAGAGCTTTGCTGAGCAGGGAGCATCCCAAGAAACATGGGTATTTCTGTGTTGGGGGTTTTTATGGCTCCCCCAGGCCATCCTCTCCTCCAGCCAGGCCCGTTTTGAAGGTGCCCGTGTCCCTCGGGAGGGGTGGGGTGACACTGACAGACCCAGCTGTGACGCTGTGGCGCTGGCTGGGCTCTCCGAGCACTGCAGGCTGCTCCCAGCCAGCCCGGCTCTATTTCTCTCCCATCCATCACTGATTTGCCACACTGTCAGAGTTCAACAATAGCAGTAATAATTAACCATTTAATCTGACTCAAACACTGGGGCTTGTTTGCTCTTTCTGCGGATCAGATGGGAAACATTGCAAAGATCAGATTCTGATGTTCCCCGGTTTCGTGTTAAGTGTCTTGACTCTGCAAAATTGCTGGGAGTCTTTCATTTTGCTCTTTAAGCTCGTTAGTCCAAATTAAAAACAGCATTCATTCTAATTTCAGCTGCTTGAAATCCCTCCAAGATCAGTGCTATTATTCTTTGGAATGCCTTGGGAGCAGAGCAAACACCCGGAGACGGAGACGTTCCCTCGCATTCCTGATGTCCAAATGGCTCCAGCCAAGCCTCAGCTCCAGCCTGGTGCTGCTGTCACCCACCTTGCCAAGGAGGGAATTCCCATTTCTGCCACGTCCTGACCCCCTCTCCTCAGGAATCCCATCCATGGATGCTTCCCCAGCTGTATTTACCACCTCAGGATTAATTGCTTTGGCTTTGCTGTGTGTCACAACTCCTGAATTTTGTCCTGCTTGGCTTCAGTGGAGCTCGCAGGGAGAAGGGGACAATTCCTTGTGGTCACTGCTGGATCCCCCTGTCCTGCCAGGGACAGCCCTGCACCCAGCTTGGCCTCTGCTGCTTCCAGCCTTTCCACCCTGTTTGCTTTGCAATTCCAGGATCACCCACGGGCTCCAGCCTCACCCAGGTGTGAATGGACTCTTCCAAGCGGCTCCTCTCCCACCATAGCAAACAATTCCCTGTTACCTTCCCAGGCATTTATCTCCTGCTCCAAATGCTCCTCACAGCCCCATCCCCAGCAGGGGAGGCTGAGCCAGTCAGGCAGAGCTCCCAGGCTTTTCCTAAGGGATGTTGGGCTTCATTTCCTGAGCTAACAAAGCTGGGCAGGGAGAGAGGAGAGGCAGCAGGAGCAGAGCTGTGTTTGGGGCCAGCTTGGAGCTCGGGAGAGCCCGGCTGGAGGGAGATCCAGAGCTCTGAGCACTGAGCACCAAATCCCTGGAGAGGGGAGAGCCCCAGGGGTGCCTTTCCAAGCTGAATTCCAGGAGTGGGGAGAGCCCCAGGGGTGCCTTTCCAAGCTGAATTCCAGGAGAGGGGAGAACCCCAGGGAATTCCTTTCCAAGCTAAACCCTCCCCACAGCAGCCCTGATGTTCCAGCCCATGGATCACACCTGGAATCATCTGGGCCCCACTGGGAGGCTGTGAAAGAGGGTCCTGGATGCCCAGAATTCCAGTCTGACATCCCAAACCTCCCCTCTGGGAGCATCCCTTGCTCCAGGATGTTTCAGTGGCTGGGCTCTCTCCAGCCACAAAATAATTCCTCACCCCTTCCTGCTCCCACCATGCTCCACCTTATCCCAGAGAGGATTTATCCTGGGAAAGAACAAACCTGACTGGGGCTCTCTAGCCTTCGATTTATCCTGGGAAAGGGCAAATCTGACCAGGGATTTCCAGCCTTGGATTTGTCCTGGGAAAGGGCAAATCTGACCAGGGATTTCCAGCCTTGGATTTACCCTGGGAAAGGACAAATCTGACCAGGGCTCTCTGGCCTTGCCTGACTCCCGAGGAGCTGGAGGAGGAGG
>WEIU01022194.1:39637-74559 GCA_013389925.1 Aegithalos caudatus
AGGAGGAGGAGGAGGAGGAGGAGGAGGCAAAAGCAGGGGAGGGGTTGGAAGTGCCTTTATTTCCAACTGGATGCAAGAGAAGTATCCAAGGTAGGAGGTGAAAGGCAGGAAGGTTTTTATTTCCTGGGATGCTGCAGGAAAGGTGATTTAGGGAGCATGGTCTGAAGCCACATCTGCCTCCAGGCCTTGGGGAGCCTTCCCAGAAGCTGGGAATTTCGAGGCTGAGGAGATCTCAGTGCAGTTAATACTTATTTTAATACCTATTTTACATTTGCAGTCTCTAATATGTTGCCACAGCCTCGGAAATGTTGTGACTTGGAAGCCATAAAAGCTGGAAGGAACCTGCTAATTGAGAACACAGCCAGGCTGTAAATCCCAGGAAAACACCGGGGCTGGCAGGAGACAAACCCAGACCCAGCAAGAGAGGGAGGGAGGGGGAGAACTCAGCTGGAGAGTCAGGAAGGAAATTAAAGAAAGAGGGGAAAGAGGGAGAAAATGGGGCTGGTGGGGTCCCCAAGGCAGGCTGAGCCTCAGGTACCACTGCAGGTTGGTTTAGGGAATCAAAGGAATTGATTCAGATGGAATTGCCATGAGGAGGGGGAGTTTAGAGCAAACTGACGGCGTGAATAGGAACTAATTACCAGAACCAGGGAAATTCACCCAAAGAATGGTACAGAAAGAAAAAATTATATTTCCCATCTCCTGACAGAAAAGCTAGTGCTGGAAATGGGCTCGGTGGCAAAGTGAGGGAAGGGATCAAATGTGGCCCAAGGGGGTTGTGTGGGGGTTTTTTTTAGGATGTAAAGAGATGTGGAGGCTCACAGAGCAGTGGGTCAGACTTTGTGTCAGGAAAATAGAAATGGGGCTGGTGGGTACATGAATAAATGGGTTCTAACAGGAAAAATTTCCTTTGGTGTCTGGGGAAGGAAATTTTCCATCCAGAATCCATGGATGTTCGCTGAAGGGATTGAGTCCTGTTTGCTGCACCTCATTTCATCCCAGTCCATTTGGTTGGAACACTCCATTCCCAAATTTTCTTTATTTTTTTTTTTCTATGGGCACAGAGTGATCTGGTCAAGAGAATCTGTTGGGATTTTCAAAAGGCTTTTGGGCAATGTCCCTCATCTGAGACTCCTTGGGAAATGAACTTGTGATGGGTCAAAAAGGAATTTACTCTTTGGGCAACAGGAAAAATGGGGCTGAAAGTGGTGTGGAGCATTTCTGTTATGAGGAGGGGCTTGAGGAACCTGTTCAGACTGGAGAAGAGAGGGGACCTTGATAAAATCTGCCCCTGTGCCCTGTGCTCAGGTGATTTCCCACCTGCAGAGCTGCCCCAGCCCCGGGGCCCAGCACAGGAAGGAGCTGGAGCTGCTGGAGCCAGGCCAGAGGAGGCTCCAGGATGAGCAGAGGGATGGAGCAGCTCTGCTGGGAGGAAAGGCTGGCACAGCTGGGATTGTTCACCTGGACAGGAGAAGCTTTGGGCTGAGCTCAGGGTGGCCTTGCAGGGCCTGAAGGAGCTGCAGGAAACATGGAGAGAGACAATTCCCAAGGACTGGAGGGACAGAGGAGGACAGAGGAGACACCTCCCACTGTCCCAGGCTGTCCCCAATGTCCAACCTGGCCTTGGGCACTGCCAGGGATCCAGGGGCAGCCACAGCTGCTCTGGGCACCCTGTGCCAGGGCCTGCCCACCCTCCCAGGGAACAATTCCTGCCCAAGATCCCATCCAGCCCTGCCCTTTGGCAGTGGGAGCCATTCCCTGTGTCCTGTCCCTCCAGCCCTTGTCCCCAGTCCCTCTCCAGCTCTCCTGGAGCCCCTTTATTTCCTGGAAGAGGCTCTGGGCTCTCCCTGGACCATTCCCCTCTGCAGGCTGACAGCCCCAGCTCTCCCAGCCTGTCTGTCAGTCCATCTCTCTCATGCCTGGAGCTCCAGTGCCCCTTTCCTGCTGTGTCTGCGGTGCTGGCTCAGCTCAGCAAACCCGAGCTCGGCCCCGTTCCGTGACCCTGGCGCTGCTGTTGCCCCAGCCCGGGCTGATCCCGCCCGGATTCCCACCGGGAGCCGCTGCCCTTGGCCCGCAGCGCTGTTTTCTCGCTGTCGCGTCCTCCCCTGGCCCGTGCCCGGAGCCTGCCTTGCCCCGCACGGTGGGATGGTGGCTTTGCCATCCAAGTGGGAATTCCATGCCGCTCTCCCCGCCCGGAGCTGGACGTGCCCGCGGCAGGGAGAGGCTGAGCGGTGCCCCCGGGGCAGAGCCCGCATCCTGCTCCTCCCGCCGGGGTGTGTCCCCTCCGCGCTGTGTCAGGGACGCTGGGACAGCTCTTGGCAGCATCCCTCTGCTCCTGCCTCCCATTTCCGTGCTCTGCTCCCCGCAGGGACCGCCGGCAGCCCCTCTCCCAGGCTCCCGGGGTGACCCTTTCCGCCTCCTGCATCCCGGCTGCTTCCCAGGCGCTCCTGCACCCAAAGGCGGGGCAGCGCTGCTGCGCCTCAGCATTCCTGCTCCAGCCAAATCCCGGCCTCGCAGCCTCGGCCCTGTCGCTGCAGGGCATTCGTGTTGCAAGAGCGTTTTGTTCATGCTAAATTAATCTGCCTGTACGTTCAGGGCTCCTGGATTGGGGGAAACGCTGCTCCCGGTCCTCCCTGTGCTGAATCCTGAGTTCATGGACAGCAGGATGAGGGGTTTGGGGATGCTGACCCCACTTCCAGTGCTGTCCAGGCAGAGGGATGGGAAATGTCATGAGGGAGGAATCAGGGACTCTGCAGCAGGCATTAACCCTTGGAAGAAAGGATGCTCCAATGCCTGGCTGCCTCTGGCTCCCTGGAGCACCAGGGAAGGGGCTGAGTGTCTGCCAGGGATCCGTGGGGATGCTGCTGCTGCTGCTGCTGCTCACGTGGTTCCCTCCCCATCTCCAGCCACCAAACTGCATTTCCTAGCAGCAAAACAGACATTAAATAACGCTTGGATGTCAGAGCAGGCTGGGGGGGAGGTTGTGGGAGAGGGGAGGAGGAGCAGCTGGTCCATCCAGGGGCACAGGGAGGGGAGGCTGGGAAGCGGAGCTGGGAAGGGGCTGGGGGTGGCACTGGGCTGGAGGACAGGGAATGAAGTGCCCTCTGGTGTGACCGTGGCTGAGGCCGTGGCTCATTGGACGCTTCATTGGAAGAGCTCCTTGTGCCGGCCCCGGGCACTGCTGGAGGAATTGGATGGGAGCAGTCAGGATCTCAGATTCCAAACCCCAGAGAGGCGTGAGGGGGCAGGGAGGGCAGCTGGCACCGCCGTCCTTCCCTGGCAAAGGCTGCAGGGCACCGCAGGGGGGTCGATCCCCCTGTGTGCTCCCAGCTCATCCTCAGCTCCGGCTCCCAACGGGAAACAACAGCCAGCGCTGTCCCAGGGGAATGTGAGCCAGAAGGGATGGACAAATCCCAGCAAATATCTGCTGGCTCTCTGCAGAGGATAATGACACATCCTCGGAGTCCTCCAGCGCCGATCCCAGCGAAGCCGAGCCTTTGAGAGCCGCGCTGAGCTTGTCCGCGGCTTCCCGCTCTCAATTCCCACGGTGCCATTTATCCCAGCACGCTTCGGGAAGCAATCCAAGATCCCCACAGGCAGCAGCAGCAGCGGCTCTGCCCCCCACAGGCTGCAGCCGTGTCCTGAGGCAGGGCCAGGCCGGGGCAGGCACCGCTCACACGGATCTTGGGACACCACCCCTGCATCCATCGCTTGCCTGTGCCAACGTGGAGCGGGTGAATCCTGCTGGAATCCTGCTGCTCCTTGCTCCTGCCCCAAGCTGTTCCCACCTCAGCCCTCCCAGCAATGCATCAGGAGCTTTCATTTCCCCCAGGTGCCTTTTGTGCTCCTTACTGGGAGCATCCAGGTGAACACCTGAATTCCCACCTCTGCAGCTCCTGAGGCCGAGGGCAGGCAGGGAAGGAGGGAGCCTGGGCAGAGCGGAGCAGGCTCCCTGCCCGGAGCACTGCGTTTCCTCGGGAGGCTTTGCCAGCGTTTAAGAGGGAATTTGAGGAGTAATGACCTGAGCAGAGCAGAGGGAGAGGCCCCTGGATCCCTGTGGATCTGCAGGGATGGAAACAGGCAGGGAGAGGGAGAACAGAAAAGGGAGGATGAGATGGAGCACGGGGAAGAGGCCGCCAGGGACTGCAGTGCCCACCAGGGCTGCAGGAGGGGAATCCAGCCTGGATGCACAGGGGGACACGGAATTTGTTAGGTTGGAAAAAACCTTGGAGTTTTTTTCAGTCCAACCATTCCTTGGCACTGCCAAGGCCACCACCAACCATGTCCCCAAGTGCCACATCTACATGGCTTTGAAATCCCTGGGCAGCCTGTTCCTGGGTGTCCCATGCTGGACAAACTTGGAGAAGAAATTTTTCCTAATATCCAATGCAAACCTGGCCTGGTGCTTATCCTGCTTTGTGCTTCCCCCTGGTCACCCCTCAGGGGAGAGTGGCACAGAGGGGACAGTGCCACCCGTATGGCACTGCCACACCACACACAGGGCACTGCCACCACGTGCTCCTGAGCCTGTCCCAAGGAGCTCCCTGCAGGATGAGCTCATGGAACAGCATCTCCTTGGGGAGCCCTGAGGCTGGGCTGTTCACCTGCGTTTCCAGGATCCTGCAGCACCTGGAGCACAGGGAAATGAGGAGCAGGAGTTCACAACCCCACCTCCGGAGTGGCCGGCATCCAAGAGAAGGGACGCTGGGAGAAGGTCCCCGGGCAGGCAGGGATGGGAAGGAGGGAGGGGTCCCTTCCTGCATGGACCCCTCGTCCGGCCTCGGGCCATTGTGCTGCTTCCTTCCTCCTCCTTCCAGGGCTTTGTCAGGGCACGGAATTGTCCCAGGTAATCCAAGCCCCAGCTGCTTCCTGCTGGGCCATCGCTCAGGAGCGGGAGGGAAGGAGAGGAACAAGGCGCTGAGAAAGGCGGCGAGGAACAGCGTGGGATTGCACAACACTGCACTCACTCCCCAGGGCAGCCGGAGATCCTCCTTCCCGGGGCTCCCCGCTGCCTGTCTCCCGGCCTGCTCCCATCACTTATCCCGAACAGGGAGCGCTAATGGACTGCAGCGGGAGCGCCGCTGGCTCTCATTAAGCTCCTGACAGCTCCTCTGAACGGGCAGGAAGGAGCCTGGGTGCCCGAGGTGTGTGACACCGCCCCTCCCACAGCTCCCAGGCCTGCGGATCGAGCTGGAGACAGGATGGGAGGGATGGCGACCCCAGGGCTGGCTGGGACCGGCGGATTTGGGAGCAAGGAGAAGCTGCAGCGACACTGGGTGGGGATGGGTGCCTGTGCTGGTGGTGCCTGGAGCTGGGAGTTCATCCTTGGTCTCCTGGCAGGGAGCTGGGAAGTGAGGCATGACCCAAAAATGGGATTTCTGGGGCTGGGTATCCCATGCACCAGGCAAAGGCCATCAGGAGGGAGGGAGAGCCAAGAGCCAGAGGTGCCTCCAACACTGACCCTGTTTGAGTAGGGCCTGACCCCAGGGGATTTAGGTGTAGGCTGCAGGATGGGGGGTAGATCCAGCATTCCCTGTGTCCTGTCATGTCCAGGCTGCAAGACTTGGGTCAATCCAACCCAGTCCCCCATCACTGGGTAGTGAAATCCCTGCTGGAGATCCTCCAGCTGCTTTTCCAGGGATAAGCAAGGCCTTGCTGGGTTAAGGAGGGATAGAGCACTCCCAGCAGGGGCTCAGCTGCCATCTGAACACTTTGGCTGAGGGCCTGGGCCACCAACATGGGACAATTCCAGAATCCTCCTTCCCCAACCACAGACTCCACCCTCAGTCTGGAAAAGTGTGTCAGTGCTAAAAGCCTCGACAAATTCTTGGGAGAAAAATTTGCAGAGTTGGATTGAGCAAAAAACACAACAGCCCTTGTGGGAATTGTCTGTGAATCACATGGCAGGAGCCAGGAAAGCCTGGGGAAATCACAGGATCACAGAATGGTTTGGGTGAGAAGGGAACTAAAGCCCATCCAGTGCCACCCCGTGGCAGGGACCCCTCCCACTGTCCCAGGCTGTCCCCAGTGTCCAACCTGGCCTTGAGCACTGCCAGGGATCCAGGGGCAGCCACAGCTGCTCTGGGCACCCTGTGCCAGGGCCTGCCCACCCTCCCAGGGAACAATTCCTGCCCCAGATCCCATCCAGCCCTGCCCTCTGGCAGTGGGAGCCATTCCCTGGGTCCTGTCCCTAGTCCCTCTCCAGCTCTCCTGGAGCCCATTTAGGCTGTTGTGAGCTTGGAAGCTTTCCAGAATCCATAGTGCATATTTCCTGTACAATGCTTAGCTCCTGCCGCCTGCACCGTGCTCGCCCTGGGCCTGGGTTAGGCTTAGGGTTAGCACTGAATCCGTGCTGGCAGATGATCTTCTCCCAATTCCTTCATGCAGCACATTTCCCCTGATCTCGGGGCAGGCAAACACCTTCCCTGGTCTGTAATTGAACAGCTGGAGCTGGAGATGTGCTGCTGCCTCTTCCCAGGGAGGATCCAATTGGGCTTTAATGGATTGTGCTCCCGCGGCTGGGATGTTCCCGGTGCTGTGGCTGAGGGGGTTTCCAGCTGCCGCTCGGGGCCGTGTCCAGGCAGGACAGGATGATGTCCTGGAGGTGTGCAGGGATGCCCAGGGGTGCCGCCTCCCCGTGTTTCCCTCAGCCCGGCCTGGGATAACGCTCCTGCATTGTCCCGGGAGCAATCAGCGCCGTGTTCCAGTGCCATTGTTCTCCCAAGGATCCCGTTTGTCCAGGGGTCAGCTTTCCGGGTCAGAGTCCTTCAGGAAGGTTGGGCTTTGCATCCCTTTGTCTGCTCCTTCCTAGAAGGGCCGAGCGAGCTGCTGCGGCGCGTTTTCCTCCTTTTCTTCCCCGCTCCCTGTTTTTCTCCAGGACTATTGATCTGCAGCCCTGCGGGATGCTGGGGGAGCAGAGTCCCCGTGCTGTGCGCTGCAAAGAGCTCCCGCTTTCCCCCAGCTGTGCTCGGATCGAGCAATTGTTTTCCCTCCCCGCTCTTGTTTTGGGATCCTTCCCACCCCATCGCCCCGGGCTCAGGAATTGCTCCGCCGCCCTCGTGAAACTTCTGCGGCCGCCTTGGCGCTGTTTGAAGCGCTGCCATACCGTTTGTTTAAAAACACATTAATTAGCTTTGGGGTAATTGGGGTTTGCGGGGCTCTCTCTCGCATTGTTCCGCCCTCTCTAATTTGTTCTATCGATCTTCCCGGAGATAGGAGCGGGAGCCAATGCGCGGCAGCTCCTGCTGCTGTCACTCCGCAGGATTTGTCGACGCGGGGCTGGTGGCCCCTGCTCTGCCGGGCACGGCCGGGTTCTGCCTCCCAGCCCACCCACCGAGCCCTTCCCGGCAGCCGATCCCTGGTCCCAGCCCTGNTTTCGTTCCCATCAAAAGAGCCTTTTCTGCGGCAGCGCCGGCGCCGCCTCCCCCGGCCCGCGCCGAGCCCGGCAGGGGCTGAGCCCAGAGCCCTTCCCGGTGCCCATGTGCCCCCGGCCTGCCTGGGAATCCTCCCCCGGGCCGGGAGAATTGAGCTGATGGAGCACCGGGCAGGGTTCACGGCTGGCCTCTCGCTCCTTCCATCCCTTTTGCACAGAATTCCCCGTTTCTTGGCTCATTATCCCTTTCCCCAGGTATCCCTCTGCAGCAGGAGCAGGGTAGTGGTGAGGCTCCAGTGGCCACAGGACTGAGCTTTCCACAAGCCCCTCACTCCCTCCATCTCTTTTCCCCAGAATTCCCCATTTTTTGGCCTATCTCCCTTGGCATCCCCTTGTCCAAGAGTCCCTCTGCAGCCCCAGCATGAGAGGACTGGGATTTTCACCAGCCTCTCACTGCCTCCATACATTTCCCCAAGAATTCCACATTTTTTGGCCCCTCTGCCTCAGTATCCCCTTGCCCAAAAGTCCCTTCCAGCAGGAGCAGAGGGGGTGTGGAATTGCATCCCCAGCATGACAGGAGTGGGATTTTCACCATCCCCTCAGCCCCTGGGTGCTTTCCCCTTTCCCTGGAAACTCCCTGTGCCCATATCCCTCCCCAGGACCAGGATGGGACCCTGGTGCATCCCAGCCCCTCTCCACCCCTCTGGGAGCAGCATCTGACTCCTCATATCCCTCCCGTGCCTCTTCCCACCTGGCAGCCGCTCGGGAAGGGCCGTGCCCGTTTTTCTGCCAGCAGACACAAAGCATTCCCAAACAATGGCCATTGCACAACTCAGGCCTGCATTTAACAGCACTTTACAGGCAGAATAAATCTCAGGGACTCCATAAATCTCGGGGCTAAGATAAGAAATGTGCATCCAGAGCCTGGCGTGGAGTAAATCCTGCCCAGCTCCAGGACACACGAGGAGCATCCTGTATTTCACACCTGCCTGGGAGCCCAGAGGGAGATTTATGGGATTCAGGAATGGCCTCCATGCTTTGCAAAGGCTCAGCACTCCCTGCCCTGAGCTTGGACACTCCCAGTTGCCAGGCAGATGGAAAATGAGATTTCCCAGAGCAGCTGGCAACGTCCATTGGGGGAAAACTCCCTGGCTTTGGGGCCAGTCCTTCCTCATTCTCATTCCTCAACAAGAGCTCCAGCAAATCCCACTGGAGGGGGCTGGATCCTGTGGCCCCACATCTCCTTAGGGTTTCCTAGTCTCAGCACAGCCATTGCCCTGCATCCAGGGATTTCTGGCGTGTTCTGAGGACCACCAGGACTTCTGGATGTGGGAAGGCTTCAGCCCATCCTTCTGGAAACATCTCGGAGTGTCCTCTCCCAAATGGGCACCAGAACATCACTGAGTCAGCTGCACTGAGGGGCAGAGCTCTGGAAAATGCTTCTTCCATGGATAAACACTCCTTGCCATGGATTAACAATGGCAGTAACCCCCTCCTGCCTGAAAAAAGAACAGGGGAATTCTGTGGAAAGAGGTGTCTGGAGCTGCTCGCTTCTCCCTGGAGCTGTGGGTCTCAGCCCTGAGCAAAGAGCACCATGGCAAGTTTCTGTGGGACAATCCTGGTGCTCCCCATGGAATGCTCTGCAATCCCAGCAATACTGTGGCTTCTCCTGTGGCTGACAAGACATCCTCATTTCCTAATTTTTCCAGCCCTCTGGAAAGAGCAAATGCCAGGAAATGTGAGCCCTTCCAGAAAGCAGCCTGCCATGGGGTGGGGTGCTGGAGGGCAACTTGGGATGAAAGCTTGGAGGAAGCTGGGGAGGACGGAGGGGGAGCAGAGAGGGGTGAGGAATGTGCTTCAAATTCACTCCTCTGATGTTTCAGCTGCTGGGAGGACAAAACACTGCAAAATCCTGGAATCCAGAGGGTTTTGGAAGGTGGGAGATACCTCAGGGGAGGCAACGCCAGCATTCCTTACTTGGACTGGGTCAGAACCAGAGCCTGGAACAAAAACACAGCTCCAGAGCTGAGCCGTGGTGTGGGAGGAGTTGTCCCAGTGCAGCTCCCAGGGAAGGGAGGGTGTCTGCACACACTGCAGTGGGTGCCAAAAGCCCCGGGAAGGCTGGAGGTGCCCAGGATATCAGCTGGGAGAGGAGCTGCAGGCAGGTGCTCCCTGCTCAGGGCCACGGAATTCCGAGTATCTTTGGAAATAGGATTACAACCAAGAAATAGGACTCCCTAATCCATTCTCCCCTAACAAAAACGAGCCTGGGTGAGCGGCTCAGGCCAGGGAGAGCACTAATCCCTGCAGTATTCCCTGCTGAGGACAGGCAGCCTGGGATGCCTGGCAGTGCCCTGGGTGTCTGCAGCACCGGGAAGGCAAAACCCCATGGACAAGACAGGGTTCCAGCAGTGAAAGAGGGAAATCCCTGGGATTTTCTGGGGTCCTGGTTGTCTCCAGCAGCCACCTGGGAGCTGGGCAGGGACATGGGCTGAGCTTCACCTCCTACACAGGGCAGAGGAATGATGGGGAACCCAGGGCCTGGAGAACTGCAGGGAGTCTGTTCATCCCACAGCACTGGGATTGGGGTTGGGATTGGGATCGGGATGGGGATTGGGATCGGGGTTGGGATCGGGGTTGGGATCGGGATCAGGATTGGGATCCGGGTGGTTGGGATGGCTGGGAACACCAAAGACCAAGCACAGGAGGAGCACGGCCGGGTGGAGATGTGGGACACACTGCTGGGAACATCCCAGTGCCCCCCGGAGAGCTGGGGAAGGGCGCAGTGGTGCCTGAAGGGACAGCGACAATTCCTCCGCTTTTTGCTGCTGAAACCCGACCCTGGCAGGCACCGAATCCAGGGGAGAGTGCCAGGCTCTGGTTTCGAGCCTCCCTCTCCACCCTCGGCACTATCTGATGCCATGCAAATGTTCCCAGGCTCCAGGAATCCTTCGCCCCTCTCGGAGCCGTCTCGGATTCCGTGGTGCTGTAGGAAAGCAGAGCCGGGCTCTGCTGAGCTCGCTGCTGTGCCGAGGGGAAGGGCAAGGGGTGCAGGGGACACGGGTGGGTTAAAAACCCCCAGGTTCAAGGGCACGTGGGATGGAGAGGAGCCGAGAGGGTGATTAACAACTCGCTAATGTCGCCTGGCCCGGGAGGTTCCTGAGCTGAGCTTTGGAGGAGGACGGGGATGATCAAAGGGGAACACTGGGTCTGTTTGCCTGGACTTTCTTCCTATTCCCTGATGGAGAGAGCGCTTGTGGCACCCGGCCTGTGCGCATCCCTGTCACATCCCTGTGCCCATCCCTGTGCCATTCCTGTGCCCATCCCTGTGCCCATCCCTGTGCCATCCCTGTGCCCATCCCTGTCCCCATCCCTGTCCCCATCCCTGTGCCCCATCCCTGTGCCCATCCCTGTGTCACATCCCTGTGCTCATCCCTGTCCCCATCCCTGTGCCCATCCCTGTGCCCATCCTCCTCAGCAGAACCACAGAAGGGAGGTCCTAAAAGCATCCTGAGCTGGGAGGAGGGAGCACATGAAGTGTGAGAAAGTGCCTCATTCCCGAATCCCACTGAGGAACTCCCCCTGCCCAGGCCTAGGGCACAGGCAGGACCCTGATCCTGCCTCAGATCCCTTTTCCCTCCTGCTCCACCTGCCAGATGGGGAACAGTCATTACAAACTCTTTTTTAAATTATTTTACCTCAGATCAATGCAGAGATGATCCTTCCATGGCCCAAGGGCAGCTGTTGCTGCCTTTATCCTCTTGGAGCCTGACAGAACATCCTGGTGCTGCCCCTTCCCTCAGACAGTTCTTTGAATTAAAATGCATTTTTCCCTGAGGGAAAGCAAGGGGTCAAGATGCCGGGAAGTGCAACTTGCCCCAGCCCTGTGGTGTGAGGGTTAATTGCCCTGTAGACTTCTCCATCTATTCTGAATTTACCAATATCTGGCTCTGGTTTTGGTTTAATTCCTGAACCAATAATCAAAGATTTATTCCCCAGACTGAGCAAGTTACTCTTTCACCTCCTTTCTTTTTTCAAGCTGACCACGCTGTAAGTGTCCAAGGCTGGGTTGGACAGGGATTGGAGCACCCTGGGATAATGGAAGGTGTCCCTGATCACCCTGTAAGTGTCCAGGGCTGGGGTTAGGAGCACCCTGGGATAGTGGAAGGTGTCCCTGCCCATGGCAGGGGGTGGCACTGGACGGGTTTTCCCCACTACAAACCATTCTGGGATTCTGGGATCCCAGTGCTGATTCCCTCCCCACCGTGAGGGGTGAAGCAGCAGGGATGGGCTGGGGCAGCCTGGCACTGATGGCAGCCCGGGGTGGAGGCAGATCCAGCCGGCATTCCCAGGACGTGGGCAGAGGGGATTCCTCCCTCCCCAAAGGGGGCTCCTGCAGCGCTGCCGTTTGCCCCAGCCCTCACTTTCCCTTCGCACAGCTCCAGGGATGGGCTGGGCTCCGTTCCCAGAGCGTTTTGTCGGGGCAGATGGCTCTGGGCAGGAGGGGGCAGAGCCGGGGGAGGGCTGGGGCACACACGGGCTGCTCCTGCTGCTCCTGCTGCTCCTGCTGCTCCTGCTCCTGCTGCTCCTGATGCTGCTGCTGCTGCTGCTGCCGCTGCAGCCCCTGCCCTCCCAGCTCTGCAGCGCCTACCTTTCCCTGCTCCCGGGCTTGTGAGCCGAGCTGGGTGTGATTCCCCGCTGATCCGCCAAAGGTTCCCGGGAATGTCAATGTTTTCCCCTCGTTTGTTTGTGTTTGCTGCCCGGCAATTAAGGGGATTTCAGCGAGTCCTTGCGTTTGGCAGGAGCCCTGTGCTGCTGCTTCACCTGCCAGGGCCGACTTGCCCCGTGTTATGTTTGAAAAGGTGATCACGTTTCTGTCAGGCTGGCAACAGCAACCCACAGGCTGTGCATTCCAACCTCATCCCGCCTGGAAAAGGGCAGGCAGGACGGGATACGGCCGGAAAAGCAAATTCCAGGGCATGCTTTGAGCAGCTGAAGCCCCTGGGAGGGTCTGCGCTGGCCCAGGGCTCTGCAGGAGCCCCAGCCCAGGGTGGGGTGGCGACATCGGAGGTGGGATGTCCCCACTGGGATGTCCCCATTGGGATGTCCTCACTGGAATGTCCTCACTGGGATGTCCCCACTGAGACCTGAAGTCCCTTGATGCTGAAATTCCAACGTTTGCTCCTCCCAAAGGTGCCCTCCCTGCTCCAGGTGGGGTGGAATCCCAGGTTCTGGGCTTTGCTGCAAGGCCTTGTCCTGAGGAAATCATCACAGGAGTGGGAGAAGGCCTTGGGATAAAGAACCCAACCTTTCCACTGAGGAGTCTCCAGACTCTGAGCTGCAGGATGTCCTGCCCAGCAGGCTCAGCTCCACGGCAGCCAATTCCTGCAGGATTATCCCTCATTACCTCAGAGATCCTAAAGGACCTTCTGAAAGCTCTGGCTTCCTGCAGCCATCCCAGAATCCACAGAGCTCTGGAAATTCCCTGGGTGTATCACACCTCCCCACAGCCTCACACCTCACACCTTGCCCTGGCAAACCCCAAAGCGCTGCCAGGCCATTCCTGGAGGGATAACAAAGTCCAAGTGCATCCTCACAACATCTGCACCTCCTGTGCTGTTCCAGCCCCTGGTTTCCTCCCTTCCTGACAGATTCCCTGGTGTCTCCCACCTTCCCCCACTTTTGGGGAACAGGAATCCAGCCCCGATGGATCTGGAGGGAGAAGGGAATCTCCTGAGAGGGGACAATTTAGGACCAGGGGCTGTCAGTGCCCACCAGGACTTTGGGAATCCCGCCAGCCCAAACAAGAACTTCCTGCAGAGATCCAAAGGGTGCAGGCAATCCCAGTTCCCCCTCCAGCTGCAGGGATGGCAGCAGGGCCAGGGTTTCCCAAAGGGCAGTGCCAGGCCAAGGGCAGTGAGGTGAGGATGGACAGGGAACACATTCCCAGCCAGGCTGGAAAAGGAAAAAGCACCAGAGAGGGTGGCTGGAAACCACCCAAAACTACCCCCAGAACCAGCCTAGGAACAAGCAGGAAGCCCTGGACAGTGGGAAGTGAAAGATTCTTTACAATCTCTTTTATTTTTATTCTCACTCCAGCAAAGACAGAATTCTCCCCATTTTTTACAATTCTCCTGTGTTTTGCTAAAACCTGGCTTTGAGCACTTCAGGCACCTCGAGCTCCCAGCTCTGGCCAGCTCAGGGCCTTACCTCCTGTCCCCACAAGCAGAGGATGTCCCAAACACTGGGACTGGGCTGGGGCATTCCCAGGCTGGGACATTCCCTGCTGTGGATCAGACCTCAGGGATTTTCCTTGCAGACAAGTCCATCAGCTGGCAATGATACATCATTCCTCCCTCCTTCCTAATTCCTGCTCTGATGGATGCAGCCAGCCCTTCTCCAAAGCTGACATTTATAGCACCAGTTTTCTCCGGATATAAATATAACCTGGATGCGTTGGAGTAGCAGGAAAATCGTTTAAATGTTCCCTTTGACAGCGAGTTTGAAGATTGCTGACACTAAAACCACTTACTGATATTGTTCTGTATCATCCTGCACTCAGCCTTCAATCACCCTCATTACAGGTGTGCAGAGCTCAGCCTCCCCACCCCTGCCAGCCCCTCACGCCGCCTGCAATCCCAGAGAGCCACGCATTCCCACTGGGATGAGGAACAGAACCAACAGCTCACGGATGAACAGCTCAGGGCAGGGATTGTCCCCCTCTCCTCTGTCCTTGTGAGAGTCTGCCTCCAGCTCAGGGGTCCCAGCACAGGAAGGACAATGTGGAGCTGCTGGATGAGTCCAGAGGAGGCCATAGGGATGCTCCAGGGCTGGAGTCAGGCTGGGAGAGCTGGGGGTGCTCACCTGGGGAGGAGAAGGCTCCAGGGAGAGCTCAGAGCCCCTGCCAGGGCCTGAAGGGGCTTAAGGGGAGCTGTCAGAGGTGGGAATGCAAGAGCCAAACCCTGCAGGAGAAGCAGTTCAGTGACAGAGACATCTAAGAGCGAGCTGGTGCTGAAAATGTCCCCAGCCCTGGTGACACAGCAAAGGGGACAAGCTCTGCCTGGAGAGTTCACAGAAATTCCACCTCACCAGGACCACACAGATCCGGCCAGACTCTGCTCTCAGGTGCTTTTGGAGCTGGGAGAAATGAGTTTTCCCTGCTGAGTGCAGGATGACGGGAATGCTGAGGCTCTCCATGGCTCAGGAATGCTCCAGGTGCATGCAGGGCACCCCTGGCTGCAGGGAGGTCACTCAGCACTGCCGGTGTCCCTGGTGATGCTGTGCCCTGTGAGCACGGGGGGGCCGACATCTGCTCTGCCGGGCTGCCTGCGCCTGGGCCGCCGGAGGGGACAGCGCCGGTGCAGGTGACACAGTGCTGGTGTTGGTGACACAGTGCTGGTGTTGGTGACACAGTGCCGGTGTCAGTGACATGGCGCCGGTGTTGGTGACACGGTGCCAGTGTTGGGCACACAGTGCCGGTGTTGGTGACACGGTGCTGGTGTTGGGCACACAGTGTCGGTGACACGGTGCTGGTGTTGGTGACACGGTGCCAGTGACACAGTGCCGGTGTCAGTGACACGGTGCCAGTGTCAGTGATATGGTGCAGGTGTTGGTGACACGGTGCCGGCATTGGGCACACAGTGTCAGTGACACGNTTGGTGACACGGTGCTAGTGTTGGGCACACAGTGTCAGTGACACGGTGCCAGTGTCAGTGATATGGTGCAGGTGTTGGTGACACGGTGCCGGCATTGGGCACACAGTGTCAGTGACACGGTGCTGGTGTTGGNTGACACGGTGCCAGTGACACAGTGCCAGTGTCGGTGACACGGTGCCAGTGTCAGTGACATGGTGCAGGTGTTGGTGACACGGTGCCGGCGTTTGGCACACAGTGTCGGTGACACAGTGCTAGTGCTGGTGACACGGTGCCAGTGCCGGTGACACAGTACCGGTGTTGGTGATACAGTGCCAGTGACATGGTGCCAGTGCCAGTGACGCGGTGCCGGTGTTGGTGACACAGTTCCGGTGACACGGTGCCAGTGCCGGTGACATGGTGCTGGTGCTGCTGACACGGTGCCGCTGTCAGTGACATGGTGTCGGTGACACCGTGCTGAGAGCGGTCAGTGGCTGCACAGGGGTTGCCGAGGGCAGGGAGGGGCACAGGGACATCCCAACACCTGCAGGAGCACTGGGAAAGGCCGCACACGCAGGGATTCCGGCCCAACAAATGACCCAGTGCCAGATCCTTGCCCACAGGGGAGGGGAGCCCAAAGGGCACTGCAGATCCCACCCTCGGGGAGGGGAGTCAGGGAATGCTTGCTCCAGTTTGAAATGGCAAGCAGAGATCATGGAAGTACAGGATAATGGAATGGGTTGGGTTGGAAGGAGCTGAAAGCCCATCCAGTGGCACCCTGCCATGGGCAGGGATACCTCCCATGTCCCAGGCTGCTCCAAGCCTTGTCCATCCCCTTGCTCTGCCACTCCATGGTCCTGCCATTCCTGCTGCTCCCACGGAACCCACAGCATTCCCCATTTCCCCAGCAGAGAAATGGGGACCTTGTTGTTTCCAAGGGAGAGGATCCAGGGGTTTCACTGCAGCTGGCCAAGAAATCCCTGGGTTTTTAAATTCCTTGGCCTCTTTGGGAGGTGTGGGAGTGAGCCCAGTCCCCCCAGATGACATTCCCATGGGGCACTTTGCACCTCTGGGTGCCAGCTGCTCCCAAATTCCTGCTGCCTTCTGGCAGTGGCACGGCTGTGAGCTCCCTGCTCGAACACCCCAGCACCCAGCTGTGCCTGGGCAGCTTTTCCTAGGATGCAGGACACAAACACCAGCTCAGGGACACAAATGCATCCCTCTGTCTCCCCTGGGACCATCCCATCACCTCCATCCCTCCTCTGGGATGGAGCAGGAGATAAAAGCCACAGGAAAGCCCGAGTGGAGCTCTGAGGCCTGGAAAATGGGGAATGTTTTTATTGCTGGATTAATAATTTACCAGGACAAACCGGAATTCAGGGCACTGAGAATCTGCGAGATTCCCACCGAGCAGAGCTTGCCCACTCTTCACCCACCTCACTCCTCCAGCTCCCTAATTTCCAATTCCCCTCCTCTCCAAGGCTGACCTGCTGTGGGTATTTATTTCCACATGCACTTCCCAGCCTCAGGAGGAGCTGGCTGCTGCTGCTGCTCCCGAGGAGTGATAACCTGGCCAAGCAGTCTTGGCACCGGGAAAGGGACAATTCACAGCCCAGACAACTTCACCTGGATTGAATTAATCCGAAGCAGCAGCAGCAGCAGCGCCTTCCCAGCCCTGGCAGCACGAGATTGGCACAGCTCCCTGATAATAAATTGTGCAGAGAACAGCAAGAAAAGGGAAAATCCTGACTTTGATGTGCTCTATCTCCCATCTTCAGCACAGCACGGGAGCCAGAGTGGCCCTGGCCATGGATCAGGTGGAGATTGCAGGCGTGGAGGAAATGGATTGTGCTGGAGAGGGTGGGAAATTGGGGGGAAGATTAGAGGGACTGGCTCTCATCATCTCAGTCAGTCACTGCCTGAGCCAAAATTTGGGGGGTGCTGAAAATTTGGCTTGAACAAAAGGCAGGGAAAATAGCAAAGAGTCCCAACTCCTTGCAGCAGAGCAAGGAAACCCACTTGGAAAAAAAATGGGAATATGAGAGGCTGATTAAGGGTTAATTCATTGGTTATCAATTAGGGTTAGAGTGCTGCAGGAACTACCCAGGGAAGGTCATGGAATAGAATCAGGGAGTCCCAGACTGATTTGGAATTCTTATCCCACCATGGCAGGGACACCTCTCACTGTCCCAGGCTGCTCCAAGCCCCACTGTCCAACCTTGCCTTGGGCACTGCCAGGGATCCAGGGGCAGCCACAGCTGCTCTGGAAAATCTGGCCCACCAAAAATTCAGCTCTCAGTATTGTCAGCTCATTTCTTTCCTGGTTTATCCTATGAGGAATTTGGGTTCTTAATCCCAATGCTCTTCAGAGAGGGCATTGAGAGCTCAGTGCTGGGAGGGCAGTCCCAGTTTCCAGCTGGGATTTCACAGTTCCAATTTCCAGCAGGGATTTTGCAGTCCCCTCCCCCTGTTCATTCCCATATCAATATTCCCCTGAAATGGCACTGGGGGTTATTTTCCTTCTGTTATGAACAGCAGCTGAATTCCTGCTCAGCCTCTCTGAAATATTGCTGTGAAAATCAAGGATATGAGCTGACTTATCAGGAGAGAAAAATGCCACAGGGACTAATGCCAGGCTCAGGGGCTACACAGCCAGGGAATAACAGAATTCCTCCTGCAAGGAGGGAGCCTGGAGCACAGGGGACTTTGGGAGCATTACCAGGAAGGCACTAATAAGCACCTTCCAAGAGCCAGGTTTTTCCAGCCCTGCTGTCCAGTCTTAGGGAGAGCCTCTACAGGGATGCTGAATCCTCTTTGCACTCCTGTATCCACGGCATTTTCCGTTTGGCAGCTTGCACACTCAGTCCCTGTGCTCTGAGGGCATTTTCTGCTGAGGAAGTCGGAGCAGTGAGCACAGAAAATCCCCTTTTTTGGGGCACACTCCCCCCAGGATGCTGTGGCCACGGTGGTGGCCCTGGAGGAGGTGCCAGCAGCAGATTTGGTTGGAGGTTTGTGTGCAGGCACAGAATGCAACTGGGATTTGGGAATACGGTCACACAGAGCAGGAGCAGTGTGCATTATTCATCACGCAGGTAACACTGACACAAGGAGAACATTCAGCTGTTAAACGTTGGAAAACAGGAAAAAAAGAAAGGCCATTGCTGTGTGAAGAACCCTGTCCTGCAAATCTTTTCATGCTGCAGTGGTCCCACAGTTTGTGTCACCATTAAAATGAAGCAAAAGCAGGATTTTAGAGAGGCTTTGGGGGGTTGGGGCCCTCAATTCCCATGGGAAGATCCTGCCTGCGATCTCCATGCAGGATGCAGGGGAAGTTTCCAGCCTGTGCTGAAGGGAAATTGAGGTGGGATTGCCCCACCCTCAGGACTCAGCCCTGCCCCGGGCACTGCTCATGCCCAGGCTGTGATTCCCACCAGGAGCTGCTCCTGCTCCTGCTCCAGGAGCCCGGGGAGTTCCTCCTCCGGTGGCCCAGGGGAATCACAGGCCGTGTGTCCCCACCCTGTGACCCCTCTGTCCCCACCATCATCACAGCAAGGCTGAAGCACCTGGGATTTCCCAATCCAGTCGAATTTAGCATTTCCCTGAGTCATTTCCCGGCCCACAGCAGGGGACACTGCTGAACCAGTGCCAGGTCACTGCTCGGGCTCCAGCTGGGAGTCCCTCATTGGGGACAGGGACAGGGACAGGGACAGGGACAGGGACAGGGACAGGGACAGACCCATCCCAGGCCTGTCAAGGCCAGTGGTAACACAACAGTCAACAAGACACATGCCCCGAGGCAGACCTCAAATATTAAATTCCCCAGCAGAGCGGAGTTCCCGGCTTTAATAATTATCCTTCTGCAGCACAGGCCCTTGAAATCTTCTGATGGAAGGTGCATAATTTAAGTGCAAGGTACTTGTATTGTTGTTAGTGGTTAGTGGTGAGATCTGTGCCAGGTCTGCTCTCCTTTAACATCTTCATTTGATCTGAAAGAGGGAGGGTAAAGAGCCTGTTAATTAAATTTGCAGAGGATATGAAATGGGAAGGTGCTGCAAATCCTGGTGAGGACAAAGAGCTAAAAGATAATGCACTGGGAAAGAAGGGTCAGGCCTAGGAAGGAAATAGCCAAATGAAATTCATTCTGAACAAATGCAAAGTAATCCAGCTGGGGAAATATAATTTAACACCATGGAGACTGGGAGAGAGACATTTGGAGAGCAGTAATAGGGAGCGGCCTGAGGGACAGCAAATTACAGCGGGATTTGGGATGTGAGGTGGGAAGAGCAGGAACTGTGCACACACAGTACCCAGGCCTTTATGACATGGAAAAAGGGGCAGGGTTTCTGTCACTGTGCCCCTTAGTGCCACCCCAGCCATGTATGCCAGGTGTCAGGGGCCAGAAGATGCCAGCACTTCAGAAAAACCAGGGATATTTGTGTTTGGGGCAGCCCAGGGCCTGCTGGGGCCACCAGGGCGCATGGGAGATGTGACAGAACCCCAACCCCAGTGTCCCCTTCCCCAGGGCACAGCCATGGCTGCAGCCCCTCCCTTGGAGCAGGCTGTGGGGCTGAGGGGCCCAGGAGAAGCAGCAGCCTTGGGCTGGGGGGCTCAGCCCCCTGGAAGGGAGGGGGCTCAGCCCCGGACTCCCAGCCCAAACTGCAGGGCACAGGGCAGGAGGCAGCTCCTGGAATGTCACAGCTGCTGTCCCTCACCCTGCAGCCACCACCACCACACCTCTGGGGTCACCTGTGGGGGAATCCTGCCCCCAACACCTCCCTGTCACCTCCGTGTCCAGCCCCCTGTGCAGGGACACTGCTGTCCCTTCGTGGCCTGTCCTTACCTGGGACCAGCTGTTCCCAGAGCATCCCTGCCATGGGATTATGGCACTGCACCGTCCCCAGGGGCTGGCCTCTGTCCCTGCGGGACACCAGCAGCGTGGGTCACGCTGGGACACTACGGGAATGTCCCCTGGCAGGGGTGACCCCGCTCCTGCCTGCGGCGTGTCCCGCCCCGCCGTGCCCAGGCAGCCGTGCCGAGCAGACAGCTCCATTTAGGAGGCGCAGCGAGTTTCCAAGAAATCCTGCTGCCTTCAAAGCCAGCTTGGCATGAATATTTCAGCGCAGCTGCCTGGCCCCGGCTGGGCGCCGTGTCTGTGCGCAGCCACCACAGGAGCATCCCCGGGCGGGGCCACCGCATCCCTGCGCTGTCACCCGCGTGCCCCACGCCCCCGGCTCTCCCTGTCCCTGTCCCTGCTGGCTGACCCCAGGCTGGCCCCTCCTGCCCTGCCCAGAGCACCCAGGGGCCTCGGGGGATGCCGGCTCTGCCTGGCTGTCACTCGTGTCCCCGTGCCAAAGTCGTGGGCTGGCAGCTCGGGCACAGCTCGGTGCCCACCCCCTGCCCTGGGTGGGCTGATCCGGGCTCCGTGCCCCCTGCCCAGCTGATCCGGGCTCCGTGCCCCCTGCCCATCTGATCCGGGCTCCGTGCCCCCTGCCCATCTGATCCGGGCTCCGTGCCCCCTGCCCATCTGATCCGGGCTCCGTGCCCCCTGCCCATCTGATCCGGGCTCCGTGCCCCCTGCCCATCTGATCCGGGCTCCGTGCCCCCTGCCCATCTGATCCGGGCTCCGTGCCCCCTGCCCATCTGATCCGGGCTCCGTGCCCCCTGCCCATCTGATCCGGGCTCCGTGCCCCCTGCCCATCTGATCCGGGCTCCGTGCCNTGCCGGCCCCTGCCCGCGTCAGGAGCGGCGGCTCGGCGGAGCAGCCACACGTCTGCGGGGATGTGGGGGGCACGGCTGGGGGGAAGCCAATGCACCGTTCATTAGCCTCACTCCGCCTGTCCTAATTGCCTGCTCAGGCTGAAACAATTGTGTTAGAGGCTGCTCTGCCTAATTATTATTGTTCTTTTTAAAATAACGGGGGAGGGAGAGCGCGGCGGAGAGGAGAGGGGAAGAGGGAGCAGGAGGGCAGGGGGACGGGGAAGGCCGGGCTGGAGCAGCTTGCAGGATAAGTGACTTGTTTAATGACCGGGAGCTGCGGGGCTAGGAGGGAATAAACAGGTCTGAAATTGGTTCGCCCCCTCCCCGCCTCCTGCCTGCCCCCCTCTCTTCTCCCACTGTTTATTTCCGAGTGATCAGAGGGAGAATAAAAACCCATCTCGTGTAATAGAGGCGGAGGATTTAATCTGTGTGCCTGGGACTTCGGTAAACTGCAAACATCGATCCGAGCCGGTGGGGAGAGAAAAGAAATTTACAGGCCAATAAAAATATATTAAAAAACTTCCCCTGCCCTCCCGCCGCGGCCGGGGGTGCCGCGGGGCCGGCGGGCTGAAAAGCGGAGGGTCTGGCAGCCAGTCTGACACTTAAGGAATTAGCTCTGCATCATTTGGAGTTTTCTGCTCTACTAATTTTCAGCCAGCTCCTCATTTGGGTCTTTTCCCCCCACCCCACGGTTTAAAGGGGCAGCATCCCGGATCGCCGGGCCCTCCCGGGGCTCGGGGGCAGGGCTCGGTGCCACTGCTCACATCCTCTCTTGGCAAAACCGGCACATTTTTCCCTCTTCTCCAGCAGCCTCTTCATTTCCCCTTCCCCCGCTGGCATTTGCACAGCCCCGGGACGCTCCCGGCTCACCTGTGGCATCATCCCTGCTCCCAAACCCTTCACTCCGCAAACAAATCCACCCAGCTCCGACTTTGCCCTTTGCTGTTTGCCTTGGACTCGCACCTGAGGCCTGCTCGGTGCCTCCCGTCGGCTGATGAAAGCAGGATTTCAGCCCTCTGTTGACTGAGAGTGCACTTTAGACTTTTTCTTTTGAGGGGGGAGGATGGGGGGATGTTTGATCAGAGGTTTGCATTCCCCACAGCCAGCTTGCTGTGCGGGGCACGGGGGCTGAAAACACGGCCCTGCCTCGGGGAGGGGAGCACAGGGGGGTTTGCAGCCCTTGCTGTGTGCTCAGAGCACCCCAAAGCCCAGCTGTGGTGGCAGGAGCACCCCACAGCCCAGCCGGGGTGGCAGGAGCACCCCACAGCCCAGCCGGGGTGGCAGGAGCACCCCACAGCCCAGCCGGGGTGGCAGGAGCACCCCACAGCCCAGCCGGGGTGGCAGGAGCACCCCACAGCCCAGCCGGGGTGGCAGGAGCACCCCACAGCCCAGCCGGGGTGGCAGGAGCACCCCACAGCCCAGCCGGGGTGGCAGGAGCACCCCACAGCCCAGCCGGGGTGGCAGGAGCACCCCACAGCCCAGCCGGGGTGGCAGGCGGTGCCCGCTGGTACCAGCTGCTGGCTGTGCTGGCTCCTGCCCTCCTTCTCCTGCTTTAATCCCCGCGGTGGGGACAGCGGCGGTGCCCGGGGCCCGGCAGGAGCTGCTGGCAGCGGGCAGAGGCTGCACGCCAGGCACACGTGCCCAGGGGCTGCGCTCTGACCTTTCCAGCTCGGCTTCCCACCCCGAGAGCGCTCCGAGGACACAGAGAGAGAATTCCAGCAATTGCCCTCCTTCCCTGCACACCCTGCCCGCCACCCAGCAGCCCATTAACAACAAAGGAAATCAATGAAATTAAAAAAAAAACAAAAAAAAAAAAAAAAAAAAAAACCCACCACCAAACAAAACCCCAAACCAACCAAACAAAACCAAACAAAAAACCCCACCAAAACCAAAAAACAACCCTAAGAGAATCCAAGCTAGCAGCTGGGCCTGGACACGGTTGTTATCCCGCATGAGAAGGACCAGAATTTCCCCCCGGCCGGCTGGGGGTTTTGCAGCTCGTTATTGATCAGGCATCGATAGCCTGCAGGGGCTGCTGGCATGGGCAGGCAGACAAAAATCACAAAATCCCCGCCACAGCACATCTTGCTGGACTGCCCAGCCTCCCTGAAACCGCAGGAGGGACCCCTGGAAGAGATCCAGCTGAAGAAATTGCCAAAGAAATCAAATCAGAGTCATTCTGCTGGTGTGGCCACGGCACGGGCACGGCTGTCACTGGAACGTGCCACCCCGTGTGTGCTGCCAGCTCCCTTCCCTCCGGCCCTGGTGGCCCTTCTAAAGCCAGAAAGTGACTCTGTGCTCCCAGAGCTCTTTGCTGAGCCCCCGAGGGCTCCTTCAGGAGCTCCCGTTTGGATTTGATCCCATCGCCCTGAGTCCTGGGAGTGGTGCTCGCTCCCACCCCGTGCCCATCCCCTAAAGGCAGCGCTGCCAGCTCCTCTGCCCTGTTGGTGTCTGGGACCCCCGGTCCTTCCCAGCCCCGCACAGAGCAGGGGCTGTCCCTCTCCCGCAGGAGCAGCAGGGAAGTGCTCCAGGAACTCTTTCCTCACACGCCACCACCGCCCCTCTGCTCCTCAGCCCGTACTCAGCCCCCTCCAGCCCTGCTCCCCCTCCAGCTCCCTCCTGCTTGGCCAAACCCCCTGATCCAGGCAATCTGCTGGGAATATTCCCAGCAAAATCACCTGGGAGTGAAGCTGCTATTGCTGTGGTTCTCCATCCCAGGAGACAGGATTCCCTGTGCAGGCTCGGGTGCCACCCCTGCGCAGGGCAGCGTCACCAGGACTGACACGCCAGAGGAGAGGGAGAGAGAATTCCTCCCAGGGGAGGCCCCATGCTCCCTTTCAGAGAAACGAATGCTCTTTAATTCCCGTTTAAGGCACATTTCCGAGCCATTGTCCCTCCTGTCTGAGCGCTCTGGGCACAGCCAGGGCAGGAATTGGCTTTGGTCATCCCTGGGATGGGCAGGGAGAGCTGCAGGCCCTCATTCCCCCCTTGGCAGTGCCCTGTGGAGCTGGAGTCACCCTCCTGCTGTGCTCAGAGACCCAAATGTCACCAGGGGATCATCCCGTGCTGTTCATCCAGGGATGAGATCCTCCCAGGGCTGGAGCAGCTCTGCTTGGAACCAGGCTGGGAGAGCTGGGGGTGCTCACCTGGAGAGGAGAAGGCTCCAGGGAGAGCTCAGAGCCCCTGGCAGGGCCTGAAGGGGCTCCAGGAGAGCTGGAGAGGGACTGGGGACAAGGGCTGAAGGGACAGGACCCAGGGAATGGCTCCCAGTTCCAGAGGGCAGGGCTGGATGGGATCTGGGGCAGGAATTGTTCCCTGTGAGCGTGGGCAGGCCCTGGCACAGGGTGCCCAGAGCAGCTGTGGCTGCCCCTGGATCCCTGGCAGTGCCCAAGGCCAGGTTGGACACTGGGGACAGCCTGGGACAGTGGGAGGTGTCCCTGCCATGGCAGGGATGGGACAAGGTGATTTTCTGTGTTTCTACAATTTCTAGGATCTCTCCCTGGGCACGGGCCCCTCCTGGCAGCAGACACAGGCCAGGGGTGAAACCTGTGGGCTCTGCTTTGGCTCTCCCAACAAGGGAACTGAAGGCTTCACCCCAGAACAGAGCCCTGATGAACTTGGGACATCTCCAGGGTGGCAGGTGACATGCCTGGGGTGACAGGGAAGAGGCAGTGGGTGGGTGCTGAGGGTGCAGCACTTCTGGGAGAACCAGGGAGCAGGGGAACATCCTTCCCAGCTGGAAGAACAGAGTCTCTCTTGTGTGGAAACAAACAATAAAAGCTCTGGCCTTGAAGAGAGACGTGTGGAGAGGGTCATGGTGAGAGCTTTGCAGAGCCAGGCCTAGCACGGGGAAAGTGATTAGTGAGTGATTACTCCTGACTTCTAATTACATAGGGACAAAATGAAATTATCCTGCAACTCATTTAAGGCAAAGGAAGGGAAGAACCTCTCCCTGTGGTGCATTATCACGTGCAAGATCTCCTGGGAGAGCAGCTCTGCCCACAGCTATCAACCATCAGCACGGGAAACACGGGACAGGCACAGGGGCATCACCCCAATTAGTGCCGCCCTCGTTAATCACTCACTGCTGGCCAGAGCAACTTCTGCTCCCTGTCCAGCCCTCCCCAGCTCGCTGATGCGATTATCCCTGCCCCAGCGGGTCGGGAAGGATGCAGCACAATCCCGAGGGAGTGGGAGTGGCTGGGAGCAGCTCTCAGGATCAGCCGAGTGACAGCGATCAAGATGTCGAGTGACAAACGCCGACTGTGCAGCGACAGCCCGGGTTGTCACCGGGAGCAGCTGCCTGGAGAGGGCAGGGGGCTGCCATTCCCCGGGGGAAAACGGGCTCGGAGGAGCTGCCGGCAGGTGGGAGGCACAGGAATGTGCCAGGGTGGGCTCCTCTGCCAGGTGCTTCCTCTGGCAGCGAGAGGAGCTGGGCTGAGCGGATGGAGAGGCTGGGAAAGAGGGCAGCGAGGGGGATCCAAGTGACACAAGAGATAAGGAAGGATGGGATGGAGAGGATGTCTGAGGAGCAATGGGGAATCCAAAGAGGCAGCAGCAGCTGGAGGCAGAGGTGCCGTGGTTGGCATCAGGAAAGCAGGAGATGGGAAACAGAGGGTCCCTGAGCCTCATCCCAGCTGTGCGTGCCAAGGAGTGTCTGCAACTGCTCCCCAGGAGCATTCCCTCAGCTCCACAGAAGTATGGCCTCAGCTCCTCAGGACCATTCCCTCAGCTCCCCAGGACCATTCCCTCAGNTGGTTCTCCATCCCAGGAGACAGGATTCCCTGTGCAGGCTCGGGTGCCACCCCTGCGCAGGGCAGCGTCACCAGGACTGACACGCCAGAGGAGAGGGAGAGAGAATTCCTCCCAGGGGAGGCCCCATGCTCCCTTTCAGAGAAACGAATGCTCTTTAATTCCCGTTTAAGGCACATTTCCGAGCCATTGTCCCTCCTGTCTGAGCGCTCTGGGCACAGCCAGGGCAGGAATTGGCTTTGGTCATCCCTGGGATGGGCAGGGAGAGCTGCAGGCCCTCATTCCCCCCTTGCAGTGCCCTGTGGAGCTGGAGTCACCCTCCTGCTGTGCTCAGAGACCCAAATGTCACCAGGGGATCATCCCGTGCTGTTCATCCAGGGATGAGATCCTCCCAGGGCTGGAGCAGCTCTGCTTGGAACCAGGCTGGGAGAGCTGGGGGTGCTCACCTGGAGAGGAGAAGGCTCCAGGGAGAGCTCAGAGCCCCTGGCAGGGCCTGAAGGGGCTCCAGGAGAGCTGGAGAGGGACTGGGGACAAGGGCTGAAGGGACAGGACCCAGGGAATGGCTCCCAGTTCCAGAGGGCAGGGCTGGATGGGATCTGGGGCAGGAATTGTTCCCTGTGAGCGTGGGCAGGCCCTGGCACAGGGTGCCCAGAGCAGCTGTGGCTGCCCCTGGATCCCTGGCAGTGCCCAAGGCCAGGTTGGACACTGGGGACAGCCTGGGACAGTGGGAGGTGTCCCTGCCATGGCAGGGATGGGACAAGGTGATTTTCTGTGTTTCTACAATTTCTAGGATCTCTCCCTGGGCACGGGCCCCTCCTGGCAGCAGACACAGGCCAGGGGTGAAACCTGTGGGCTCTGCTTTGGCTCTCCCAACAAGGGAACTGAAGGCTTCACCCCAGAACAGAGCCCTGATGAACTTGGGACATCTCCAGGGTGGCAGGTGACATGCCTGGGGTGACAGGGAAGAGGCAGTGGGTGGGTGCTGAGGGTGCAGCACTTCTGGGAGAACCAGGGAGCAGGGGAACATCCTTCCCAGCTGGAAGAACAGAGTCTCTCTTGTGTGGAAACAAACAATAAAAGCTCTGGCCTTGAAGAGAGACGTGTGGAGAGGGTCATGGTGAGAGCTTTGCAGAGCCAGGCCTAGCACGGGGAAAGTGATTAGTGAGTGATTACTCCTGACTTCTAATTACATAGGGACAAAATGAAATTATCCTGCAACTCATTTAAGGCAAAGGAAGGGAAGAACCTCTCCCTGTGGTGCATTATCACGTGCAAGATCTCCTGGGAGAGCAGCTCTGCCCACAGCTATCAACCATCAGCACGGGAAACACGGGACAGGCACAGGGGCATCACCCCAATTAGTGCCGCCCTCGTTAATCACTCACTGCTGGCCAGAGCAACTTCTGCTCCCTGTCCAGCCCTCCCCAGCTCGCTGATGCGATTATCCCTGCCCCAGCGGGTCGGGAAGGATGCAGCACAATCCCGAGGGAGTGGGAGTGGCTGGGAGCAGCTCTCAGGATCAGCCGAGTGACAGCGATCAAGATGTCGAGTGACAAACGCCGACTGTGCAGCGACAGCCCGGGTTGTCACCGGGAGCAGCTGCCTGGAGAGGGCAGGGGGCTGCCATTCCCCGGGGGAAAACGGGCTCGGAGGAGCTGCCGGCAGGTGGGAGGCACAGGAATGTGCCAGGGTGGGCTCCTCTGCCAGGTGCTTCCTCTGGCAGCGAGAGGAGCTGGGCTGAGCGGATGGAGAGGCTGGGAAAGAGGGCAGCGAGGGGGATCCAAGTGACACAAGAGATAAGGAAGGATGGGATGGAGAGGATGTCTGAGGAGCAATGGGGAATCCAAAGAGGCAGCAGCAGCTGGAGGCAGAGGTGCCGTGGTTGGCATCAGGAAAGCAGGAGATGGGAAACAGAGGGTCCCTGAGCCTCATCCCAGCTGTGCGTGCCAAGGAGTGTCTGCAACTGCTCCCCAGGAGCATTCCCTCAGCTCCCCAGAAGTATGGCCTCAGCTCCCCAGGAGCATGGCCTCAGCTCCTCAGGACCATTCCCTCAGCTCCCCAGGAGCATGGCCTCAGCTCCTCAGGACCATTCCCTCAGCTCCCCAGGACCATTCCCTCAGTTCTGCAGGTGGAGGGTATGCATCAGGATGTCCCCACAGTGTGAAAATCAAAATTTTTGCAGGGAACAGCAGAATTTCCGTGTCCTTTCCCACACCTGTATTGCGGGGGCAGAATCCAGAGAAGGACCGACACAAAAAGATATGGAAGTGGGGCAGGACATTGCTGATAGTTCAGAGCCAGTCTGGGCTGTGATGTGGTGACTGGTGTCTTCAGTTTTATCAAAATTATTTTGCCTCTTCATGTTTAAAAAAATAAATAAATTACAAATCAATATTTTTGGTGCTATGAGCAGTGCTGGAAATCCAGTGGCTTTCTAAATTCCTTTAGTCCAGGTGATTTTCCAAGGATTCAATCTGACTTCTGTCACTTAGGATTTGAAGAGGTGGCTGGCTTTTAATTTGAAATCTCTTAATGGATTGATTAATTATGGGTTGATTAATTTGGGTGAGTCTTTCAAGGAGCTGGGTGCCCTAATTGATGTCACCTTGCCAAGGCGCCCATGGGAAGAGGCAAATCCCTGATGTCCCCAAGGCCCTTGGGACAGCTCAGGGCTCCCAAACCACACCAGATTTCATGGGGGGATCACACCTGGGCTAGTGGGGTCAGGAGAGGAAACCAAACCTGAACAATCCCAAAGAACTGAGCTCATGGGGAAGGGCAGGATTTGTCCTCCCAGAGCTGCTAAGGCAGGGATTTGGTTCCCTTCAGAGAGTGACACTGTGGCAAATTGACATTCCCAATACTGTGAGAGCCTTCCCAGCTCATTTCCCTGCCTGGCTCCGTGGCCACAGCAGCAGCAAACTGCTCTGGGAGGGTTAGGAGGTGAAATCCTTGTGCTGGGGCCTGGTTTTCCTGCGTGGAATGTGATCCCAGGGAGTGAACTGCTGAATCCGTAACGGGACACCGAGGGATGAGGGGATTCTGAGCAGGTTATCTGATGTTCTCTCAGTGCAGCCCATCCTGCAGCTCCTGAGGTGCCAGAAGGGCTGGAACTCCAGCAATGTTGAGATTCTGGAGTCCACAAAGGAGGAGGACACTCGATACAATAATAGGGAATGAGGGAAATGGAGTGTCTGATAAAGCTGGGGCATCTCCAGGTGAATGCAGTGTGCTCAGCTCAGCAGAATTCCAGGCAGTTCACCCAGCCTGGAGCTGCATCCAGCAGCAATTCCATGGGGCAGCACACTGCATTTCAAGGATCTGCAAGGACAAACCCCTTTCCGTGGTGGAATCCCCCCAGCACATCCCAGGGAATCAGGGAGACCAGGAAGAGCCCTGGAGCCTGGAGTACCTCCTGGAGATGACAAACATTGCTCCAGGGGACAACTCAGCAATCCATACCCAAAGTCATCTCCTTGGGTTCTCATTTGAATATATGCTTGGCAGGTGACAGGAATTCCTGCAATAATGAGGAATAACAAAGGGCTGTTGTCATCTCAGAGCAGCCCTGAGCAGGCTGGCACAGGTGGGGAAGGGATGCTACAGCCAACTGAGAACTTTGGGAATCTCAGAATCATGGAATGGACTGGTTTGGAAAGGACCTTAAAGCCCATCCCATTCTACCCACTGGCAGGGGCACCCTCTGTAGCCCTGGTTCCATGCCTGAGGTGTTTTGGTTTTCTGAAATTCTCTTCCCAGGCAAGTTCTGTAAAAAATGGGAATGTTTTTCTAACGCTACCTGTGCTATTCATTCCTTCTCACAGGAGGGAATTCTCCTTGCTGTCCCTCTGGTGTGACCAACGTGATTGAAGAGGTTTTGCCTTTGTTTCACCAATCAAACTGCTCTTTGTACAATAGTACATAAGGGAGATGTATCCCTAAATAAAGGAGTCATTTTTTAGCCTTCTGACGTCAGAGTCTGTGTTGTTGTGGTGTAAAACAGTGTCACACCTTCCACTGTCCCAGTTGCATTGGCATTTCAAGCCCCAGTGTCCAGCCTGGCCTTGGGCACTGCCAGGGATCCAGGGGCAGCCACAGCTGCTCTGGGCACCCTGTGCCAGGGCCTGCCCACCCTCCCAGGGAGGAATTTTTTCCAACCTGACCCATGGCTGGTGGCCCTGCTCAGCTGAGGGTCCCTCCCCTCACACCAGGCAGGGATGTGGCAGCTCTGATGTTGGATGTCCCCCCTGCCTGCTCCAGCACCCTCCCGGGGATGTCATTCCAAGCCAGCCCAGGCCCTGCAGAGCTGGGCAATGGAAATATGGATGGGGATAAGTGTGGCACTATGGGTGGGTTTCAGTGGCCGTGAGCAGCTCCCAGGGAATCCCAGCAGCTCCTGCAGATGTAGGACAGGGCCCTGGCAAGATTCCAAACACATTCCCACTCTTAGGAAACAACAGGAGGTGTTGGCACTTTCCAAGATCTTCCCAAAGAGCAGCAGCAGTGGCAGGAGCCCCAGCTCTGGGAAAGCATCCCCAGTGTGCAGTGGTGGGTCCAGAGCTTGCTAAGACAGCCCCATAATTAGTGGGTGCAGATGAAATTCCAGGTCCTTTCCAACCTGAACCATTCCATGATTTTATGAGTTTCCAGGCAAAGTAACAGCAGGGAAATACTTGTTTCCCTCCCCTGACCGAGGCACAGCATTCTCAGCTTTCCAGGGCTCTCCAGCACCCCAGGAAGGATGGGATTGGCTCTGGAGGGCTCCCAGCCCTTCCCTCCCAGGCCACCTCCATCCCCACCCCCAGCACCTCCAGTGGCTCCTGTATTCCCAAAGGAAAATCTTGGCCTGCATGGAGCAGCAAAGTCCTGGAACGTGTCTGAGGCTGCTGGAGGCTCTCAGGTCTCCTGCCCGGAGTGGGAATTACCCAGCACATCCCTAAGGAAAATCATAGTCACTGGGATAACCGTGAAACCTTTCCCATTTTGGATGTCTAAAGGCCTGATTCCACCCTGGAATTCACACATCTCCTGAAAACCCCTCTGGAAGAGGCTCATGTAAGAGGTTTTATGGGGATGAGAACTGGGAGCTCCCCATGTCCAACCTCCTCAAGGAACTGGGAGGCAGCTGGTGCTCAGGGCTGCCCCCAGTTCAGGGCTTCTGGAGCCATCCCTCCCAGTCTGCTGTGGTATCCCCTTGTTTGGTGTCCCTGAGCAATGAGAGAAACTCATTATCCCCAAGCTGAGGATTTGGGTGCACTGGGGATGTCAAGGAGGATTTTGGGAATGGAGCCCCAACAACTGAGAGCTGTGCACTGCTCCTCACCAAGGCAGCAGGAACAAATCCGAGGGAAAGCAGCGCAGAGGAGAAAGCTCTGGAGGGGTTAACGTGCTCTCCAGCATGGTTCAGTGAAATTGTCAAAAAATCCCTTCTGACAAATTGCCTCAGAAGAGAGGAAAAAAATCTAAAGAGCCGAGTGCATGGTAATGATTTCTGAAAAGTTCCCCGGCACCAAAATGGCCAAATACCATTAGCAAAGCAAATCGTGTTTTGTGCACATAATTCACACCAGAACACAGAACCCAGGCACGTCATTAACGGGACACGGAGCCAGAAATCCCTGCCTGGCCCTGCAGGGCGGGACGGGCTCGCTGCAGCAGGGCAGGGCTCAGCCCCGGGACACCCCCGGGACATCCCCGGGACACCCCCGGGCTCGGGATGCTCCAGGGATCTCCAGCGAAGCCCAGCCCCACCCGGGCCACCTCGGCGTACTCCCTTTGGGGAGGCAGGACATCATCCTCATCCCCTTCCCGACGCTGGTTTTCCCAGGCTGTTTGATCCCGCACAGCCCGGAGCTGGCCGTTTGCATGTCCCAGGCCTCGCCGGTGCCTCCCGAACCGGCGGAGCCCGACGGAGCCCTGCCCCGCCCCGAAGCTGCTCCCGGGCACTGAAGGACCTGCTGGGCAGCCCCAGACGCTTTGATGGAATAATTTCTCCCGTCCTTCTCCATGGCCTGTCGCTGACACATTCACCTTAAAAACAACAATTCAGACAGAGCTCGGAGCCGGCTTTTGGAGCAGCCTTCCAATATTCCCTGGGTTGTGATGGCGCTCCGGGAATGTTCTGATGGAGCTCCTGTTGGTCGGATGGAAACCAAGGCGCTGCCCGCTTTTCCAAGCCATCCACCATGCAAATCCTGCTTTGGGAATGAAGTAAAGGCCACCCATGGCTCCACCGATCCTGGGATTTGTGACAGGGCTGGTGGCTCAGGGAATCCCCTGGGCTGTGGGTCAGGGAGGGCTGCTCCTGCTCCTCTCCCGATCCCGGCGCTGGCATCCCAGCACAGCAGGGCACGGAGTGTGCCAGCCCCGCCGTGTGCCAGCCCTGCCATGTGCCAGCTCTGCCATTGCCAGCCCAAAGGGCAGGGAGGAGCCCGGGCTGGGCAGCCAGGCTGGAATTCCCTCATGGAAAGGCTCTGGAATTCATGAGCTGTGCCCCAGGCCAGGCGGGATTGTAATAAACATCTTCTTTGAGTCCTGTAGGTAGAAGTTACATGAAAATTACCTACTTTAAAAGTGCATTAGCATTTCAAAGGCAGACATTAGGAGACAGCCGAGCGCGATGACTGCGCACTGGCAGGGCTCTGCTTTGCCTCTTGATGCACCCTGACGCTTTTCATCTCACCCCGGAGTGTCGTTCCCAGCTGGATGGGCCACGGGGTTGGCTCCGGGAGCTCCCAAAGCGCTCCCGAGGCTTCCCGTGTGGGATCAGGGGGAAATGACTGCAGCAAGTCCCGGTGCTCCTCATCATTCGGCCTCAAAGGAACGATGGAGGCTCCTCCAGATGGTTCTGCAGCGGCAGAGGTCGAGCCGAGGGTGAATTCCCGGGTGCGGGTGATTACAGAAGCTCTGCTGTGCCCCAGTGTCCCGAATATTCCCGTGCGTTCCCGGCTCTCTGATCTCCAAAGGCAGAGGAGAGAGATGGGAGCGCTCGGGGACATGAAACGGCCTTTCAGGGAAGGAGCAAAGGAGAGCGGCTAAAAGCAAGCTCAGAATGACCCAGGAATGGGTTTTCCCTGAGAAGTGGTGAGGAAGAACCAGGGACATCAAATGGAATGATGGAGCAGCAGGACTAACCATGGAAACTTTTCCTGTGGGATCCCTGATGTGTGGCACGGGACTGGCAGGACTTGGGGACACTGGCAGGATTTGGGGACACCGGCAGGACTTGGGAGCACTGGCAGGACTTGGGGACACCGGTGGGACTTGGGGACACCGGCAGGGCTTGGGGACACTGGCAGGGCTTTGTGGCCCTGCACAGGTGAGCCCAGAAGGTGTTTCCCTAAATCGGCAGCTCACAAATCCATCAGGAAACGGTTCATAAAGGAGCAGATGGGATCTACGGCTTGGAAGCCTTGGAGCTTCCTCGTCACTGCTGGAGGCTGCACCCAAGGCAGCTGCTTCTGCTGCCTTGCCCTGGTGATAAAATAAACCCTGCCCTGCTGATAAAAAAATGAACCTTTCTCTGGTGATAAAATGAACCCTTCCCAGCTCCAGCTGGTGCCCGAGCCAGGAGCAGGATGCATCCCGGCTGCTCCCGGGAGGCGGAGGGGCAGACAGGACAGGGCGAGCCCTGCCGAGGTGAGGGCGGGGTGTCCCAGCCAGCAGGGAACAATGCTCAGATATCTCGGATCAGCCCAGCTCCGGGCTCAGGAGCAGCCCCCGGGACTGCCAGGGAATGTGGATGGAGCCTTCCTGCCGCTGCTGCTGGCGGGGAGGGCTCTGAGCCCCGTTCTGGCTGAGGACCATTCGCAGGTCACCCAAACTTCCCCCGGAGCCGAGGCAGAGCCAGGCCAGGGAAGGGAGAGTTATCTCCTGCCAGAGGAATTACTCCTTGTTTTCCCAGATAATACGCTGGGAATTTGAATATGGCCATTTTTCCTGCTCCTGCTGCAGCTCTGAAGATTGTGCTGCTGTCATCTACGAGTTCTTATCGCTTATCTCAGCTCTTTTATCTTTGCCACTCATTTCACTGTGTTCAAGGCTCTGTGCAGAGCCTGTCTCTGCTCCAGGGAGCCTCTGCACTCTCCCAGGAGCCCCGGGCCCCTGACAGGTCCCAGCAGCCACTCCAAGGTGCCAAAACTCTGGTGTGAACCTGGAATGTGCTCCAAGACCTTCAGCAACTTTTTTATCAAATAGGAAATAGCCTCAATCCTTCCTTTCCGGGTTTTCCCTTAGACATTTGCTCTCCTGGCTCTGGCAGCTGAGCTTTGCACCAAGGCAGGCATTTGGCACTGCAGGACCTGGGCCTGGCACTGGTGTGGGAGCTCTGCTGGTCCTGGGAGCTGGAAAATCAGGATTTTGAGGGGGGGAGGGGTCAGCCCGGGGCGTTCGTAGGGCCAGAGGAGTGTTTGCAATGCAGGAGGGAGCAAGGTGGGAGCGTGGGGGCTGGCACAGGGGCCAAGCCCACCTGAAAGCCCCAGGCAGCTCCAGCCCCATTCCCTGCCTTCCCACAGCTCCATCCCCTCACCCTGCACATCTCAACCTCTGGGTAAACAACACCTTCACCCTCTGGAATTTGTTCTTGTTCCCTTTTTCTGTGCTCTGGGGTCAGTGCTGCCAGGGGGCTGAGGGGAGGCCCAGGTGGAAAATTCCACAGGCTAGAGCCCTTCCCATGGGGAGATGGAGATCCAGGCTCCGTGCCAGGCTCTGCTCCCCCCGGAGAGATCCAGGATGAGCCTCCAGAGCTCCGGGTGCCTCTCCCAGCACGGGCTGCCCGTGTCAGCTCGGATTTCCCCGTGGGGAGCCGGGAGCAGCTCCTGTGGCACGGGATCATTGCCCACACGCCCCACTAACACACAAACCCTGCCTGGACACGCGGGTTTCCCAGTGCTCCCAGTACCCAGCGGGGCTGGGGGCCACAGCCCAGGCCGGGGAGGGATTGGAGCACACTTGGGCTTAGGAGCTGGATGTTCCATCCCGCCTCCAAATTAAAAAAATCTCCTGTGCATCCATCTCCTCCGCCACGGGAGGCATTTCCCAGCCGCCATAACGGATTTGGAGCCGGGAACCGGGAGATAAAATAATTTACTAATTGGAAGTGGCACCAAACATTTTGCCTCTTGCCCTGGCTGTGATCTCGGGGGCAAGTGGCTGGCAGCTCTCCAGGAGAGGAGCAGGGACAGCGCAGCGCCGAGGTGGCCGCGGTGCCACTCCCGAGCCCCGCCCCGGCGTGTCCCCGGCACTCTGTCACCTCTAATTACACCCGGAGATGCCCATCAAAGGCAGAGCCGGGGCAAGGCTGAGGAGGAGTGACAGGGCTGCTGCAGAGGAATTTCACACAACAGCCCAGGCATTTTCTACCTCACTGACTCGTTTGCCCTGTTTGATTTCTTTTTTTCTTTTTTTTTTTT
>WEIU01022194.1:74574-95087 GCA_013389925.1 Aegithalos caudatus
GCTTTGCACTTGGCAGCCCTGGGCAGGCTGGCAGAGGAGAAGCCAAAACTCTTCACTCATTCATTTCCTCATTCATTCCCTCCACTACAGCCGAGTACTTACCAGGATACTCCACCGGGCTCAGGGCTGTGCTCACAACAGCCTGGTGGCACTGGGTCCCAGGTGTTGGCACTGGGTCCCAGGTGGTGGCACTGGGTCCCAGGTGGTGGCCCCAGGCCAGCGTGGCAGCCCCGGGCCCCTGGGGGTGACACCTTGGGCTGGGGCTGCCTTTCAACAGCTGGACAACATCTGGAACTGTCCCCACTACCCTGCCCAGGTGTCCCCACAGAGGGGCTGCCATGCATCTGTCATCCTCTCCTGCTGCTCCATGAGGGCATGGATCACTCTGAGCCCTGAATTCCCTGTGAGGATCCCTCTGAGCCCTGAATTCCCAGCGAGGACCTGCACAAACCTCATCATCTGAAGCATTTGAGCCATGGTCTCGAGGCTGTTGCTCTGTAGGTCCAGGGTCTGCCTGGAAAAATCAGCTGTGCCCCATTTTCCAGACATTTCCAGGGCCCTGCTCCAAAGGTGGAGCCCCACAGCTGATCCTGTAGGATCCTCAGATCAGGACAGGGATGGGCAGGAGAGGAAGGAGCAGGAGGCAGAGCAAGGGGAGGCTGTGCCAGCAGGGATGAAGTTGGAAATCCCCTTGGTACCTGCATGGGACAAGGGGACACCTCCCACCTCCCCCTGCCTGAAGGAGGCAAGGCTGGAGTGTGGGGGCAACTCTGGGAGCACAGGGCAGGAGCACAGCCAGGTCTGGAGCTTGGAAACATCCCAGCAATGGCCTCAGAGCCAGGGCAGGGCCTGAGCCTGGGAATTGTCCCTGCACAGGAGGCAGAACTTGTGCCCTGGCAGTGCCAGCCCTGAGCAGATTGTGCACAGAGGGGGAGGGTCTCCTCACTGAGGATATTCCAGATATTCCTGAGCTCTGGGATGGCCCTGCTGGAGCAGCGAGGTGGCACCAGGTGAGCTCCTCCCAACCTGACCCAGTCTGGGATTCAGTGATCCCGTGATTTCCCACTCCCGGATTAAACACAACAAAGGCACCAACTGGCTTTGTGGCTCTGTGACATCCCCAGCGCAGCAAAGCTCAAAAAGAGACTTAAAAGAGACTCAAAGGAGCCCTCAGAGAAGGTTTCACCCAAGCTGGCGCTGCCCTGGTCCCCGGGGAGCTCCGCAGGATTCCGGCCGTGCCCTGCTCCATCCTCCCACGCCCGTGCCCAGGCGCTGCTCCCGAGCCGCTCCCGGCTGCAGGAACGCTGGTCTCCAGCTGCCATCAGGGGAGAGCACACAGGCAGAGGCTGAGGGAGGTGACCAAACCTCCAAAAACCTCCGGGGCTTTGTGTTGGGAGAGACGCGGCCGCCGCTCGAGCAGCGACAAAGGGGAAATAAAGAGACACCGAGCGCCCCGAAGGCAGCTCGGTAATGACAAACACACGGCTCCGAGAGCCTGGGAACACCGAGCCCAGCGTTCATAAACTCACAGAGATTTCGTTGCTGGTGCGAGGGGGAGGCTCCGGGCAGGGATTACCCCCAGGAGAGGATTTAGGGTCCGATCCTGGGAAATGTTTGGATGCTGGAAAGGAAACGGCTCTGAGCTGTCTGCTGGGATCTGCCCCTTGAGCTGCAGGCTGCTGGTGCCGCTCGGGCTGGCCAGACTCGCTCCCGGTGCCCAGTCTCCCGGGACAGCTTTCCCCAAATGGCCTCGGGCACGTTGGGCTCCTCCAGGAGCAGCCGGGGCCCCTTCCCACGGCATTTCTACCCCCTCGTTCTGTGGTGCTGGCCAAAGGGGGAGATAAAAAAAGAGGTGGGGTCCAGGTGAGCTCTCCAGCGAGGCTGAACCCGTGTGAAATCCGGAGCGGTGCAGGCTGGAAACAAATCAGTGGGATTCAGGGAGCAGAGGGAATAGCGCAGGGAAGGAGGAGAGAGCAGGGGAAAGTAAGTGAGGGCACATGGGGGCACTGCCTGTGGCACATCCCTGGTGGCTCCCGCGTTGCAGCTCCTTCCCCAGACCTGGAAACAAATCCAGCAGGATTCAGGGACAGGAGGGAATAGCGCAGGGAAGGAGCAGAGTGCAGGGGAAGGTGGGTGAGGGCACATGGGAGGCACTGCCCGTGGCACATCCCTGGTGGCACGGCCGCTTCCACATCCCAGCCCCTTCCCCAGGCCTTTCCCCGGCTCCCAGCTCCTTCCCCGGGCCTTTCCCCGGCTCCCAGCTCCCGGCAGGCTGCGGAGCCGCTCCGCTTCCCCGGGAAATGTTCCCTGGATCCGCGTTTGTCGGCGCTCATCCCGGGGAGCTCGCAGCCCTTCCCTCCGCCAGGGCAGAGCGTTCCTATCGTGCTTCCACAAATCGCTTCCCCTGCCGGCTCCTTCCCTTCCAGGCTACCGAGTGCAGCTTGGCTCTGCTCCCTCTGGACTAATTTGATGAGAGATAATTATCTTGTTAATATCGCCTTATTTTCTTAAGTCCCAGCCTCTCTTTTATTAATTCTGTCAGTCGCGGGTTGTGTTGCTCTTAGGTCCGTGGCTTTTCAAAACACTCTAACAGGCACTTCTGGGAGAAAGTCGGGAAAAGAACAACTTCACCGGGAGAATGTAAATATTGACATTTTTTTCACAATGGAGGTTTTTAATCGGCTCCTCCTCGCAGGGTTGGCCGCCGTGGGAAGAGCTCGGCCCCCGTGCCGTGGGTGGGATGCGGCTGCAGCAGGAGAGGCTCGGGATCTGCCGCTCCCTCGGGATGCAGGAGAGGAGCAGGGGCAGGAGTTCCGCCTGGAGGGAGAGGGAGGTGCTCTCTGTGCCCCGTCCTTGTGCTGAATGAGGAGGGAAAATGGGAAAGGAGCACGGATGTGGGGGGGTTTGCAGGGAAAAGCTGCGCTCTCAGTATCCAAGAGCTCCCCATCCTTCTGTTAAATCAGCTGAATGCAGCAGGAAAGAGATGGAAAAGGGAAAGGAGTGGATGTGGGGGGGTTTGCAGGGAAAAGCTGCGCTCTCAGTATCCAAGAGCTCCCCATCCTTCTGTTAAATCAGCTGAATGCAGCAGGAAAGGAATGGCACTCTGGGATGTGGGGATGTGGCTGACCCCAGCCTGTGGGGTCCCACAAAACCTTCCTGAGCCCTTCAGAGCTCGTTTTCCTTTGCAGGAACATTTATGGCCATTGTTAACATGAGCAGTGGGATTGTGTTATCCCAAATAATCCCCCACATGGCTCATTACACAGCCACACCTGGAGCTGCAGTCCCCAGCACCCGTCCTGTGCTTCCCAGCAGGAATGCCAGGCAGCATCCCACCTTCCCTGGCACCACATCTTCCCTGCACCATCGAGGGAAGAGTCTGTGGGGCTGCAGGGGGGATCCAGAGGATGCGTTGATCCTGCTGGATCCTCCCAGCACTGCCCTAGAGCAGGGTGAGGGTGCTCAGCTCCACAGGGATAAGGAGATTCTGGGATTTGTCAGGGAAGAAGCCATTTCAGCATCAGCTGGAGGCGCAGAGGAATCTTCCTGCTCAGGGCAACTCGAAGGAGGATTTTGTATGAGAAATGCAATCTTTCTTCCAGCACCACTCCAGATGTGCACAGGATTTCTTTCCCTTGGACCAGGGTCTGAATCCCTGTAAAACAAAGCAGCAGTGGGAATGCCAGGCTGGAAGGGAAGTGTGTTCTCACCAATTTTCTGAATCAGGATGGGAATGCAAACCTCTTCTCTTTGACTCGAGGGGTTTTGTTGGTTTTTTTTTTTCCCCTTTTCCCTTTTCAATAACACAGATCTAAAATTCATTCAAGGCAGGGAAGATGAGAGGGTCGGGCTGACTTCCTCTCTGCCAGGAACAGAATTCCATTAAGCTGCTCCTGCCTGCTTGCAGGAAGGAGCTGTTTGCTCCCACTTTGTGCTCACGCTGTGCCTGGCGCTGGAGCATCCAAGAGCTTCCCAGTGCTGCATGAAACAATGGGATTCAATATCTGCAGCACATTCTGAGGCCGTGGATTCCCACTCATTTATTCCAGGCACCAAACTCATTCACTGTCAGGGCAGGGAAGCGTTTTCTGCAGTGGCAGATGGACTTCCAGCATTTAATCAAGGAGAATCCCATTTTTTAGCTGTTGTGGAGGGTGGTTTTCGAGTCCTACATGGTCTGGTCTGGAGCCTCTGGAGCATCACAGGCTCCACTGGGCAGAGGGAAACTGATTAATTAGAAATAAAATCATAAAAATTATTCAGGTCTTATTGGGAGAAGACTTGGGGGGAGTTGAAACAGAGTCTGTAATTCGGTCATCTCCATGGAGGAAAAAAGGGAAAGAGGGATGAAAGGAGGTCCAGGGAGATAGTGGGTGAGAGAACAGAGTGAAAAGGATGAGAGGGAAGAAGGTGGATGCTTTCCTCAGTTCTGGGAGTGGCAGCCTGGCTGTTCCTGCTCCCCAGGCAGGTTTGAGGGAAGGTTTGCTCTCCTTGCCTGCTGAGCTGCCTTCCTGGGACACAGCTCAGCTCCAGCAGCTCCAGGGGCTCAGATCCAACAGGAAACGGGGGCTGCACCTAGGTTAGGCCTAGCAAAGCAAGGATATGTGGATACATTACAGCGGCTCAATGCACACTTACTGCATGTACCAGGGTATTCCACTGCTTCAGAAACCACAGCCCCTCTGTCCTCTGCTCAGATCTCCCCTTTTCCACAAAAAAATAAAATCCTGAGAGCCCCAAAGTGAGGGCTGGTGTCTCCAGCCTGGCCAAGCATCCCTCAGCTGCTGACCCCTGCTCCCTACGTTCCCAGTGATGCCCTCAGGGAGCTGAGGCTGCTCCTGCTCTGCCTATTACATGGCAGGGATGCAGCTGGGATCAGGGATCAGGCAGGATTTGGCTGCTGCCATCGAGGCAAGCACACCCTAAATATGGAGCAAAGCCCATGAGGAGCAGGCAGCTTCAGCCTGCGTGAGAGGGGCTCCTGAGTGAGCTCTTATTTTGTGCTTTTTCCTCATTTTCTGCCATGCAGCAACTGCTTTATTTACTGTCCTAGGTTGCAGCCAGCCCAGAAATGGGGATGTCCTCAGCTGCTCCCCTCCCAACCCATCGCTCTGGGATCCTCAGGAACTCATTTGCACAGGGTTCTGCATCCTGAAGGGCTTTATGAAGATTGAATGGATCCATTAGTGTGAGATACCCAGCTCCAGGCACCTGGTCCCTGTTTGGTTTCTCTTTCATGATATTTGTGGGTTTTCCTTGTTTGTTTGTTTGTATGTGTGTGTTTTGTTTGTTTGTTTTGGTGTTTTGAGGGTTTTTTGTTTGTTTGTTTTGTTTTGTTTTGTTTTTTTTGTGGGAATTTTTTTCTAAGGAGAGCTCGTGCATCCAGAGCAAAAGCTGCCCGTGACTCCCCAGCACTCAGCCTTCAGCAGCTGCAGGTCTCAGGCAGACCCAGGAGATGAGGAACCCCTCAGGAATCAGCAGTGAAATATCCACTGCTCTGGAATTCCTGGCTATAGATGAGAGAGCTGTAGCAGGGATACAGGGATGGGGAAATATGGCTTTCCAGTCTTTTAAATCTTTCCCACAAAGGTTCACCTTCTTTCCTAAGACTTCCCCAGTTTTTCCACGAATGGAGGGTCCTGCATGACAAACCCTGCCTGACTCCACATCAATTCTCAGTGGGCTGGATCTGCAAAAGGAAGGAAATGGTGACCACAAAACCAGAAATACAAACTCAGGGGGTGCAGGTTGCTGCTGTCACATTCAAAATAAGGCACTGACAGTTCGTAAAATCTTCATTTTTGTGGCTGGTGCTGTCTGTGGTGTTAGAAAAAGGCACCAGCAAAGGAAAACCCAACCGTGAAGCAGCAGATTCACCGCCCTGGCTCATCTTGGGCTTGCCCCTGTGCCACCCGGCGCCGGCTGCTCTGTCCCCTCGGGGCTGTGCACATGCTGGGCCATCCCCAGCCAGCCCGTGGGATCCCGCTCCTCTCCCGGAGCTCTCCCGGCAGGCAGGACTGGCACCCGTTCCAGGCCATTTGTGGCCCCGGTGGCTCCGCAGGTGGCGGGGCCAGCGGCGGTCAGAGAGCGCCCGGTGCTCTCCGGGGCCGGAGCGGGAATGCTCAGAGCTATCCCTGATAACTCCGTGCGTGTTCCAGCTCCCCGTGCAGGGCATCCATCATCTTCCCGTTGCTTATCATTTTCCATCATGCGTCTCCTGTGCATTTTTAATTGGTTAATTACTTTATTCATATACTAAGCACACCCTCAAGCTCCAATTATTATCAGCGTTAAGTGCTCCGCTCGTGCCATACATCTTTCCCGAGCTCTCCGTGGCCTTTTCCTGGCCCACACTTCCTCCCTGTGCAATACCTGCAGCATCCTCAGCCTCTCCTCAGGCACGCTCCGGCCCTCCTCTCATTAGTTTATTATCTCTACCTGCTTATCAGCGCCGCTCCCCAGCTCCTCATTACTGCCGCAATTCCAGCCCGGCACCGCTCCCGGTGATGCAGGCTCGGTAATTCCATGGAACAGCTCCCGCAGCCCCGCGGGCTCCCCCCGGCCCCCCCGGCGTTAATGAGCAGCGGAGCTGTTTGTTCACACCTCACCCCCGGGGCCGTGTGTTCTGCCTGGGCTGGAAAACTCCGCCCGCGCCCCGGGGAGGAAAATCCAGCTCTTCCCTCATCCCTGCGGCGGCCGGGGAGGGGATCGGGAGCGCTGCCTGCTCCCGAGGAACGGGATGGAGGGAGCCAGGGGAGCAGCAGGGACAGGGCTGGGATCAATCCAGGCAGGAGCAGCCCTGGGAGAAGGGTTTGGGGGATTGGTGGGAAAGAGCTGGAGCTGCCCTGACCCAGAACCCCCCGTGGGCAGCAGGGAAGGGATTGGGATTCTGCCCCTGTGCTCAGGTGATTTCCCACCTGCAGAGCTGCCCCAGCCCCAGGGCCCAGCACAGGAAGGAGCTGGAGCTGCTGGAGCCAGGCCAGAGGAGGCTCCAGGATGAGCAGAGGGATGGAGCAGCTCTGCTGGGAGGAAAGGCTGGCACAGCTGGGATTGTTCACCTGGACAGGAGGAGTGCAGGAGGGGTGGCCCTGCCCCTGCTCCTGGATTTGATCTACAAGAACAGAGTCAACCTCCCCCTGAACTCTCCTTGGAGGGGCTTTTCCAACATTCCCAATCTTGTTCCCCCTTCCTGGAAATCTCCCATCAGAGCAAGGCACCCAAAGGTCCATCCAGGCCAGCTCCCCTCACCTGCAGACACATCCCAGAGGGATTTTTGCTTTGCCATCCCACTTTTCCTGCTGGGAAGCTCAGCTGGGAGCTCAGCCCCCCCTGCTCCTTCCCGTGGGTTCGTGTCCCCAAACCAGACCTCGTGCCAGATCCAGGGCCAGCTGGAGCAGGGCTAGAGGTGCCCTGCCCTTTCCCAGGGCTCTGGCATCCCGAAATACACGGACCCCACCCAGCTGGGAGAGCAGGCTCCCACACAGGGGCACTTTGTGTATTTAAAGCTCTGCCTGTGCTGTAATTCCATGTGCAATATTAATTATCCAGCTCCCACTGTTGCCATGACGCTCCTGAAAGCCATCGGAGCCATCGGGAGCACATCCCACCTCCAACCCACCCTCCTGCTGGCTCCTGGACTCCAGCCCAAGCCCCAGGGTCCATGCTCCTGGGTCACCTGCCCCTCTGCCCAGCACAAAGGCCACTTTTGGACTTTTGGAAGTTGTGTCTAATTCCCAAGCTGCATTCCAAGAAGTGCCTGACTCCAAACATGCCCATTTTTAGGTCAAATTGCAGAATTACTGTTTCCTTAGCACAACATTGCCCTATCTTTAGAAGCTAAAAGGGATGTTTAGAGTTAGAAGGAGAAAGGAAGAAAGAAATGAAGGGGGTGGGGTGAATAAACACATCCTGAGCCCTGGAAAAGACACAAATACGAGATCAAAAGGGAAATGAGCCAAATTGTGAATAACCTGATGTCTGCAGCATTTACATCCCTCAGAGCTGACACCTGAGAAACCCCACAGGCAGTGACAGAACAGAACCTGGAGCTTCCCCCTCCCACCCCAGCCCAGCTCTAATGCTGCAGGGAAGATTTTTACACCTACCCAAACTGCCAGGAGGTCAATTCTGTTTCACCTGCAGTCAGGGTTAGTGCAGGAGAAATAAGGATTTGTGCTGGGGAAAGCTTTTTTCCAGAATTCCAGAGGGATTTTCCCTCTGTGGCAGCACTGCTGGATCCCTGCAGGGTGTGGGGTTCTCGTGTGTGGGGTCTGCAGGGCACAGCAGCACCTCCAGGGCTGGATTTGGCCCTAAAATGCTTCCAGTCCCTCACAGGATGAGCAGGATGGGGTAGGAAAAGTGGGGTTGTTCAGCCTGGAGGGGTAAAGCTCTTGGGACACCTCATGGTGGCCTTCCAGGACCTGAATTTTAAAATGACCAGGACAAAGGGGAATGGCTTTACTGCCAGACAATGAGTTTAGATGGAGTATTAGGGAAAAAATCCTCCCTGTGTCTTTTTACGTGGACAGACAGTGCTAGGACAAGGGGCAATGCTTTAAAAGTAAAAGAGGAGAGGTTTAGGTGGGATCTTGGGCAGGAATTGTTCCCTGGGAGGGTGGGCAGGCCCTGGCACAGGGTGCCCAGAGCAGCTGTGGTTGCCCCTGGATCCCTGGCAGTGCCCAAGGCCAGGTTGGAGCAGCCTGGGACAGTGGGAGGTGTCCCTGCCATGGCAGGTGTGAAGGAACTTCCTAAATCTCTCCTCTGCAGTTTCAAACTGTCCCCTCTGGTTAAAGAGGAGATGCTGGCCCTGAGGGCTGAGCCTTTCCCTCATTTCCCCAGAATTTTCCCTTTCCTGCCCTCCTGCATCCGGCCCCAGCAGGAGCAGGGAGCTGCACTTGCTGTGCAGAGCTGGAACTCCTGAACTCCATTGCTGACAGGGTTCACACCCAGAGCAGCTGGAACCCTTCTCCCTGTGCCAGGGGCTGTGCTGGGAACCAGCTCCTGGCTCTGCTCACGGAACCAGAGGCCATGCCAAGAGCCAGGCAGGATTTGTCCCGATTTTATTTGTGATAAAGGAGCCTCCTGTGTGAGAGGAAGGTCCATTTCCAATCCATCTGTATCTATATCTAAAAAAGCCTTCATTTCCTCCAGCACCGTGCAGATTCCAGGGATAAATTGCTGCCATAGCTTAGCTCCCGACTCCATTACATCCCATTCAAATCCCCTTCATTATCACAAGGAGCAATGTGACACCAAAGGCTTGTCTCGGGGAATTTATGGCACAGTGGAGACTCTTAGATCCACTCCACCCCATTAAAACCTTCTCCCCTATAAAGCATACACCTTATTAGGCACCTCAGCAGCAGCCTGCCTGCTCCTCCCCGGGAAGGAGCACATTCCAAGGGCTCAGTCCCTGCTTTGCTGGGGGGGGAGAGCTTTGTGCAGCCATCCTTTATTCCCAGTTTGCTCAGCCAGGCAGGATAAAAGCAAACACACCCCACTGGCCAAGGCCAGGCTTTTATTCAGGTCTATCCCTGCCACAAAGCCTGGAAAAAGGGATTTGGGTGGGATTGTTGTGAAATCCACAATGAAACACCGTGTTTGGGTTTGTTTAAAGGCATTGAATTAAAACAAATTTACTCTCAAAGTCTCTTTAAAAAACGTGACCTGGGATTCCAACAACGTGTGCTGAGCCCCTGACCCTTCCTCCAAGCTGCTCCCTGCTCCAGACGTGCTCAGTCTCCATCTCAGACAGGAATTTCTGTTCCAGCACAGTCCCCACTGTTCCCTCTCGAGCCAGGGAAGCAGGAGAGGAGGGCAGGGATGAGGAGATGCTGGGGAAGGACTGGCCAAGGCTGCCCTGCCCATTCCCACCCTCCCCGAGCTGGGCTCAGCCTCATCCCACCCCTGAGCAGCCCAGGGACCGTTCCTGGGGCAGACAACCCTTCCCAGTTGGGAAGAGCTAGAATATCTCATCCCTAAGGAAGTGACTCTGCTTTTCTCCCACATTTCCCCCTTTTCTCCCCCCCCAGCTCCAGGCTGTGCCCTTCAGGCGTGCAGGTGGCAGCTCCCCCCTGCTCCCAGGGCTGCTGGTTGTTTCAGGTCAATCTGTTTGTGTTTCCCTCTGTTTGCCCCTCATTTGGTCCCATCTCCCTGTTGTTTGCAGTGCTGGATTATGCAAATCCAAACAAAACCGATGTTGGAGCCAGGAAGGTCAGCAGAGCCTGCAGCCACCCCTGCTGTGTCACCTCAGTGCCACTGCTGAGCCCACGCAGGGGGGGCCTTGTCCTTCCCTGTCCCGGGAGTGCTCCAGCTCCTGCCAGCTCCCAGCCCCTGGGTGGGGTCACATCAGCTCTGTCCTGCCATGATCCCAAAGATCCCACAACCCTCGGTGCTCCTGGGGTATGCAGGATATCCCTGCTCTCCCTGGAGAAGGGGAATTTCCCTGGGGAATTGGGGTCACTCAGCTTTGGGATAAGTGGCTTTGTGCCAGAGGGGCAAAGGAGGAAAGGGAAATCCCAGACTGAAGCTGACCAGGGAGAAGCAGGAGATGGGTCTGGTTCACAGGCACTCCTGGAACTGGAGAATTCCAGAGCCATTCCAGCAGTGGGGGAAGCTGTGAACACCTCAGGGCAACTCAGCTGCCACCAGATGTGGTCAGGTGGCTCCTGAAGCCATGGAGATCCAGAGGATCCCCGTGCAGGAGCTCAGGGATCAGTGGCCCTGAAGGGGCTCTGTTCTCTTTTATTCCCAAGGCCAGAGACTTTCCCAGCTTTTCCCCATGTCCACCCCACAATTCCTGGCTGGTTTGGGCAGCTCCTTTCAAGACACATCCAACTTCAAGGGAAAACTCTGAGCCAGGGAGGATCACCCACCTCCTCCATGAGTTGTTTATGACTAATTCTCTTCCCTGCTGGAATGTGTCTCCTTTTCAGGTGGAATTTGTCTAATTTCAGCTTCCAGCCACCACATCTTGTTACACCTTTGATCGCCAGATTAAAGAGCTCTCGAGTCTCAAATAAATTCTCTTCTGCTGGGGACTCCCAGCCTTGTGCCAAGCAAGGATTCAAAGTGTTTTTCATTAAGCCTTTCATTAGAAAAGCAGGTGTTTGGCTCGGTGTCTTTTTAAAATTTCACTGACTTTTGTACCTCTTTCCTGGACTATTTCCATGTTTTCATTAAGTGTGACCCTGGAGCTGGACACTGAGCACACCCAGGGCTCTCCTTAAAGCAATGCATGGTCCCACAGGATTGGGAAGTGCTTTTCTTTAGGGACTTCCAGTTCAGAAAGTCCCACCTGCTTCCCTACACCTCCCTAATCCATCTTCAGCAGCGTGTGGATATCTTTGTTCCTGGAAGTGTGGATCTTCATTGCACTGACCCAAAATTCAGGCTCCTGGAACAAATTCAGCCTCCAAGTGATTCATGCTGCCCTGGCCACGTTTATCTTCCTGCTGGGCTTTGTATCCTCTTTAATTCTTATCTCTCCAGACTGTGCACTCCCCTTCAGGTCATGGATAAATACTCTTGGCTCTCCTCAAGAAAACCTGGCACTGATCTGATAATTTGGCCTGGAAACTGCTGAGGATGATCCTCCCAGCCCTGAGGGACAGAGAATTCCCTGCATCCCAACAGCACCTTGGGATGGTTGTTCAGCACTTCCACCTGCCAGGACATCCCCCAGCTTCTGCCTGGACAAAGAGCAATGGAGGGAAGGGGCAGCAGAGTTGGAGCAGGTGGAATGGTGGATGTGTGTCCTGCTGGAGCAGGGATCTCAGGCTCTGGACCTGGACGTTGCTCCCAGGCTCTGTGGGACAGCTTTAACCATGATCCAGGAGCAGGTGGAGGCTCCCAGGCAGGGCAGGAGGGGCAGGCAAGTGAGGGCTGATGAGTTTGGCTGGAAAAGAACCGGCTCCACAGGAGTCAGCTGCTCCCAAGGGAAATGGGAATGTGAACCTGGGCATGGTGTGGTGCCCCAGGGAGGAAGGGGATGGTGAGGAGCTCCACAGGGTTGGGTGTCCTGTGTTCTGTGTGCAGCCAGGCAGGGACCTCCAGGGCAGCCCCAGCAGTGGGAAATCCCAACAGTGGAGAATCAAATCTCTCCTTTAAGGTGAACAGGAAACCTTTGTGCTCCTGGAAGTCCTCCTGTCGATTTGGTGTCATGTTTTGGGATCCCTCCAGCACAGCAAGAGGGAAGAGGATTTCTCCAGAAAACTCCTCTTTAATGACTTCCTCTGCTAAAGCAGCAGCTGAGCAGATCTTGCTGCAGCAGCAGGAATAAAAGGCAGCCTGGAGAACCACTGAAACCTTGTGGGGTTATGGAGAAGGCAGAGAAAAGCTCCTCTGGAAGTTCACACCAACATTCAGGAGGCAGCAGGCACAAGGACAAGGGAAACCCCACAAAGCACGAGGGGAAGGTTCCCCCAAGGGACAGGTCCAGCACCAGGGCAGTGGCACAAAGGGGAGGCATCCTCATCTCTCACCCTCAAGATCTTCACCATTCAAGATCTTTATCCTTCATCCTTCAGCATCTTCATCATCCTTCAACATCATCCTCCATCCCTCAAGATATTCACCTTTAATCTTTCAAAATCTTCATCCTTCACCCTTCAATATCTCCATCCTTCATTTTTGAGATCTTCATCCTTCAAGATCTTCATCCTTCACCCTTCAAAATCTTCATCTTTGATCCTTTAATATCTTCATCCTTGATCCTTCAAGATCTTCATTCTTGATCCTTCAAGATCTTCATCCCCAATGAGCAACCTGAGCTGAGCTTGAACCTGGCTCTGCTTGGAGCAGAAAGCAGAACTGGAGACCTCCTGAGGGCTCTTAAACTCCAGAATTCTGTGATTCCCCAGCAGTTCCAGGAGCAGTTTTCCCAGCAGTTTTGGTGCAGTGGCACCGTGCAGACCAACAGTGCAAACTGGATTTCTCTGGATATTCATTACCTATCCCTTCAGGAATATTCAGATCCTGTGCCTCCACAGGAAACAGACTGAAGGATGGACTCCAAACCATCCTGACTCCACTTGCTTCTCCAGCCCCTCCAAACTGCACTCTCTGCAGTTTTAAAACTCATTCAAAAATGCAATCAACTGAATTTGAGGCAGAAATTTTGTATTTCTGGGTGAAAAATTCTACCCTCAAAGTTTTTGATTTTTCTTTTTTTTCCTTCACTCAATCTTTTTGCCACTTCAAACCTCCCAGCTAAAGGTCACTGGGTCACCTCAGCACTGCCCAGAACAGCTGGAGCAGCTGGGCTGCCCTCAGGAAGTTCAGAAAGGAGCCTTGGAACAAAACCCTGGAGCCCCAGGAGCTGGAGGTCTCCCTGGAAGGGCTGCTGGGGATGGAAGTTAATTTGTCATTGTTCTACTCCACGTCTGCAGCGCTTTAGGTGAAAATGAGCATTTCAAGGCAAGCCCCCAGACAAAGCTCGTTCCCCAGTCCAAACTGTTCCTGCAATGTAAAGATTAAAACAATAACATTTTAAGCCTGGGAGCTTCAGATGGGAGGGAGCAGCATGGGGAGGCTCGGCAGCAGCGCCGGAAGCCCTGCTAATGACAGCAGTAAATTGGATCAGAAGGATTCGCTCATTTTGGGAAGAGAGATGGAATAGCTGGGGCTATTCTCACTGGCACTAAACTCATTACATTGTTTACACTGTGCCTTCCTGCTCCATGCTGGAAATCGGACCTGGCCTGGGATATTCCAGGCAGGAAGAGCAGGGAGAAGTCAGAGATTCACGGTGATGTTCAATCCCTGCCGTGATTTGTTTGGTTCTTTTTTATGTAGGGCTTGTTGGGAAAATCCTGGGTGCAGTGAAGGATTTTAGGATGGTCAGTGCTGGGTGACAGAGCTGGGGACAAAGGCTGATGGGCAAAAGGAGGGGAAAGGCATGTTGGATGTGTGATGTCACAGGGAGAGAAAGTCCCAGGATCCCTGAGGTTGGAAAAGCTCTCCCAGCCCATGGAGTCCCAGCTGTGCCCCATCCCCACCTTGTCCCCAGCCCAGAGCCTCAGTGCCACCTCCAGCCCTTCCCTGGACACCTCCAGCCATGGGCACTCCAAACCTCCCTGGGCACTTCCAATCCCTGAGCACCCCTTCCATGGGCAAATTCCCTTTGCTGTCCCCCCTGAGCCTCCCCTGGCCCAGCCTGAGGCCATTCCCTCTCCTCCTGTCCCTGTTCCCTGGGAGCAGAGCCCGACCCCCCCAGCTGTCCCCTCCTGGCAGGGACTTGTGCAGAGCCACAAGGGCCCCCCTGAGCCTCCTTTTCTCCAGGCTGAGCCCCTTTCCCAGCTCCCTCAGCCTCTCCTGGGGCTCCAGCCCCTTCCCAGCTCTGCTGCCCAGAAGGTGCCAGGGCTGGGTGACAGACAGGGGCGCTGGCACCGGCACTGCTGGAATCTGCTGGGTCCCAGAGCCCACCCAGGGCACCTGAGGCCTGGGGGAGGGACAGGGAGAGCTCTGGCTCTGCAGAGGGAGAGGAGACAAGGGAGTGACACCCGGTGTGCCACTCCCAGCCCCAGGGACACCAGCCAGGCCAGCTTGGAGGCTGGCAGGGAGCTCTCCCTGCAGGGCAGCTCCTGGAATCCCTCTCTGCTCCCTCAGCCACCAGCTTGGTGCTCTCCCAGCCCATCACCCGCTGCCCATTCCCATCCTGCTGGGAGATGGGAGCTGCCCTTCACCCCCAGCAGGGCTCACCCTCCTGGAGCTGCCTCTGTCATCTCTGCCACCCTATTGTTCAAACCTGGACACCTGGGTAGGAATGTGGTGGCTTTCCAGCACCTGGAAATGGTCCTTGTGGCCCCACAGGTGCTCAGAGGAGGTGGCAGCTCAGGTGTGAGGATCCTACAGGGAATGAACATCACCCAGGCTCTTTCCTGCGTGGCTCCCAACACCTGCAGGGAAGCAGCTCTGGGATGGACCAAGATGCCAAACACTCCCAGTCCTTGCTCTGGGAAGCTCAGCCCATCTCAGGGCAGTGCAGAAGGGATTGAGGAACCCCTGACCACCACATCAGCATGGAGCTGACTGCTCTGGCCAGGGCAGCTTTCCTGGGAGAGCCCGGGAGCACCAGGAGCGCTCCAGAGCTGACAACGAAACCATGCAGTGTCCATGGATGTGTGCAGTGTCCATGGATCTGTGCAGTGTCTATGAATGTGTGCAGTGTCCATGGATGTGTGCAGTGTCCATGGATGTGTGCAGTGTCCATGGATGTGTGCAATGTCCATGGATTTGTCCAGTGTCCATGGATGTGTGCAGTATCCATGGATGGATGTGTGCAGTGTCCATGGATGTGTGCAGTGTCCATGGATGTGTGCAGTGTCCATGGATGTTTTGAGTCCCTCTCCTCCTGCAGGGTCCTCCCAGTGCTTCCTGCTCCTTGCCCCGTTCCAGCTCCACGAGTCCCTGGTGTATGAGGATCAAAAGCTCAGCAGAGCCAGCCTGCTCCCTGGGAAGGTGAAGGTTCTCCCTGGATTTTGTGACACCAGGAGAGGCATTCCTACCTCTTTCCACACAGAGGAGGAACTCCCTGAGACTAAGCCCCACTGGAAGAAGGGGAATGGGATATCCTGGGTGACCTGGATGAGCTGGAGGGGCTCTCCCTCCATCCCTCTGGCACCTCCTGCTCCTGGAGGAGCTCCTTTGGCCAGGTGTGGCTGCAGCTCTGAGCCCCCCACACTGATGAATTCCACATTTCCCTGCTCCCAGCCCATGCTTCCTATCCCTGTCCCTGCCAGGCTTTCCTCAGGGTCGTGCTCAGGAGGGAGGATTTGCTCCCAGCCCCTGGCAGGGCCATATAACAAAATCAGCTGCAAGGTTCCTTACTCATCTCATTATGCACACGGAGACCCTGGGCAGGCAAAGATAAAGCACAATAAGGGACAATTACCACATCTCTTAAATCGGAATGAAATATCTGCAGGTGAGGCCATTGCAGCTGGCTGTGGGGTGAAGGTGTCAGCAGGCACTGGGGTACCCCAGTGCCACCAGCAAGGTCAGGGGCCAGCCCAGGGGTGGCATCAGGGGAGCCAGGCTGTGTGCAGCAGTAAAATCACCCCCGGGGTGGTGGCAGTGGCCCTGGCACACAGGTGACCTTTCCAGGGAGGTCTGTGTGCCTCAGTTTCCCTCCAGCTGCCTGGGCTGGCAGCTCCTGCTCCCAGGGCAGCAGTTAAGGGGATCATGTTCCTACACGGAGCTGAATTCCAGTGGCTGTGCCCTTGTAAGTGCTGAGTGCTATTAACAACCACCAGCAGCTCCCCTTCCTGCCTTTGCCTCGGGCCATTCCAGCCCAGTGAAGCATCACCGGCAGCGCTACCTGGCAGCGCAGACCTCGGGATGGGCTGGAAACCTGGAGCTGAAGTCCAGAAGGAAGTGCCAGGCTTTATCCAGCTGATGGTGCAGGAGCTCAGGCTGCCCGGGAGGTGGGAGAGGCACCAGAGGGTGAAGGCAGCATCCCCCGGGAGGTGGGATGGGCAGGGGTGGGATGTGGAGGCACCAGAGGGTGAAGGCAGCATCCCCCGGGAAGCTGGGATGGGCAGGGGTGGCAGATGCAGTCCCGGGTTTTGGGGAGGATGTGGCCGAGGCTGTTTCTGCTGGTGGTGCCCCAGAGCTGGAGCTGTGCCCCACAGCTGTGCCAGACCCAGCCCGGAGTGTGCTGTGCCATCCCAGCCTCCCACTCATCACCACCCCCATTCCCAGCCTTCCTCCCGGAGCTAGATCCTGCCTGGAGACAGATGATGTGCTGGGCAGCAACAGCAAAGTTTATTAAGTTGGGGTGGGAAGCTCTGGCAGCCTGGGTTCACAATTAGGCTCCCAAAGGCAAGATCATAAAGCATCCAGACACTTGGGATACGGGGCTGATTACCAGCATCCTTCATCATTAAATATTAACACCCAGGCTGCTTAAAGGCCAGTGAAAGAATTATAGAATTTAATACCTATCACGCTCTATCAATAGGCCGGGAGAAATATGGGCCTTGCGCCTGTGTGGGTTTTTTTTTTTTCAGGCTTCAGAGTAAACTGGAAGTCTGGCAAAATTAAACAGCACAATTCTTGCTTGGGAGCCACTGGGAATTGCAAACAGGGAGCACCAGGGATCAACCATGTTTGATATGCTGGGGGAGCGAGCTCATTAAAACACAGGCGCTGGGACCAGAAGGAGAGGAAATTAAAGCATAATTTAAGAAAAGAAACCCATCTATGGAGCGTGGCTGCAGCCCCCAGCGCTCCCCGGCGAGCCTGGCTGCTCCCAGTGATCCCAGTCAGCCCCACATGCTGGGGTGGGCTCAGGGTTGTGACAACTCCTAAAGACCCCTAAAGCCAGTGACCCCAGTCAGCCCCAGACTGGTGGGATGGGTTAAAACAGGGTTTGTCCCCAGCCCTACAAACCTCTGACTGTGCTGGGACAGAGCCATCCATGAAATCCTTCCCAGTGCCACATTCCCCTTTTCCAGCCCGTGCACGTGGGATGTGATGGCCAGGACATGACTGAAGCTTCCCACCACTGCTCACAAATTCTTCACATGAAGCAGAAAGCTGGGAAAATCCTGGAAGTCTCTAAAAAGTTGATGCTTATGACAGGATTTCTCTTTCTTCCTTGTCTTGCAATACTGGGCTCAGTTGTGGTAGAAGTGTCTGGGTTGTGTGGCGCTTTTGGGATGGGACACAGAGCCCATGATGGCAGGGACAGGCTGCTGGGACTGTCCCATGAGTGGCAAAGGCACTGTTCCCAGAGCTGCAAATCCATCCCAGAGCTCCAAACCCATCCCAGAGCTCCAAACCCATCCCAGAGCTCCAAACCCACCATTCCCAGAGCTCCAAACACACCATCCCCAAAGCTCCAAAGTCACCAACCCCAAAGCTCCAAAGTCACCAACCCCAAAGCTCCAAACCACCATCTCAAAGGACTGAAGTGTGACTCTGAAAGTGCAAAATTCCTTCAGTAGCAGAAGAAAATCTGTGGCACGGTTGAAGCTGTGACCATCCAGCTGTTCCTGGGATCTCACTGCTCTCTCCAGGAACACTCCCGGGCTGGTTTGGAGCCAAGTCTGACCCCACAACACAAACCAGAGCAGCTCAGTAAGCCCTGAGCATTGCCAGGCTGGGATTTTCCATGCTTTTCCATGCTTTTCCATCCTTTTCCGTGCTTTTCCACGCTGTCTGCACGCACACACCTGGAAATAAGAGCACTTGAGCTGTCCGAGCCCGGGGCTGATGGAGACAGGAGAGGTGCCACCTGCGTGGGATGAGAGCCTGGAAAAGGGCTCGGGCTCAGGGTGTTCATGTGGAAAAGTGCAGGAATCCGCAGCCAGGTCTCCTTTGTCCCTGAGGAAACCTCTCCCTGCCCTCCTTTTCACGCCACCGCTGTCACCTCCGTTTTCCCCGCTCCGCTCCTGACTCCCGGCCCCGGGGCTCCTCTGCCCCGCACCCGCCCGGTGCCGCCCCCGGGGCTCCCCGTGCGCCCCCACACCGGGGAACAAACCTCTTCCAGAGCCAGCCAGGCAAATCCAGACGTGCCCGGCCCTGGGGAGGCTGATTGAAATAACTAATTGTGTTCTCACAGCCCTTCGCTGCGCCAGAACGAGAGCGGATCCCACTCCGTGTTTCCTAATGAATCCCGCTCAATGCTTCCTAATGATTTGGTTAAGGGAATTCGCGCTGTCTCCAGGCTGTGGAGCCCATGCAGCCCAGCCCAGCTGCTGGGGAAGCTTTGGATGCTCTCCCAAATTTACCTTTCCCTGCTGCCGTGCAGGATTTTGAACGTTTCCCGTCACGGCGGCGCCAATTCCGTCTCCGTGTGCCATCCCAAACAATCCCCTTTTCCCTGCTTGTCCTATTTAGATGCACACAGATGGTTTTCAATTTTCCTCCTCTCTTTTGAGCATCTCTGAGGGGATTTCCACGAGGCAGATCTGCTCTCTCCCAGCCCAGCACAAACCGAGGCCAGAGCTCTGCGCTCACGTCCCACATTCCCAGGCCCCACCAGTGCTCTCTGATCCCACAAACCCTGCTGGACCCAACACCTGCCCTGCTGCAGGAACTTCTCCTGAGCTCAGGAGTGCTGCCTGTCAATAACAGCATTGCTGAGGAGGAGTCTGAGGTGGATTTGGATGAAATCATCTCTTTTAATTGTTATTTTCAAAGCCAGTCACTCCACGGTAATTTTTCCTTCTAAATTCCATTGTTTATTCCCTCTTGCTCCATTATCTCTTAGCTGGGGGGAGATTGAAGGTTTTTCTCCCTGGCTGTTATTTTCCAGTGGCTCAGGTCATCTTAACTTATGGGAGTTGCTAAAATCATGTTTCTTTCTCCAGCTCCATTTTAATTCCCACCCTTGACTTTTCCCAGTGTTTTATTCTCCTCCAGTGCACGTCTCTTTCCCCAGGGAATTGCCAGCATGGCAATAAATCACTGCTAATTCTCCTCCCTGCTCCTCACACCTCTTCTTTAAACAAATTTAATTTTTCACACATTCATTTTTGCACTGTTTATGAGGAACACTTTGGGTTTTAAAATATTTGGGTTTTTTTTCCCAGTCACGCTGTTTTTCCCACTTGGAATGAAGCATCCCAAGGACTTTGAGCTGACATTACTTCCCCCCCCCCGCCCTGCTCTATTGCAGTGCTTNNNNTTTTTGTGCTGCACACCCCTGGCTGCACCAATACCTTCCACCACAGCTCCTCTGCTCACTATTCTTTTCCTACAAGCCTTAAGAAATTCCAAGCTGCCTCCTGCTATTCCATTTTGAGTGGAAGTTTTGTCATCCTCGGCTCTTCAAGTGCCAGCACTGAAGTCCCACAGTCTGGAGCTTTTCTCCCTGCCTCTCTCACTCCCTGCAGGTCTCTCTGTTGTGACTCAATTATGAGGATTTTCAAGATTCCTCTGGGAGCTGTGGCTCTCCTGGATTTTAATATCCCACCTAGGACAGCATTCCCATTTTTTTATTACCTCTACTACTCTGATTAATTTACTACAGGCAGGACGAGTGGCTCCACACGAGTCTGGCACATCCCTGCTCCCAGCTGTTTATTCCAAGGTATCCAGTTATTTTACACAGAGGCTGTGCCTGGATGCTGGAACACCAGGGGAGGCTCACGTGGATTATCAGGAAATATTTCTTCACTGGAAGAGTGGTTAAGGTTTGGAATGGGCTGCCCTGGCCAGTGCAGGGGGGTCACAATCCCAGGAAACGTTGGCCAAAAAATGACCAGAGGTGGGATTAGTGTGATGGATTTCTGGATGTGTGAGAAGGTGGACTTGGTGATCTTGGAGGGCTTTGCCAACCTTAGTGATTCCATGACTGGGAAGAGCATTCCCAGCAGGTCAGGGAGGGATCCTGCCCCTGTGCCCAGCCTGGGGGCACCCCTGGGTGCTGTATCCAGCTCTGGATCCTCAGCACAGCAAGGACAGGAGCTCCTGGAGCTGAGGAAGGGCCTGGAGCATCTCCGTGCCCAGGAAAGGCTGAGGGAGCTGGGGCTGCTCAGCCTGGAGAGGAGCCCCAGGGAGAGGGG
>WEIU01022194.1:95361-116449 GCA_013389925.1 Aegithalos caudatus
TGTCCCTGTGTGCAGGGATGGCTCCCAGCAGGCCCAGGCTCTGCTCCAGGCCCAGCAATGGCCCCAGAGCCAGGGCAGGGCCTGAGCCCAGGAATTGTCCCTGCACAGGAGGCAGAACTTGTGCCCTGGCAGTGCCAGCCCTGAGCAGATTGTGCACAGAGGCTGTGGAGTGTCCCTCCCTGGGGCTATTGCAGATATTCCTGTGCCCTGAGCTCTGGGATGGCCCTGCTGGAGCAGGGAGGTGGCACCAGCTCTGCTCCTCCCAACCTGAACCTCCCCAGATGGATTTCAGGGAATGAAGGGATTCCTGATGCTCCCAGCTGAGTTTTGTGTCTCATTCCAGCACTGCAGCTCTTCCAGCCCTGGGGAATGAGGTCTCTGGGCAGCATTTGGGCACCTTAAAATGCTCAGAGTCACTCAAATTGTCCTGTCCTGGTGAAGACATCCAGGGAAATGCTCCAGGAGGGATAATTTTGGAGCAGTGGAGCCAGGCAGACTCACGCTGCCTTGAGACTCTCCCAGAATCCGCAGCAGAAATTGGGGGAAATCCCACCCTGAACCAGCCAGTGCTGCCGTATCTCCCGGCAACATTCCCCAAAGTGAGGGCCCAAGGGGAAGGGGTGCCAAAGGAGAAATTCCAGAAAGGGCCCTTCCATTTCTACAAGGGAAAAATAAATGTATGCAGTCAAAGATTAAATGCCAGCTTGGAGAGGCATTCAGCCACACTTCAAGGAACAGCTCCAATATAGAAAACAAGAAAAGAACATTTCTGAGAACTTCAATTAAGTACAAGGTAACTTGGAATCATTCCCATCCGTTCCTTAAATTTTCCAGACTATCTTTTCTCCTTTAATTTACACACGGCTCTCAGAAAGGCTTTGCTACATCAAAGATACTTTTTGTCTCCTTTGTTCGAATGGATAAATTTGCCTACAAAAATTAGAAATATCATCAACAGTGGAAAATAATTTATTTGTAAAAGGAACTAACTTTTGTTTGAACTAGAGCTGGGAATTGAGATAATGTCTATGAATATGTGGAATGAATAGATGGAAGTATCTGAATTTATGGAAATACATGAATTCTCCTTTGCTGATAGAAAATTACAGTCAGGGCCCATCGCAAGGCAAATTAATATTCAACATAATCTCATTCCCACACAGGAGCCCAAAGAGACAATTGATCTTGTTTGCACTGAAATCAATGGAAAACCTCCCAGAGTTGGGCTCCCAGGGAGGAGCAGAGGCAGCAGGACACCTGAGTGCCTCATTCCACACCTCCCCAGCATCCCAAAGCCTGGACCCTCCTGGCCTGGGCTGGAATTGATGATCCCACGCCAGGCCCGGTTTGTTCCGCTCCAAGTCACCCTCACAAGGCTCCGTGGGAGCAGCAGGAATTATGTGCTCACCCCCAGGTCACCTTTGGAGCTGTGTTTTCCACTCAGGGAAGAAGTTTTCCTTCATCGAGGCTGCTGGGAGAGGCTCAGCCCTGGCAGCAGCAATATTGGCTCTACCAGACCTTATTTTTCATTTCTCTTTCAAATGCATTGATTTTTTTTAACTGCTGGATTCCGAGGAGGAGCTGTGACACCTCTTTTACATTCCAAGGCTGCCCTGGGAGGTGGAATAACTCGGAGCTCTGGATGCTCAGCTGGGGCTGGGCTGGTCCTGCCAGCTCAATGTCCCCAGCATCTGCTGAGGACAGGGGGAATGTGGCATCTCTCAGCCTCCTGGGACAGCTGGCAGCTTAAAGCCAGCGGTCAGAATCCTTGGACACACATTGGGAATGATCATTCACCCACCAGGGCTGCTCCTGCTGATTTATTAATGATTAAAATCCACCCAGTGTTGGAGTGTCCACCCCAGCCATGCTAAAGGCAGAGAGCTCTTTTCCCTGGAATGAGAGCAATCTCCACAGCTCCCAACAGACCCCAGACACTGGAACCCAGGGGAAAACCTGGACAAAAACTCCACTTTGGCGTGGTGGAGAGTTCCAGCTGCTCAGAGGCACAGAACAGAGCAGGGCTGTTCTGGCAGGGACAAACCCATTTAGGAACTGCTTGCAGTGACCCAGAATTCCCAACCAGACAATGCCAGGCACTGCAGGCTCCCAGTAGGCTCTGATCCTGCTTCTCCTGCCTCTGATCCTGTTTCTCCTGCCTCTGATCCCTGTGGAACATGCTGGGCTTTGTGCAGGAAGGACCTGCTGCTGGCAGAGCTTTCTTCCCATGGCTGAGGGGCTCGGGAGGGGACAGAAATCTCAGGAAGGATACAGCAAAGTAGGGCAGTGGCAGGGAAAAACAGTGTTTGGTGTGCCAGACTCAGGGAAAACCAGGCTGGAATAGGGCACTGAAATAACAGCAGCTCCTTGGAGTGGGATTAGGTTGGATTTTGGGAGGGAATTCCTCCCTGGGAGGGTGGGCAGGCCCTGGCACAGGGTGCCCAGAGCAGCTGTGGCTGCCCCTGGATCCCTGGCAGTGCCCAAGGCCAGTCTGAACATTGGGGCTTGGAGCAGCCTGGGACAGTGGGAGGTGTCCCTGCCCACAGCAGGAGTGGGACAAGATGAGCTTTAAGGTTTATTTTAGCCCAAACCATTCCATCATTCCATGATTCCCCTAGCACTGCCAATCCCACCACCAGCCCATGTCCCCTTTTCCTGGTGGTGGGAGGCAGAAAATAGGACAACAGCTCTCTTTAAAAAGGGCAGAAGGAGCTAAGACAGGGAATGTGCTTTTCATGTCAGGCAAATCCAAAGGAATTGTGATAAACTCTGGAATTAATGGGATAGATGTGGGTATACCGGGAAGAATCAGCACAGCTTCTCCAGGGGAAATCATATCCCACATTTCTATGACATTTCTTTGGAGATGACAACATTGGTCCAGGCAAGAATTTGCCATAGTTAAACTGAATTTTCCCAAAATTCCATTAAAAATCCTTACAAAAGGTACTCAGAGACACTGAGATTTCAGGAATGCAAGAGGAATCCCCTCTATGGAATTAAGAGTGGCCAAAACCATGACACCGAGGGCAGGATAACTGATTTGTGCTCCAAACCAGCCAGGGGGATCCTTGGAGGCCTGTCCTGGGATCTGCAGCGTGGAATACTCATCAGTGATCCGGAAAAGTGGGGAATGATGAAGTGACAGTGTTTGCCTATGCGACAAAATTATTCAGGATCATGAAATCCAACAGTGACAGTGAAAAGCTCTGGAGGATCTGCTGAGAATGAGTTCCTGACAATAAAACAGGAGGTGAAATTCAGTGTAAATACACGGAAGGTTATGGCAGGGAAGGGGAAAAATCCAGGGTTGGGATGGAGTTTAAACAATGATTAACTGTGAATGAGCTGCTACTGCTCATCCCAGAGTTCACAGAGCCCTGGGAAGGTGTCCTGGGAATGCTGCTCTGGCATGGGCCTGGTCAAAATCCAGGAGGGTGTCTGGGGCCACCTGAGACAGAGAGAACAGGGCAGGAATTGTCCCCAGAGTCAGCAGGGACATCAGGGACCATCTGTACTTTGGGTCCTGGGGTGTGGCTGGTCCTGCATCTCATAAAGGACACAGCAGGAAAAGAAAACTGGGAACAGGGTGACACAGGGATGTTAAAGAATTGAACAGACTGAGGTAATCCAGCTTGGATGGGCCATGGAAATCTGTCCTGGTGTACTGGGGACAGAAAATGGGAATTGGTGATTTCCCCATTCTGGCACTGTGATAAGGAATCAAAGCACAGGGAAGCAGATTGGGAATGGTGAAGCAGAACTTTTTCACATATTCCAGGGCCTAAAGGGGCTCCAGAAGAGCTGGAGAGGGACTGGGGCCAAGGCCTGGAGGGACAGGACACAGGGAATGGCTCCCACTGCCAGAGGGCAGGGCTGGATGGGATCTGGGGCAGGAATTGTTCCCTGGCAGCGTGGGCAGGCCCTGGCACAGGGTGCCCAGAGCAGCTGTGGCTGCCCCTGGATCATTGGCAGTGCCCAAGGCCAGGTTGGACACTGGGGACAGCCTGGGACAGTGGGAGATGTCCCTGCCATGGCAGGGGTGGAATGGGATAGGCTTTAAGGTCCTTTTCAACCTAAACCGTTTTACAAATCCATTTTCTGGTCACTCTCCTAAAATGAGGCATCTTCAGGCCCAGGGATGCAGCTCAAAGGCTCTTCTACCCTTACTTCTTCTTCTTTCCCACCCAAAGCAAAGCAGAATCCTTCCCCAAAGTGCTGCCATTCCCAACCTGATCCCACAGGACAGGGGCAGCTGGGGAGCACAGCCAGGGAAATCCTCGCTGTTCTCCTGTGTGGGAGGCCAAGAGGAAAAAGTTAATATTCTTTTTTTTTTTCATCTAAAGAGTGGAATTATTCAAACACTGAGGTGCTCCAGGAGACCAGAACTCAGAGGAGGAGATGAAAGGATGAAGAGCAGAGCACTCAGAGGATGCACAAAGAGAGGCCACCTCTGCTGCCCCAGCTCCGGGGAGTCCTCCTGCCAATCCTGCTGAATTCCAAAGGGTTCCTTTCCCTCTGGAATGCCGAGGTACCGCTCATTCCCCCTCTGCCTCGCTCCCCTGTACACGCTGTTATATCCCGTCCTTTATTCTTTATTTTTATTTTCCTGGGAGACGCAATCAGGGAGGATCCATCACAGGGAAATACCTGAACCTCACATCGCGTCGAGGAGCCTGCTCGGAGAAAAAAAGCAAATTTTGTGTGAAGGCAACGCTCACCAGCGAGGCTGCACATCAAAAGGATGTTTTTCCACGGACTAAAGAGCGGGATTCATTCTCCATCCGGGCCCAGATTCGCACTGACACCGGGAAGACTTTCAGGCAGCCACACTTTGTTTACTTAAAAGCCGGGAGGAAGGGAAAATGTCACAAGCGCTCATGTAGAGCAGCGTGTGCCCCAGTCGGACACCTCCAGCACGGCTCTTTGTACAAGCAAAACCCTCCCCGCGGGCCGGCGGTGCGCACAAATCATCGGCCCAATCATTTATGGACATGAATAATTCATGGACAGGCAAATGTGTTCACAAGCAGCTCCTGCGAAGGGCTGGAGCCGTTCTAGGGGTGGGGATGCTGCTGCTGCCAGCCTCACAGGGCTTTCCTTGGATCCCTGGAGCCCTCTGAGCATCGCTGCCTGTCCCCGAGCCCGGGATCTGTCCCCTCCCTTCCCAACAGCTGGAAACGCCGGGGTCTCCCTCAAGGGCTGATTCCCGTGCACATCAAAATTACCTCGTGGGGCTGGTTCCATTTCATCTTCGTTATTTTCTCCTTTCTTGGGGCTGACAGTGGAGCTGCAGAATTGCTTTGTTGAAGATGCACAGCTCACACAGATGTGGCTCCATCCCTCCAAACATCCCCATCCTGAGCTCTTTGTGGAGTCCGTCCGTCCTTCCTTCCTCCCTTCCTTCCTTCCTCCCTTCCTTCCTTCCTTCCACAGCTTCTCTGGGCAACCCCTTTTGGTGAAAAAATATTTGGGTTTTCTTTCAGGATCAGGCACAGCAGAACAAACCCAGTTCTCTTTAGCCTTGCATGAGATGCAAAATCTAAGGAGAAGCAACAGGTTTCTTATAAATATCTATAAATATCTATAAATATCTGGCAGGTTTCCTTTAAATATAAATATCCTATGTATTTGTTCTCTGAAATATGTGCTGCACAGCCTCCAGTGATGCATGCTCAGCTATCCATCCTGCTTTCCAGGACCTCCTTCCAGGCTGATCCCTCCATCTTTTGAGAAAGTATTTCCAGGAGAAGCGTATTTCTCCTGCTGCTGCCCAGATCCCCTGGAAATAACCATTACTGCAAATCCAAGCTGCTTTTCTGCCGAGAAAACTCATGAAGGGATCATGGAGGGATCAGGGAATTTCCAGCCCAGTCCTTCCCGTGGGTTTCAAGAGGAATTTCCCCCTTTCCCTGCGCTGTGGGGATGATCCTCACCGGTTTAGGAGCTGCTCTGGTCCTGCTGTCCATGAGCAAATCCTCCGTCCCTGCCCCATCCCTGCTGCTCACAGTCACTAATTACCCTGAGTGCTGATGAAATATGATTACATTTTTCTCTTCATTAAGCATGATATCGAATCATAATTCACACGTATCAAATTGTTTTATTCCTTTTCTCCCTGTTTGCTTTGGAATTCTTTCCTGCTCCTGACAATGTGGGCTCAGCTCTGCCCGTGCTGCTGAGCCAGGACCCTGCAATTTTAATGATCTAATCCGACAGCGAGCAGGCTTTAATTTAAACTTTTATTAACGACCACTTTCCACCCTCAAAGACTATATTAAAATTGCTTAATGGAATTGCAGATTATAAATGCCCCACTGCAAGGCCCACGCGTGCCGGCGTGCAGCACCCCTTTGGAATTCAGAGCAATCCTATTAACTCCTCTTTATGTTTTGGAGAGGTCATTTCCATTGCAGCTTTTTGTGTACTTCCCCTCGGAGATAGCGCTGCCCCCACCTCGGAATTTGAAAGGAGAGAGTTTTACCAAAGATTGCGTCTTTCACGTTCATTATCCTCCGACAGGCAGCTGAAAAATTTAATTTCTTTGACTTATTGCGTGGATTTTTTGGGGGAGTCTGCTTGGGGGGGATGGAAACGAATTCCTCAGGCAGCATCAGACGGTGACAGGGATGACAGAATCCACCCCAGGAGCTGCTGGGAAGGGAGAGGAGAGGCAGGAGCACGCAGGGATCCATGCACAGGTGCAGGACTGCAGGCTCGGGACACCTTTGGAAGGGCGCGGCCCCGTGCCCGGATCGCCGCCGTTCTTCACCCCCCGTTAGTCCCGGCTCTGTTAGGCCGGGCTTTAAGTGGCTGAAGGGGATCCCCCACCCCCTTTCTTTATTTTATTTAGGTCCCCCAACCCCCCGAGGCCCAGCGCGGGTGATTGTTTGCCTCAGGAAATGCCCAATTAATCATTTGCTGTATAGATTTAATTTCTCACCATTCTCCCCTCTTTATTTGCTGTTGTTATTGTTCCTTTCTGCCGCTCCAACGCTTCAGCCGCGCCGTGAAAAGGCAGAAACAACGTCAGGTTCTCAAGGAGGAGAACAATCCATCAGCTCTCCTCCTCACAATGGGAATCCGTGGGAGCAGCTGCCTCCGCGCTGAATATCCCTGGTCCCAAAGGTTTGACCGGGGGACAGAAAAGGCACTTATTCCCAGGGAAAAGAGGGGGGTGAAGGACACAGAGGGGGATTTCGGAGGGGGGATTTTTCCATTTGAGTTGTTTACACTCAAGCTGCTCCTCTGGTCTCTTTTTCCAGGGATTGAGTGTTGGGTGTGACCCACCTGATGCGTTGAAATATCAAAGCCAGGACAAAACAACCCAGCTGAGAACCCCTAAAAATAACCTGAAGGGTTGAGCTGGGCACAGGAGAGAGCTCTAAACTCAGGGGAAATGCAATTCCCTCTCTGCAGGCAGTGCCAGGATCAGATCCCCGAGGAAAAGGATTTCCCACCTGGCAGGAAAATCAAGCTGCCCCAATCCCTGTGCAGGGGGAACAGCTGGGAGCTGGACAAGCCCTGCAGAGCAGATTTATAGGATTTATGGTTTGCTCACCTTCTGATGGGCTGGGACAGCCCATGGTGCAGCACAAGTCAGGGCTTGGGTGGCTTTTCCCTGTCCCCAGCTCTCCACCTCCAAGGAGCAACACAAGACCCTTTTTCCTCTGAAATCCTGCCCAATTCCAGCCCCCTGGGCAGTGGGAGGCCTCCCAGCCCACCTCTGACAGGGATGAGGTTCCCAGAATTGACAGAATGCTCACCCCTGATTCCTACCCAAACCCTGCTCCTCACAGAGTGGCACCCACCTTCCTCTGCCTGGATATTTGCCATGGGAACGTGCAGCCAAGGACATGTGGAATTGGAGAGAAAAATCACCTGGACCTGCCTGGATTCTGTAGGGAAAGGCTGGCACAGCTGGGATTGTTCACCTGGACAGGAGAAGCTTTGGGCTGAGCTCAGGGTGGCCTTGCAGGGCCTGAAGGAGCTGCAGGAAACATGGAGAGAGACAGTTCCCAAGGGCTGGAGGGACAGGACACAGGGAATGGCTTCCACTGCCAGAGGGCAGGGATGGATGGCACCTGGGGCAGGAATTGTTCCCTGGCAGGGTGGGCAGGCCCTGGCACAGGGTGCCCAGAGCAGCTGTGGCTGCCCCTGGATCCCTGGCAGTGCCCAAGGCCAGGTTGGACATTGGGGACAGCCTGGGACAGTGGGAGGTGTCCCTCCCATGGCAGGGGTGGGATGATCCCGTCCAAGCCAAACTAGTCCATGATTCTGGGATGATCTCCATGAGCTGCAGTCAGTGATCTGGGATTCTCCATGCTGGGATGAACTGGGCACTCCTGGCTCTCCATGACCCAAAATCCTGGGAGTTGTTTCCTGCTGCCCCATCTGTGGGCTCCATCCCTGCTGGATCCATCCCATTCCCAGCCCCTGGCCTTGCTCTGTTTGGGCTGGCAGGAACCCAGGGTATCTCCCCTGGCTCAGCATTCCCAGCCCATCCCTCACCCCCACACCCCCCAGGATCCATTAAATCGGAATATTTGTTCCATTTGCTGCCTCCTCCCCCCGAGCAGGGCCTGGGAACAGGTGGGGTAGGAGTGAAGCGGGGGGCACGGGGCTCAGAATTGATCCTTTGTGAATATTTGTGTGTTAAAGTTACAGATCTGCTTTTCCCCCCTGTTTGCAGTAGCTCTGCTCAAATATTTGTGGAGCCCGGACGCGGCCTAATTGAAATTCACTCGAACTCAAATTAATATTCATGTTTTTTTTCCCTCTCTCCTGCCTTCCACTCCTCACTCCGCTCTGAATGGAAGCAGCTCCCTGCTGTGGAGGGGACAGCTGGAAGCTGGGATGCTCCCGGGAGGGTGAAAACTTTGGCAATCCGCTTGGAATTGCAGGCTGGATGTCAGGATTGACAGGAAGCTTTGGAGCTCCTCAGGGAGTGCTGGAATTTCGCAGCCCCTCCTTCTGCATCCCTGCTCACTCCACCTGCTCCTTGTCCTTGGATCCAGCTCCATCCTGCCCTTCTCCAGCAGTATCCCTGAAAATGCCATCCCCACACCATCAGCACAGGGCTGGAACTTCTCCAGGAGGGAAGGGCAGAGGCTTGGGGCTGTCTGGAAGTGGAGAGGGATTTGGGGATGGCTCTTGGCTGAGACCTCAAGCCTCAGTTGTGTGATTTCTATCACAGGTGAGCAGAATGTGATGAAACCCCACATCCCTACAATACATCCTTTCCCACCTTTCCCTGTCTAGCCAGCCTGCTGCTCCCTGTCTGCCACCAGGGAAATCTTGCAGGGGGAGATCAGAGTTGCCTGGCACAGCCAAACCTCCCCCAGTCACCCAGGAAACACAGGACGTTTTTCTTCTTCTCAGGAAAACATGGAAATTAAATTGGAAGCACTACATGGATGCAGCTCTGCCCAGATAAACTCACAGGCTGTCAGCTTGCAGATGTTCCTGGCTGCTGGAACATCTTTTCTCAGGCTTCTCCCAGCATCCCAGGGATTCTGGAAGTGCTTTCCATCTAGTGTTTATGGGCTCCAGTTAAGTGCAGGGATAGAAATGTTATAAACTCCATATTTAGCAAAGAAAATCCAGGAATGGGGAAAACTTCCCAGGGCACTGCAATGTCTGACAGAGCCTAGGAAGGAATTCTTGGGTAGGAGGGAATTCAGGGTGTCCAGAGCAGCTGTGGCTGCCCCTGGATCCCCTGAATCCCCTGGACATTGGGGCTGGGAGCAGCCTGGGACAGTGGGAGGTGTCCCTGTCATGGCAGGGGTGGAACAACACAACCTCTCAGATCCCTTCCAACCCAAACCATCCTGGGATTCCACAGTTTTGAGACACAAGCCTGGGACAAAACACCCCAGCTGTCAAGTGCCCATTTCTCCCTAAAAACCACCTGAAGGGTTGAGTGGGGCTCAGCAGGGCATCCCTGATGGTTTTTCCCAAAGATGGGCTTTTGTTCCCACTGCCCCAGTGCAGAGCCACAAATCCATTTCATTTTCCATTTGATTTTTCATCTTTTCAGGCCTCATGGCCAGAAATCCTGAAGGAGACAGAGGCAGGGCCATCAGCCGGTTAACTCCTCAGGAGTGGGATCAGCAGCAGATCCAAGGTCTTTGCAGGACAGAGACTTTATGACTCCCAAGCCATCCCCCTTCCCTGCCTCGGCCAGAACAACAGGAGCCAAATTTATCTCTGCTCTAAATACCAGCGGAGCTGAACAGGGATTTTTAAAAGTCACCCAAGTGTTCCAGCCCTCCCCGTGCCTCGGTGGCATTTGCAGCCCACAAATCACTGGCAGGGTGTCCCAAGCCCCGTGTTTGCACTTCCATACCTGCTGGAGATCACAGCAATGCCCTCAGGCTGGAAAACTCCACATGAAACCCAGTGCAAAGGACATGCCCGGGGTTTGGAAAATATCCTGTATTTTAGGGCTGGGATTTTATACCAAGGTTTCTCCTGGAATTCATTACCTGAAGCAGAGCTGGGCTGCAGCTGAGGGGTTCCCCGAAGGCAGGAAACTCTCCTGGTGACAAAAGCTGTGCAGGACCCCTAAAACAAGGGGTGTGACCACCAAAGAAACTTCCTTTGAGCTCCTCAAAGGTCCTGACCCCAGATTCAGTGGTGTCAGTGCTGTGGGGAAGAGCCCCAAGCTGGAAAGGTGTGTCCAGGGGAGAGAAATCACCTGGAATCTGGGACATCTCCCCAGCTGGGCATGTCTGGGCTTCCTCTGAGGAAGAGATCTCTGGGGGAAAATCCCATGGCTGTGGGAATCCAGGCTAGCAGGGAACTCCCTGTCCCAACCCCTCCGAGTCTTCTTAGGGCCAGGGTGGAAAAAATTGTAACTGGAGGCACGAACAGCTGGTTTTTAGGGAGCATTTGAGGGGAATGGAATAATTCCATGTTCTGCACCATAAGAGAGGAGCACAAAGGGTTGAGCACACACTGCCTCCAATCTGAATCCTTTTTCTGCCTCAGTACCTTTTCCATCTTTCCACTTTAGCTGCTCTGCTGTCTCCTCTGGGGAGATTTCCACAGGAGCTCTGGGAAGGAGCTGCAAAACCCAGGCAGCTCCTTGGCTGCTGCCATCTCCCTAAAGTCATGAAAAGGGTTTTCACAAGGGCCTGGAGTGAGAGGACAAAGAGGAGGGGATTTAGGGTGAAAGAGGAGAGTTTTGGGTGGGATCTTGGGAAGGAATTGTTCCCTCTGAGAAGGAAGCTGGTCAGTGGAAGCTGGAAGTGTCCAAGGCCAGCTGGAGCGACCTGGGACAGTGGGAGGTGTCCCTGCCCATGGCAGCGGTGGGACTGGATGGGATTTAAGGTCCTTTCCACCCAAACCATTCTGGGATTCTACAAAATGGGATAAAAGGGGCTGGTAAGGAGCAATCCAAGGTGAGATGGGTCCCCCTGTGTCCCTCAGCACCCTGAGGGTGGATCAGAGCCAGCAGGAGCTGCATCCCCCAATAACACTGACCGCAATTCCCATGCCTGGTACCTCCCATGGCTCTCCAGGCAGCACAGCCTGGATTTCCACTGTCCCTCTGCACAGACCCAGGGATTGCTGCTGCCCTCCTGCCCTCTGATCCCACAGGAGCTTTTCCAGCAGGATGAACACTTGCAGCTCATCCAGCAGCTCAGCCTTGGCATTATTAGGTTTCCTCAACCCCTGAATGTCCCATGCAGGCCCAGGCTCTCAATATTCTTTAAATTCCCTATTTGCACCAGCACCTCTTCATTTGATCCCTTAATCCTTTATAGCAACTCACCTTTATTACCAGCAAGGAGCAAGTCGGGAGCAGACTTTTCCCGACATCCCCTGAGGTGAGAACTTATGAAATGAAATCATTTCACTTCTCAGCTGTGTCCTCATCTTCCTTAATTGTTGCCTTTTAACTCCCGGGGAGCCAGCAGAGCTGTCTGGTTCCTTTGCAGCCTTTCCTCTTCCTGCCAGACTTGAATTATCCATTGTTTGTTTCCATTCCTTGCTATTCCTTGCCGGCTTCCTGTTTCCCCTCTTTCATGCTGTATTTTCTGTTCCTTGACCTTGTGAAGGTTGGATTTGCAGTTTCTGAAGGGCCATTGTGTGACCCAGACACCTTCCTGAGCTCTGCTCCTTACCTGCCTTCATCCCTGCCTCCCTCTGCTCCCCCCACACCAGGTCGAGCCCCTTTGGAATGGAGATCCCTGCTGGAATGTCGTTAATTGCAATTAAAGCTGAGCTGGGGGCTGAGCACCTTGCAGGAGGTGCTTTGCCCTGCCATCCTCAAAGGGCATCCACACCGAATTTGGGGATTTGATCTCTTTACTTTGGACTCTTGCTGCCATCCCTGTCCCATTGGAATGTCTCTGGCCCAAGGTTGGCAGGGCTGGAGCCTCTTCCTTCCCAAGGATAATGAATGTAATTACATCCTTAACGAGTGAATCCAATTCCAGCCCAATCCCCCCCACAGTGAGCCGGGGCTGCAGAATGAGTGAATCTCCCAAATTCCATTCCCTGCATTATTGGGACTTAAAAAATTATGTCTTATTCATCTATTGATGACAGTGGCCTCTTGGGTGTAAATTGAAGCAATTACGAAGGATCATGCAAATTAATCAATTATTTTCAGATTATTACACTCGAGCAGAAGTCTTGCTCTTCAATTTAGTTAAACTTTGCCTCTGAGTCAATTTTCCAACCTCCAAATTAAGCTATTTATTAGCTCAGAAGATCTGGGCAAAGGGAAAAAAAAAAGTTCCACTCAGGAAGGGGATCACACAAGGGGTCATTCTGGAAAGGGTTTCACACAGAAAGGGGGATGTTTAAAGGTTCAAAAGGGGCAGGCCTGATCCCAGTGCCAGGGATGTCTGGCATGGTGGAGACAGGATCCCAGCTCCATGCAAGGATCTCAGAGCAGGAACAACCCCCAGGTTGTGGTGGCTTCATCCCAAAGCTCCTGGATGAGGGACAGAGGGGACACCGCCCTCCAATGCCCTCTGCTCCTGCTTGCCTTGTGTGGATCCTTTGGGAATCCAGGCCACCCTCAGCTCCAGGGTGTCCCAGGGAGGAGGTGACAGCACCCTGCAGCCCCTGGGAGCCTGGGATGGGGACAGGAGCCCTCAGAGCAGCTCAGATGCTCCTGCCCAGCTCCCAGCATCCCCTGGGTGCCTTTAATTGTCCATCCCTAATGGATTATCTCTGCCAGCCTTGCCCAATTAATGCAGTTCCAAGGAGAGCTAAAAGGGAATGAAATGGGACTGAGGGGTGGGGGCTCTTCTCTGGGATCACAGCTGTGGATGCTGGGCAGGCCCTGCTGCACCCCACCTGTGCCAGCTGGGGAAAACACCTGGGAAACTCTTCCCAGGATCTGTCCCTGCTGCCGTGCTCTGCCCACATCAGGCTGAGGGGCTGGGGGTGGCTGGAAGCTTTGGAGTTTGGATTTAAGTGATTCTAAACCAGCTTTGGGTTTATAGCTAATAAGACATTAGTATGCTAATTAAATTATCCATGGAGTGGTATAAAGAGGCCTTCCTGAAGTTTAATGGCTGTGTAAAAGGTAACTCTACTCGCGATGTAATTAATTCATGGAACAATAAATGGAAAATTAGATTCTTATTAATATCGGAGAGGCTTTTCCTGCATCAGGAATGGAGGGGGGGGAGGATTGGTCATTTCTGCTTTCACTGTGGGATGAGGGAAATGGCAGCTCCTGACCCACAGCTCCTCCAGCCAGGAGAAGCTCTGGTACCTCTGGGAAGCTCCCACACCCCCCAGAATTCCTCTTGCACCACACAGTGCAAGGAAAACATCCCCACCAGTTTTCCCACACTCAGGCAAGGGACAAGGGAATTTTTAGGAGCAGCAGGGCAGGAGCTCTTCCTTGGGAAAAGAAGCCCTGCCCTGGACTCAAGTGACCAGGAAAAATCCAGCAGTACCCCTCTGGAAAATACTGCTCATCCCAAGCCTTCCAAGCCCAGAGGGGGTGGAAAGCTGTGGGGTTTCTCTGGTGGAAGGTGGAAGGTGTGATCAGAGCTCCAGGAAAGCTCTGTCCATCAGCTCTCCCAGCACAGCTCTGCCACCTGCTCCAGAGAATCCTGGAAGGGTCATCTGCCCCTCCAGCTGCTGCACTGCCCCATGGCATGGGAACAAATCCATGCCCAAGGGAATTCTGAACTCAGGAGCTGCAGTTCAGCTGCACATCAGGAGGGAGGCACCAGACTGTGCCAGAGTGAGCCAGAAACTGCAGGGTCTGGCACAAATAAAACTCTTCCCTGTGCCTCCTCCCAGCCTGTGCTCCTGCCCTGGGCTGCTCCCATCCAACCTGGAGCCCTTCCCTGCAATCCCAGGGACCCGCAGGTTTTGGGTGCCCCCCAGGCATCCCCTCACCAGGCTGGGCCACCCTGGCACTGCCCAAAAAGGGACAGGTGCCCACCTTGCAGGGACTTGGTGCAGGGTGGCACAAAAAATAAATCAAACCTTCCTCTGGCTCAGTCCTGGCTGCAGGGAAAAGGGTCAGGGAATTCCAGAGTGGTTTGGGTTGGAAAGGACCTCAAAACCCATTCAGTGCCACCCCAGCAGGGACACCTCCCACTGTCCCAGGCTGTCCCCAATATCCAGCTTGGCCTGGGCACTGCCAGGGATGCAGGGGCAGCCACAGCTGCTCTGGGCACCCTGTGTCAGTGTCCCTGTGAGGAGGACACCAGCTCTGGGCATTCCTCCAGGCTGAGCTCTGGTTCTGCTCCTGCTCAGTTTCAGGCTGTGAGTCCCAGTTCTGTGTCCAGGGACGTTCCCTCCACCTGCCCCAGCTCTGTCCCCTCTGTCCCCTCTGTCCCCTCTGTCCCCTCTGTCCGTGGTGCCAGCTGTGCCAGGACAGCTCTCACCATGCTGGGAGCAGACTGGGCATGGCCCCAGTGCAGGGGGAGAGGTGACATGTGGGTGTCACCTCTGCCAGGGACACTTTCCCAAAGTTCCTTTTCCCTGGAGCTGAGCCCCAGGGTTCCTCTGCTAGGCGTGGTCCACATCAGCTCTGCCCAGCTCTCTGGACAGGTGGGTGAGGGTCAGCAAGGAGCAGAAAACTTTCAAACCCAGCCAGAAATCCCTGGGCTCTCCCAAGAGAAAACCCAGGGCAAATGGCACAAGGGAAAGGCAATTTTTGGATTGGATAAAGGAGGTGGAACTGCTGAGGGTGCCCCAGGGGAGCAGCACAGCACCCAAGGGTGGTGGGGAGCTCCTGGGACAGCAGAGCCATGGAATCAGAGACTTTCAGAATATCCTGGTTGGAAGGGACCGCCAAGGATCATCGATCCAGCTCCTGGGCCTGCCCAGACTCCCCAGCAATCCTCCCGTGCATCCCAAAGGCTCCTGGAGCTCTGGCAGCCTCAGGGCTGTGCCCATTCCCTGGGGAGCCTGGGCAGTGCCAGAAGAACCTTCTCCCAAAATCCAGCCTGGCCCTGCCCTGTCCCAGCTCCAGCTGTTCCCTGGGTGCTGTCCCTGTCCCAGAGCAGAGCTGGGGCTGCCCTCGGGAGCTCTGCCCTCTGTGTCCAAGCACCCTCAGGGACAGGAGCATCCTGCCCTCTCCCAGCCCCTCCAGGAGAGTGCCAGCATCCCTGAAGCCCTGCTGGAAGCCAGGAGAGGAGCAGCAAACTCTCCCCAACCACAGCTGGGGAGTTTGTCCAGGGATGGTGCAGGGTGGGAGGCGGTGCCGTGGCTTTCCCAAGCTGCAGGATCCCGCTGCCTGCTGCTCCTTCCCCAAATCCCTGGGGAGTGATTCAGGAGAGAGCTGAGAATGTTCCCAGATCCAGAGGGCCCCAAGGCACCGCTGGGTTCCTGAAATACCTCGGGGGAAGTGAGAGAAAGGAATTCCAGTGGACCTGCAGAGTCTTTGCTCAGCTTCCCTGCTCATTAGCAATTAATTACCTTTGTGGCTGGCTCATTAAGGCCTCCCAGCAGTCCCATGACACTGCACCTGGAAGTCCCCAGGAGGAGGCAGCTCCAGCTCACAGCTCCACAAAGGGCAAAGCTCCTGTCCCTCCAGCCCTGCTCCCGTTCCCTGTGCATCCCTGAGTGCCAGGGAGAGCCAGGCAGGGCTCGAGGGATAAGGGCACAGCCACGGGGTGAGGGCTTGTCCCCTCAGCAGGGCCCTGGGACAGCTCCTGATCACCTGCTGGGGCCAGCCCAAGGCAGCTGGCAGGGGACAAGGACAGCAGGACACGGGGACAGCAGGAAAGTAGGACACGAGGACAGCAGGACACGAGGACAGCAGGACACAAGGACAGCAGGACACTTTCCTGTGGCTGCAGCTCAGTGGGCTGTGCAGTGCCCTTTGAGCTGTGCCCTGCAGCCTGTCCCCAGCCCAGGCAGCAGAAAACCCAAACAGGACACGGGGCAGCCACCAGAGATTCCCAGTCTGAGGACAGAGCTCATCCCAAGGGTGCTGCCAGTGCTGGGGACACAGCAGCCTGGGCTTTCCCCAGTGACACCTCCCCGTGCCACCCCCACTCCAGCAGCTTTCCCCATGTCCCTGTGATCCCTGCTCCAGGCTGGGGGCATTTCTGGAGTCAATCCCCCTGGGAAGGGGTCCCAGCACACTGGCTTTCCTGGGAGGTTTGGAGTCCCCATCCCTGGAGGTGTCCAGGGAGAGACAGGATGTGGCACTCGGGGATGGGGACAAGGGGGGCATGGGGCACAGGCTGGATGTGATGATCCTGGAGTTCTTTTCCCCCCTCAGTGGGATTGGCAGGCAGCCTTTGGGGCAGTGCTGGCTCCAGAATCCAGGCTGTGCCTGCACAGCTCCCAGGGCTGGGAAAGAAGAAAGCAGAGGCACACAAGGTCCTCAGTTGTCACCAAACCAGGGACAGTCACAGTGGAGGAGGTGACAGCCTGTTTCTTCTGCCCCTGAGCTCAGCTGGATCCAAAGCTCTCTCAGGGTGAGAAAATCAACTCCCCTGCAGGGCAGGGTGTGACAGCGAGCAGCAAACCTGGCTCTGAGGCCCACGGTGCCATCAGCACCCTGGCACAATCCCAGGCCTTCTCCAGGGAGAGAGGAGCAGGTGGGCTTGCAGGAATGTTTGCAGAGCATTCAGGAGTGCCGGGCTCTCCGTCAGGAGCATCCCAGGCTCTGCTTCCTTCAGCACTGCCCAGGAATTGTTCTGCAGGAATCAAAGGGAGCTTGGGGTGGGAGAAATCCATGCCCCAACAGCTTCCTGGCCCCACAATGGCAGCAGCATTTCTGAGCTGCCAGGGAATATTATTTTGTCTTTTCTTCACTTTTAATTTGACTGTCCCTACTAATAAATTATCCTATTAGGACAGAACCATATTTTCTGCTCTTGGAGCCTTTCTGTTTCTCTCCACAGAAAGCCCATTCAGGCAGATTTCACATAAAACCTCTTACAAATCCCTGCAAATCATTCCCCATCTCAGAGTGGAGAGGAGCAGAATTCATTTCCTTCCCAGCCCTGGTGCAGCCTCAGTGAGCTGCAGGAATGTTCATCCCCACGGGAGGCTGAGCACAGAGCACGGGTGGTGGCACCGAGGGGACAGTGCTGCCCCCGGGGTGACAATCCCTGCCTGCCTGCAGGGAGAGGGGAGCAGGTGTTGCTCTCCTCCCCAGGAGCTTTCAGGGCCCCTTAAGGTGGTTTTCATGGCTTTTCCTGGCTGGGCTGCAAGGATTCCTGGAGGGAAAGGGATGGGGCTGGAGCGGGTGTGCTCCTGTCTGCCCCCACTTTCAGGGATGCAGGAGGAGCAGCAGAAACCTGCAGGTTCCAGAGGGATGCTCCTGCTCCTACCAGAGCTGGCAAAGGGCAGGAAAACACTTGGGAAGTGCCTTTGCCATCCATCTCAGCTGGGGCTGTGCCAGCCCTGGGAACAGGGAATGGCACCTCCGTGCTGCCTTCCCAGACCTGTTGGCTCCTTCCCAGATCTGTTCCTTTAATTTTGGGGTTATTTTTGCTGCCCTGAACCTGTCCTCAGGCTCAAACTGGGGAGCCGGTGCTGGTATCTGCCCAAAACACCTCCCAGGGTCTTCCTCACCTGCCTGAGCTCAGCTTTTCCAGAGGCACAGGGAAGCTTTTGTGTGGAGCCTCCTCAAGTGCTGGAATTCAGGGAGATGAAATCTCCAGCATTTCCCTTCTATTTCCAAAAATAAATAAATAAAGGAAGCTGTTATCTCCTCCCAGAAAGGAGAGAGCAGCTTTATCTCACTTGATCTTCTGCTGGTGAAGTTCCATTACATTTTATTCCATTTCATCGTTGTGTTCTTCCTTCCCTCTGTTCCTGTTTCCTCTGTCCTAAACCCTCCACGTTATTTTAAGCCTGACCAGAGACTTCAGAGTTCAATTTTTCCTCTTCCTTGAGAGCGAGACATTTGTTCTTCACTCAGATGCTCCTAATTAGATGATCCCAGATTTATTTAAAATATTTCCCTTCTCATCCACGCACCTGTGACCCCCATTCCCCCCGTCTGCACTCCTGTGGCCTCACCCGGAGCACAGAGGGGAAGCTCAGGGATGCTGAGGACTTCCAGCCCTCTGGGATAACTTTAAAAGCCTTCTGTGGAATCTCCTTGCACTGCCTGTGTGCCTCCCCTGGCTGCTGCTCCCTCTCTGCAGGGCTCGGGGGATGCGACTGTCACCGTGCTCCGGATTTGTCACCGCACTTCAGACCAGCCACGGGGAGCCGGGCTCAGGTTTGGAATTCGCTCCTGCAGGGAAATTAATTTCTCCTCCAGGCGCTGATGTCCGGATAATTTGATGGCAGCCCCAGCAGATCAGCAGCCAGCAGGAGCCGTGGGCAGTGCCAGCAGAGCTGTGGGCAGTGCCAGTGGAGCTGTGGGCAGTGGGAGCTGTGGGCAGTGCCAGTGGAGCTGTGGGCAGTGCCAGTGGGAGTTGTGGGCAGTGGGAGCTGTGGGCAGTGGGAGCTCTGGGCAGTTCCAGTGGGAGCTGTGGGCAGTGCCAGCAGGCAGGGGTCACCCCGGGCCATGTCTGACACCTCCCAGGGATGGAGCCGTGGCCTTGGAAGGCTCCGGTGCCACCAACCCTACAGGAGATGTCCCTGGGAGAGGCGGAGCCTGCAGGGGCCTCCTCCCCACAAAGAGGTTTGGATTCAAGTACCTGGATCCAAAGTACCTGGATCCAAGTGCCCTTCCCAAAAGGTTCCTCTGTGCTCCTTCCTCTGGAATCAGCCAGATCCCAGGGGTTTGTGGAGCTGCTGCCTCAGCTCCCAGCTCTGGGACACCACCACAGCTCCAGGAGCTGCTCTCCAGTGGGGTTCCCCACACGATTCCATACATCCCCCCTGCCCCTTTTCAGGGATTTCTAATGTGGAGACTGCTTTTTGTTGGAATCTCAAGGAGAAGGCTTCACTTTGGAAGCAGAGAGCCCCAACATCCCAGTCTGCAGTGGGAAAATGGAATGAAAATACGAGATTGGCTCAAATTCCCAGCCAGGAAGGAGAATTTGGTGCTGACCCACAGAGGATGAAGCCCCATGGGGGGTTGGACAATCAGATACCCCTGCCAGGGCATTCCAGCATTCCCAGCTCCTCTGGAAGCACAGCTGGAGCTGTCAGGAAGCCCCAGCTCAGCACAGCCTGGAATTTGCTCTCCCAGAATATTGGGATTCCCTGTTCCCAGTGAGGTACTGGAAAAACCAGCACAGACCCAACCTCATCCTCCACCTAAGAACAGCACTTTGAGAAAACTGGAGGAACAGGATTTCAGAGGAAATATAACCAGGTTAGGAATTACCCTCTGCTTTTCCTGCCCTTCCCCACCCTGGGAAAATGAGGATTTTCCTAAATACCAGGAAATTCCCCTGCTTGGCAGCACATGGAGACATTTGGGTTTCCCTGAGCTTCTGATCAGAGCTGTCCCTTCCAGCCAGCCTGAGGAGCAATGTTTGGAACATGATCTTCAATTAGGAGCTGTTAATTGGCAGCTTATCCCCAGATTCCTGCACCTGGGATAGCCTGGCACAGACAGGAGGGGCTGAAGGTGCAGGGAGAACTGGGAGGCACTGGGAGAAAACCACCCCTCCAAAGATGATTCCTGTGCAGAGCCTGCTCAGGGAACTGCTGGAGTCACCATTTCCAGAAAACCACCCCTCCAAAGATGATTCCTGTGCAGAGCCTGCTCAGGGAACTGCTGGAGTCACCATTTCCAGAAAACCACCCCTCCAAAGATGATTCCTGTGCAGAGCCTGCTCAGGGAACTGCTGGAGTCACCATTTCCAGAAAACCACCCCTCCAAAGGTTATTCCTGTGGAGAACCTGCTCAGAGAAGTGCTGGAGTCACCATTCCCTAAAAACCATCCCTCCAGAGGGTGATTGCTGTGGAGAACCTGCCCAGGGAAGTGCTGGGGTCACCATTCCTGGAAAACCACTACTCCAAAGGTGATTCCTGTGGAGAATGTGCCCAGGGAAGTGCTGGAGTCACCATCCCTGGAATTGCTCAAAAAACGTGTGGATGTGGCTCTTGAGGACTTGGTTTAGGGGTGAACTCTTGTCCTTGGTGACCCTGAAGGTCTTTTCCAACCTCAACCATTCCATGAGGTGATGAAAAGGGTCACCAAAGGCAGGGGAAGCTCCAGGGATGTGGGAAGGGAGCACATCCCAGCATGCCCAGGTGAAGGGAGGGGGATCAGGCCCAGCCAGAGCTGAGCACTAAACTAAATCCTGGAGCAGAATTGCACTCTTTTGTTGTCCAGGTGTGTTTATCCAGATGAATCCCTCACCACACAGTGGCTTTGGAGCTGCTTGGTGCTCCCTGACCTTCAGAACTTGTTGACAGTCTTAAAATCCCTGTTGAAAGAGCCACAAAGTTATGGAGAAATAGCTGGAAGCTGTGGGAGATGGAGCAGGTCTTGCCCCTGGACACCTGAACTCACATGGAAACAGCAACATTTTATCCCTGAAAAGCATGAATCCTGTATTTCTGTGACAAAGATGGTGGCACAAAGGATTCTCCCAACTTCACAGGATTATCCCAGGTGTCCCTGAGAGCTGGGAACTGCTCCGTGCACAACAAAGTGTCCCTGCTTGACGTGACACAGTGAAGGGAATTCCAAGAACAACCTGTCAGGGAAAGGGCTTTTTTCCC
>WEIU01022194.1:117392-155244 GCA_013389925.1 Aegithalos caudatus
CACCCCTCCAAAGGTGATTCCTGTGCAGAGCCTGCTCAGGGAACTGCTGGAGTCACAATTCCCAGAAAACACCCCTCCAAAGGTGATTCCTGTGCAGAGCCTGCTCAGGGAACTGCTGGAGTCACAATTCCCAGAAAACCACCCCTCCAAAGGTTATTCCTGTGGAGAACCTGCTCAGAGAAGTGCTGGAGTCACCATTCCCTAAAAACCATCCCTCCAGAGGGTGATTGCTGTGGAGAACCTGCCCAGGGAAGTGCTGGGGTCACCATTCCTGGAAAACCACTACTCCAAAGGTGATTCCTGTGGAGAATGTGCCCAGGGAAGTGCTGGAGTCACCATCCCTGGAATTGCTCAAAAAACGTGTGGATGTGGCTCTTGAGGACTTGGTTTAGGGGTGAACTCTTGTCCTTGGTGACCCTGAAGGTCTTTTCCAACCTCAACCATTCCATGAGGTGATGAAAAGGGTCACCAAAGGCAGGGGAAGCTCCAGGGATGTGGGAAGGGAGCACATCCCAGCATGCCCAGGTGAAGGGAGGGGGATCAGGCCCAGCCAGAGCTGAGCACTAAACTAAATCCTGGAGCAGAATTGCACTCTTTTGTTGTCCAGGTGTGTTTATCCAGATGAATCCCTCACCACACAGTGGCTTTGGAGCTGCTTGGTGCTCCCTGACCTTCAGAACTTGTTGACAGTCTTAAAATCCCTGTTGAAAGAGCCACAAAGTTATGGAGAAATAGCTGGAAGCTGTGGGAGATGGAGCAGGTCTTGCCCCTGGACACCTGAACTCACATGGAAACAGCAACATTTTATCCCTGAAAAGCATGAATCCTGTATTTCTGTGACAAAGATGGTGGCACAAAGGATTCTCCCAACTTCACAGGATTATCCCAGGTGTCCCTGAGAGCTGGGAACTGCTCCGTGCACAACAAAGTGTCCCTGCTTGACGTGACACAGTGAAGGGAATTCCAAGAACAACCTGTCAGGGAAAGGGCTTTTTTCCCACTAATTGGACCAAAGATGTTTGTTCTACTCCGGGACCTCGTGGCCCCAGTCGGAGCAGATGAAACCGAGTTTAATGTTCTCATTAAAGCCTCGAGATATTTTTACTCCCCTGAGAAAAATCTCGTTTCTATTCCACAGCTGCACGGGGTGAAAAGTTCTGGGAATAAAGAGCCGGCTGAAAGGTTTTCCTTTCAGTGCTCCTGCCCCTCTCCAGGTCGCTTGGCACTGGAAACTCCACAGGGAAGCAGTGCTGGAAAGGGGAAGCCCCGGAGCACAAAGTGATGGGGAATCCTCCAAAGCAGCCCAAGCCTGTGGGTGGTGGCCCCTGCAGATCCCCAATGCTGTCACCCTCAGCTGCCACCTGGAAACCCCACTGAGGGCACCCTGGAGCTGCCCTGAGCCTTCCCAAGAGCTGGAGCACTCGGGAAGGGTGGGATGCAAGGGACACAGAGCCCCTCCTGCTCCCCTCCTGGGGGGCACTGTGATGACCAAGGTTGGAAACTGCTGGAGTCCTAAAAACTTAGGATTTGGGGCTTTAGTGTACAGTAACACCTGTGAATCAAGATGGATGATTTGGGGTCTTGTCTTTGTCCTTCTTCCTCGCCTTTTTCTTCCTTCTTCTTCATGGGTTTTGGGGATTTTCTGCAATTAGGTGAAAAAAGGTCTGCACTGTGGGCCTTGGGTGGTCATTATTGGGTCAAAAACATCAATAATATAGGTGTCATCTTAATATTGGGTAATTATGGCTTAAAAGACCTTAGAAGGAGTTAGCTCTCCATTTCACCTCACTTCCCTAACTTGCTAGTTAAGCTCACAGCCTGTGGGCCTGTAAATACTGTAAATAAATAAGATATAATAAACACTTCAAGTCTGAACCCAACATCTTCATTTCCCATCATTCACCCTGACCTTAGCATAGGAAGAAAAGAAGCTTAAACCACCACAGGAAACAACATTTCCTGGAGAGGTGGCCCTGTGGACAACTGACTCCTCATCCCTGGCAGTGCTCAAGGCCAGTTTGGATGGGGCTTGGAGCAGCCTGGGACAGTGGGAGGTGTCCTTGCCCATGGAAGGAATGTGATGAGCTTTAGGGTCCTTCCAACCCAAACCATTCTGGGATTCCAAGAGCCCCTGGTTATTGGGCTGTGGCTGTGAAGGGTCCAGGCTGTTCCAACAGCTCCTCCTCACACAGGCCCTGCCCTGGCCCTGATCCCAGCTCCATTCCAGGGAGCAGCCCGTTCCTGCTGGCAGGCTTTGACCCCAGCCCGTGCAGGGAGGGATGAAGGATGCACCCTGACCCCACTGCCACCTCCCCTGTGCCCAGGATGGGGCAGGACACACACCCTGACCCCACTGCCACCTCCCCTGTGCCCAGGATGGGGCAGGACACACACCCTGACCCCACTGCCACCTCCCCTGTGCCCAGGATGGGGCAGGACACACACCCTGACCCCACTGCCACCTCCCCTGTGCCCAGGATGGGGCAGGACACACACCCTGACCCCACTGCCACCTCCCCTGTGCCCAGGAGTGGCCCTGGCCCAGCTCTGCCAGCAGGGAGGGCAAACACTCTGGGAAGGACATGCTGGAGAGCCCACATGGATTGCTTTGACCTTGGAACAAGGTCAGGCTGCGTTGCCCCTGTTCACAGCAAGGGAAAGCAAACCAGCAAATCTCCTCCTCCAACAGGCTCAGTCCTTCCCAGGAATTCATTTCGGAGGGATTCAGTGGCATTGACAGAGGTGCTGCTGGTAATTTCCCTGCTCATATTCAGGATGTAACACTTCATCCTGGGCTCTACAAGTGGGTTACCTTGTGAATTGCTCTGTGCTTCCAGCAGCAGAGCTGGAATTGTTTTGGGATGTGGCTGTTCCCCAAAGCTTGGGGTTCTCCAGCAGCACCTGGAGCTGATAACCCAGCAGTGGTTTGTGGCTCCTGTGGCTGCAAACGAAATCCCTGGAAAGCTTCATGTGGGTGTTGGAGCTCCTGCCAGGAGCTCTGAGGAAAACTGATCCTCCTCCTCCAGCACAGCACAGCAGGGGCTGAGGGTGTCACTGAATCCTCAGCAGGGTCGGAAAACTGGGAAAAGGAGATGAAACCATGCTTTTGCTGGCATCAGGAGCTGCCTGAGGAAAGAAGGGTCCTGGCTGAGGCACAAATCTGTCCCAGTAGGGTCTCCAGGCAAGGTCTGTCCTCAGTTAAAGGCTCAGCAGAGACACCTGGCACCAGTGAGGACGAGGAGGAGGAGAAACCCCACTGGATTTGGTGTGCAGGCCCAGGGGAGCTCCTTGTCCAGCTGGAGCTCACCAGGAGATGGCTGCAAATCCTGCACAGCACAGAGGGCCCACCACAGCTCCTGTGCCCCCAGCAGAGGTCTGGAGACAGCAGCTCCCTCCTCACTGGAGATTCCAGATGTCCCTGGACATTCCTGATGTCCCTGATACCCTGGACATGCCTGGTGTCCCTCAGGCCCTGGACATTCCCAGTGTCCCTGATGCCCTGGACATGCCTGGTGTCCTTCAGGCCCTGGGCATTCCCAGTGTCCCTGATGGCCTGGACATGCCTGGTGTCCCCAGCAGTGCTGGACACTAAGCAGGGCAGTGTCCCTGCAGGGTCACCCATCTGCCTGCTCGTGTGTGCCACCGACTCCTGGCCATGTCCTTATTGCTGTTAATCCCTCTCTAAACACTTTCCTTACAAGGGCTGACAATCTTGTAAGCTGTTCCCCAGCACATCTGTCCAGCCCTGTCCCCCAGCACATCTGTCCAGCCCTGTCCCTTGGCACTGGGGGCTGCTGTGGTCCCCTGTGCTGCATGCCAAGCCTGCAGCTCCTGTGTCCCACCGTGCCCAGGGCAGGCTGGGATGTGTAAAAACGGGAACTCTCCTACCCCTGCTCGAGGTTTCTGTCACGGGAAGCCCCTTGGGCTCCCATTATTCCTGCAGCAAGGCTTGGGCTGGGATTGCTGCTCACTCCAGCCACCAAAGATGTGGCTCGGCCTCGGGAGGGGGCGGGCACAGCGCTACCCTGAACCCCTGCGATTCCTGCAGCCTGGAGAGCTCCGGGCACACAAATCCCAGTTCCAGGGGCGGGGAGGGAGCTGCGGGCTCCCGGGCACGGGCTGGGGCTCTGCTGCCAGCAGCGCCTCTGCTCCTGAGCCACCCAATCTGCTCCTGCTGCCCTGCCCCACACACACTGCCCTGCGCCACACACACACTGCCCTGCCCCCCACACACTGCCCCACACACACACTGCTCTGCCCCACACACACACTGCTCTGCCCCACACACACACTGCTCTGCCCCACACACACACTGCTCTGCCCCACACACACACTGCTCTGCCCCACACACACACTGCTCTGCCCCACACACACACTGCTCTGCCCCACACACACACTGCTCTGCCCCACACACACACTGCTCTGCCCCACACACACACTGCTCTGCCCCACACACACACTGCTCTGCCCCACACACACACTGCTCTGCCCCACACACACACTGCTCTGCCCCACACACACACTGCTCTGCCCCACACACACACTGCTCTGCCCCACACACACACTGCTCTGCCCCACACACACACTGCTCTGCCCCACACACACACTGCTCTGCCCCACACACACACTGCTCTGCCCCACACACACACTGCTCTGCCCCACACACACACTGCTCTGCCCCACACACACACTGCTCTGCCCCACACACACACTGCTCTGCCCCACACACACACTGCTCTGCCCCACACACACACTGCTCTGCCCCACACACACACTGCTCTGCCCCACACACACACTGCTCTGCCCCACACACACACTGCTCTGCCCCACACACACACTGCTCTGCCCCACACACACACTGCTCTGCCCCACACACACACTGCTCTGCCCCACACACACACTGCTCTGCCCCACACACACACTGCTCTGCCCCACACACACACTGCTCTGCCCCACACACACACTGCTCTGCCCCACACACACACTGCTCTGCCCCACACACACACTGCTCTGCCCCACACACACACTGCTCTGCCCCACACACACACTGCTCTGCCCCACACACACACTGCTCTGCCCCACACACACACTGCTCTGCCCCACACACACACTGCTCTGCCCCACACACACACTGCTCTGCCCCACACACACACTGCTCTGCCCCACACACACACTGCTCTGCCCCACACACACACTGCTCTGCCCCACACACACACTGCTCTGCCCCACACACACACTGCTCTGCCCCACACACACACTGCTCTGCCCCACACACACACTGCTCTGCCCCACACACACACTGCTCTGCCCCACACACACACTGCTCTGCCCCACACACACACTGCTCTGCCCCACACACACACTGCTCTGCCCCACACACACACTGCCCTGCCCCACACACACACTGCCCCACATCCACCCTGCCCTGCCCCACACACACACACTGCCCCACTGCCCTGTCCCACACACACACTGCCCTGCCACCCCTGGGTCAGGATCCCTCCATTCCCAAGTGAGGGGATACAGGGATGGCTGGGCTGGTGCCACATCACTGAGGCGCTGAGCGTCCCTGGGCATCCCTGGGCATCCTTGAGCATCCCTGGGCATCCCTGGGCATCCCTGAGCATCACTGGGCATCCCTAGGCATCCCTGGACATCCCTGAGCATCACTGGGCATCCCTAGGCATCCCTGGGCATCCCTGAGCATCACTGGGCATCCCTGGGCATCCCTGAGCATCCCTGGGCATCCCTGGCATCAGCAGCTTCCTCACCAGAGGGAAATCTGCTCCCCCAGAACCCTCTGGGTGTTCAGATGGGGACTCAGTCCTGGCAGGAGAAGTTTGGGAAGGCCAGCCCAGAGGCACTTGCAGAGTGGACACAAGCTCAGCAAGCAGCAAAGGCAGTGCTGGGCTCTCCAAGGTGGGGCTGACCTTGAGAAAAAACCACCTGAGCCAAGGAAAAAGCTCAGGAATGGTGGAGGAGGCAATGGAGCCACCTCAGCTGGCACAGCCCATGCCAGGGTGATGGGGTGGAGGTGATGGTGTGGCACAGCAAGGGTTAACAACATCAGGCTGTCCCCTGTGCCCTCAGACAGGTGTCCCCTTCCTTCCCTGAGGCCCTGGTGACGTCCTTCAGCACAGTCCCACTGTCACCAGGGTGGGCTGAGACTGAGCCAGCACTGGGCCTGTGTGCCAGAGATCCCTGATCCATGCCAGGGACCCCTGATCCATGCCAGAGATCCCTGATCCATGCCAGGGACCCCTGGTCCATGCCAGGGGCCTGATCCATGCCAGGGGCCCCTGATCCATGCCAGGGACCCCTGATCCATGCCAGAGATCCCTGATCCATGCCAGGGGCTTGATCCATGCCAGGAGCCCCTGATCCATGCCAGGGGCCCCTGATCCATGCCAGGGACCCCTGACCCATGCCAGGGGCCCCCATTCCATTCCAGGGACCCCTGATCCATGCTGTCTCCCTGTCCCTTCCCAGAGCCATGGCAGGAGCAGCTCCAAGGGCTGTTCCCAAACCCCTTCCCACTTCTCCAGGTGACCCCAGTGTGCTGTGGCTGAAGGGGTTGCCCAAAAATGGCCAAGCACAGGATCTGCTGCCAGGTGTTTGCTCTCTAGATTCTTGCTCTGCCATCCCTGCTGTCCTATTCCTTTCCCCCCCTCTGTTCCCAGTCTTCCATCATGCCCAGCACTGGGAAGTCCCTGCAGGAATGATAAGGACAAGGGAAAACAGCCTCAGGCTGCACCAGGGGAGGCTCAGATTGGATATCAGGAAAAATTTCTCTGCTGAAATAGTGGCCAAACATTGGGAAGGGCTGTCCAGGGGAGCAGGGGTGTCCCCATCCCTGGAAGTGTGGAGGTGGCACTTGGGGACATTATCAGTGCTGGGGAATGGTTGGACAATGACCTTGGAGGTTTTTCCATCCTTAAGGATCCTGTGATTCTGAGTCCTGTCCTTATCCCTCTGCCAGCCCCATTTCCAGGTTCCTGGGCCCAGCCCTGCAGACATCCAGTGAAGCACATCCACCCTGGGACTCAGGGAAGCACGGAGGCCTCTTCCCGCAATTCCTCTGGGCCTGCAGCACACAAGAGCAGCAACTCCCAGCTCCTGCCGGGAGGCTGAGTGCTGTCTGCCCCAGGCTCTGCAGGTGCTTCACTCCCAGGGAATTTGGCTGCGGGGTTATTCCCCCCACAACACGGGAATTGCATCCATTTCCACTGTCACAGCTCCAGTCTCGTGTGTCCCCCTTCACTCTGGAGTTTGCATCTTCTCCCAATTGGGATTTCTCTGGGATCAGTGCCCTGCCAGCTCCCCTCTCCCCAGCAATTCCCACTCCAGCACTTGGAACTGAGCATCTCCCGCCCTCCAGGACTCCCGATTATCCAGAGACATCCACAGCCTGGGGAGATCCCTCCACGGAAGAGGATCTTCACCCATAAATCGAGCCCTGGGAAATATTTACTGCCCTTCTTCCTATTTTGGGCAACTTTCTCCCGCGGAGATGCTGCTGCTGGTTGCCAGGCTGCAGCCTGAATGGCAGGCACACCTCGGGCACGGCTGGAAAAAGGCTGGAAAGCGGCTGGAAAATGGCTGGAACACAGCTCCCAGCACCACCAGCTCCAGTCTCCAGCATCCCTGCACCAGGCTGAGCCCGCTTTCCCCAGATTCCCACTGAGATCTGCCCTCCCCTCCAAGGATTAATTCCAACCCTCGGAGGAAGGGGGTTGTTATTAAAGCTGGGAATGGCAACCAGGAGTTAAAATCCTGCATTCCCACAAGCACAGCTCGTGATAAGCCAGGCTGGAGTCTGGAAGAGTTTGTACCAGGATTTTTTGGAGCAGCTATTCTTTCCAAAAATACGAAGTCATTCCTCTGAAGGAAAAAAAAAAGAAAAAAAAAAAAAAAAAAAAAAAAAAAAAAAAAAAAAAAAAAAAAAGAAAGAAAAACCACAGGAGCTGTAATCTCCTCTCTGCAGAGTTTCACCTTCTGCTGCTGGGTCCTTCTCCCAGCACTGCCACTGCCAAGGATGCAGCAGGAGAGGAGCAGGGACAGTCCCGGCCTGGCATGGGGACAGCAGGGACAGCAGCAGGGACAGGGGGGTGGCACAGGGACAGGGGGGTGGCACAGGGACAGGGACAGGGTGGTGGCACAGGGATAGGGTGCTGGCACAGGGACAGGGATAGGGACAGGGACAGGATGGTGGCACAGGTACAGGGACAGGATGGTGGCACAGGTACAGGGACAGGATGGTGGCACAGGCACAGGGACGGGGTGGTGGCACAGGGACAGGGACGGGGTGGTGGCACAGGCACAGGGACGGGGTGGTGGCACAGGGACAGGGACAACGTGGTGGCACAGGGGACAGGGTGGCGGCACAGGGACAGGGACGGGGTGGTGGCACAGCAGCACCGCGGTCACGGCCACATCCCAACAAAATGCGATGCGAATCCAGCGCTCCGGATGCCGCGGACACCGGGCTCGGGCGCTGCCGCCGATCCCGGTTCGGGCTCTCCGGGAGCTCTGCCATGGGCTCCGAGGCCGGGCAGCCCAGGCTGGCACGGCCCTGCCTGCACTCGGCTCCCCTCAGAGCAGCTTTCCCTAAAGCTGGGTTCTGCAGGGACACGGGCGGGCCGGGAGCATCCCGGGGCTGCGGCGCTCCCGCTGCCTTTCCCGGGGCTCCCTGGGGCTCTCCCGCATCCAGGGCTGCTGCCCGTGGCTGTGGAGGACCCAGAGCGGGGCTGAGGGGGCAGAGAGGCAGAGGCGCCCCGGCCTCCATTCCCTCAGCTCCCGGAATTCCCGGAATTCCCGGCTCTGCAGCCGGTGCCCGCGGGCAGCGCCAAGGCCTTTCCCACAAGGACATCTAGTGGCACGGGGACACAGGCACACTTACCCCGGCTGCAGCCCCGAGACCCTCCCGGAGCTCCCTCCCGAGCCCGGGGCTGGCACCCCGGGGAGGCTGAGCTCCTGCCCAGGCTGCAAACCTTGGGATGGTCCTGGTTGTAGAGACCACCGAATCGTTCATCCCTGCTCAAAGGGGAAGGAAAAACCTGCGAGAAAATGTGGGAGGCTCCTGTCCCCTGGCAGGGATGTGTCACACAAATCCCTGCTCCTCAGGCAGGGAGCAGGGGACAGCGCTGGGGGAGGGTGACCTGCTGGGACAGTGCCACCAGGACAGCACAGACCTCTCCGTGGGGCAGAACTGCTGGCAGGGTGGAGGGAAAGGAGATTTCCCACCTCAGAATCCTGGAATCTCAGAGTTGCAGAGGTTGGAAAAGCCCTGCAGGATCACCCAGCTGTGCCCCATCCCCACTTTGTTGCCAGCCCAGGGCTCTGAGTGCCACCTCCTTGGACACCTCCAAGGACTCCAAACCTCCCTGGGCAGCCCTGGCAGTGCTGGCAGAGGCTTGGAATGCATCCAATGCTCCCACCACAACTTCCAGAGAGCTCCCAGGGCCAAACCTGGGGGTCAGCAGCAGCACCACAGGAGCTTGTGTGGGACATGGACAGTGCCTCTTATCCCAAGCCTTTCCTTTAGCCAGAATTTTCGTCTCTTTCGAGCTGTTTAAATGCTCCAAACCCCTCCCAGAAGCTGTGACAAGCAGGATTTTGGATCAGACCACCCCAATGCCCTGCTGGAGCAGCAGGGAGAGGACTGAGATGCTCCAGAGAAGGACATTCCCAGAGATGTAGGGGCAAGCAGGACCCTGTGCATCCATCCCCAGGCACCGAGGGAAGCCTGTCCAGCAGGGAGCTGTGCCCCAGCAGGACGGGAGTGTATCCATCTCCCTCCCAAACAATCCTCTTCAGGCTCTAATGGCCATGGATGGCTCGGACTTGAAGAGCATTTCCATTACAGCGAGGGCATCATCTCCTGCCTTTATTCAAATGAGAGCTGTAATGAACTCGCTGCTGCCTAATTCAGACACTCCTCGAGCTGTTCTTGCTCTTGTTTTTTTGCTTTGCCATTTCATGGTCAACGTTTATGCATTGCTGTCAGGAAAAATTGCTTTAATTTTCCATTCTGTTTCAACAGCCTTTGCGAAAAACAAAAAGTATTATCCACTGAAGAGCTGTGAATTGACTCCATCTCATATCCAGGAGCAGAGCTAACACCAAAAGGCATTCACTTGCATTTTTAATGCACAGATGAAGTCAGAGAAATCACTGACTTAGAGGCTGCTTCGACGAATTTTTCTTGCTAAAGCATCTCCTGTACCCCCCACTCTGAGTCCTGCTCCTCCAGAGAATGGAGCTGTCACTTCTTTAATGATTTCCAGTGGCTACCAGGAACATTTTGAGGCTTAACATGAGTGATGTGGATGAATGAATTATCAGCCTTTGTCTGGCTTTTCATTTACAGTGTCACAATGAGCCTGGCCTGCTTTTTCCCCCCTTTTTTTACCTTTTCACTGGCTCCCAACACTGAAATCCTGCCTGCTGCCTGTGTGACTGAGTGATTTGATGTCCCCTGGCACCCCCTGACCTGGGCTGATCCTGCCCCTGTGCTCAGGTGATTTCCCACCTGCAGAGCTGCCCCAGCCCCAGGGCCCAGCACAGGAAGGAGCTGGAGCTGCTGGAGCCAGGCCAGAGGAGGCTCCAGGATGAGCAGAGGGATGGAGCAGCTCTGCTGGGAGGAAAGGCTGGCACAGCTGGGATTGTTCACCTGGACAGGAGAAGCTTTGGGCTGAGCTCAGGGTGGCCTTGCAGGGCCTGAAGGAGCTGCAGGAAACATGGAGAGAGACAATTCCCAAGGGCTGGAGGGACAGGACCCAGGGAATGGCTCCCACTGCCAGAGGGCAGGGCTGGATGGGATCTGGGGCAGGAATTGTTCCCTGGGAGGGTGGGCAGGCCCTGGCACAGGGTGCCCAGAGCAGCTGTGGCTGCCCCTGGATCCCTGGCAGTGCCCAAGGCCAGCTTGGACACTGGGGACAGCCTGGGACAGTGGGAGGTGTCCCTGTCATGGCTGGGGTTAAAATAAAATTAACTTTAAAGCCTCTTCCACCCCAAACCATTCCATGATTCCATGGGTTAGATGCAGCCTCCTGCACCAGTCCATTCCCCCTGAGCACACACCATCCAAGGCTGTTGTGTTGCCCTGGAAGCAGCAGCAAAGGCAGGATTTTTCCAGCTTCCTTGATTGCCTCTCCCAGCACAGCCTCCTGCATTCCCAGTGTTGATCCCAGCACAGCCAGGTTCTCCTCTGTTGCACCAAAATTCAGCTGCAGCTTTGGATTATTCTGGGCAGGAGTGGGATCCCTGCAGAGAACTCCACAGAAATAAATTCTCTGCCTCAACACCCTGCCCTGGAGGAATTCTGTTGTTGTTTTTGCCTTGGGGAGCAGCTCACTGGAGGCAGAGCTGTCTGCAAGCCCCTTCCTGCCAGGATTTGCTCCGTGGGGCCGCTGGGTGGGCGAACAATTCATCTGGGGAGCCTGGGCTTCATCCAGCAAAACAGGGATTTGTCTCACAACAGCTCTTGCCTTGTCTCGCTTAAAATATTCCTGTTTTTTCCAGGAAAACACAAGAAGGGATGTGTGCCTGAGGAGCTGCCACGCTCCAGCCCTCTCCAGCTTCACCCAGGTGAGGGCCCACAGGATTCTTCCCTGCTGGCCTGGCTGCCCATGGCTCCTGGGATTTGGGGGCTCCGGGAAGCTCAGGAAAATATGAAAACCAAAAGCAGGGCACTGAATTTGCTCCCGTTCTCCAGTTTGTATTCCCTGCTTTGCCATGCCCTGATTTGGATTTTGGGGATGAGGAATTGCTGGGAGTTGCTCCTACCCTCCCAGGGCAGGGGTTTGAGCAGCACCTTGGGAATGTGGCAGGAGGGACATTGAGGAGCTACTGAGTTCCCAAAAAATGACCAGCTCCTCATGGTGTCCTGTAGGCCAGAGGGTGAGGAATATGCCAAAATATAAGGGACATCCCAAAAAGATAAGGAATATGGACAAAGTATAAGGAATATGGTGAAAGGATAAGGAATGTGACCAGAGGATGGGGAATCTGGTGAAAGGATGAGGAATATGGCCAAAAAATGAGGACTATGCCAGAAAGATAAGGAATCTAACAAAAAGATAAGGAATAAAGCCAAAGGGGGAGGAATATGCCCAAAAGATAAGGAATGTGACAAAAGGAGAAGGAATAAGGCCAAAGGATGGCAGAACACAGCTCTGACCCCTCCTGCATCAGCTCTGAGGGCCCCAGCACAGCCCTGGTGTCACCCCAAGCCCAGGGATCCCAGTCTGGACATGGGAGAACCCCAGGGAGCAGTGGTGGGAATCCTGCTGGATCTCCTCTGGCTGTCCCCGGGGCTGTGCCCATTCCTGCTGCTGTTCCCCACCCTGTGACTCTGCTGTCACCAGCACTACCGGGCCCCCAGAGGCTCCAGCTGAGGGAGTTTTCCTCTTGGAGGGGTTTCTCAGGGATAACCAGCCAGGAAAGGGGGATTTGCTCCACAGGAAGCCCTGCCCTCACTGCTCAGCATCTCCTGTGTTGACCACTGGCATTCCCAAGGGAATAATTTCCAGGAGCATCACGGCAGGGCAGCTACACCTGGGAGGTTTGGAAAGGAAATATTCCTGCTTCACAGGGTGGTTCCTACTGCCAGGGGTCCCCACCCACAGCATTCCCAGGTGCACTCAGGGATCCATCCACAGGGTCCAGGCTCCACCCACAGGTGCAGAAGGAGATGGAGCCAGCCAGGACTGAGCTCCAGCAAGGATCCAAGGGAGATCCAGAGGAGGCACAGCCACTGCAGAGCCCAGGGGGGAAGGAAGACTCAGAGATGGATTTAGAATCCATCCCCAAGCCCTGGACAAGGTGTGGAGAGTGTCCAGGTGAGGCTGAGCAGGACCAGCCCTGACCTCTGCCAGGACCCAAAGGCTCTTTGGGATGTTCTTCCCAAAGCCACTGGAGACTCCCTGGGATTGGTTTCGGCAGTGTCTTTTCCTGTAAGGATGAACACCTGGGCCAGCTGGAGTCTGAAAGGCTCCTTGGGAGCAGGAGGAGTCAGAGGAGACCAAACAGATCCAATGTTCTCCAAACAGATCCAATGTTCTCCAAACCCAAGGTGAGCTGGGGGACAGAAGGAAGAGCATTGCAGCAGAAGTGTTGGGAATAAAGCACTCAGACCCACCCAGTCCCTCCAGCTGAGGGATCCAGACTGGAAAAACCCTTTGTGAGGGACACGTGGCACCACAATTAAACCCCCAGAACGTCCCAGGGAGGGGAGGGCCCCTCCTGAGCAGGTGTGAGCCAGCAGGACCCGTGTGCAGACACAGAGAAAGGGATTTCCCTCCATTCCCACATGGATGAAGGGCACTGAGCCCAAAACTTGTGTCTAGATGGGAGCAAAACCCCCAGCTCTCATTTAAAGATGGATTCAGCACATCCCCAGGTAAGCACTTCCAGGAGTTAGTTACCTTTCCCATAGAACACTGATGGCTTAACTGCCATTGGAATTATTCCTCCTTCAGCTCCACCTGTCAGCCACCGAGTCCTGGCTTTGTCTGCTGGATTAAAGGACCCTCTGCTATCAAAAATCTCCTCCCTGGAAGTACTTAGAGCCCATGATCAAGTCACCTCTCAAGTTGCTCTCTGATGAGCTAAATAGATTGAAGTCATTAAGCCTATCATCGCCCAGCAGGTTTGCCAGACCTTTTCTCAGTCTTCCAGCTCTTCTCTGAGCTCCCTCTAATTTTTTTTTTAATCCATGATAAAAGTGTGGATGCCAGGATTTGATACAATAGCCAGTAATGCTCTCCCTACACTTTTCCATCCTAATAGCCCCTCAAAATATAGGACTGCCACATGAATTAAAAATTGGACTCATGTCCTGCTTATCTGGCTCCCTAAGCCCCCATCTGCACCCCCAGGATTTGCTGAAACCTTCCCAAATCTCCTCATGTGGGTGACATCCTTTGTTACCACAGCTCCAGTACTGTCCCTTTATTCCTGAAAGGCACGTGGATCATTTGTATCCCACCTACAAACAGGACTTGGCTCATGGAACAGGGATTTCCTCCCACTGCTTCACATTAGGATATAAATCATGGAATCGGGGAATATTCTGAGCTGAAGGGACCCACCAGGATCACCCCATCCAGCCCCTGCCCTGCACAGACCCCCCAGCAATCCTCCCTGTGCATCCCTGGCAGCGCTGTCCAAAGGCTCCTGCAGCTCTGGCAGCCTTGGGGCCGTGCCCATTCCCTGGGGAGCCTGGGCAGTGCCAGCACCCTCTGGGGGAAGCTTTCCCTGCTCTCCATCCCAAACCTCCCCTCCAGCCGTTCCCTCCTTCCCTGAGCTCTGCCCTCAGCTCCTCTGCTGCAGCTGAAGCAGCCCAGTGCCCTCAGGCGCTCCTCGGGTGGCTCCTCCAGACCCTGCCCCAGCCCCGGCTCCCTCCTTTGGACACTCTGGAACAGCTTTGGATCTCTGATCTTGTGGCACCCAAACTGTCCCAGTGCTGGGGGTGAGGCTGCCCCAGCCCCGAGCAGAGCCCCAATCCCTCCTGGGCTGATGTCCCCAGGACAGGGATGTCCCTCCTTGTTCCAGGGCACTGCTGGCTCAGATCCAGCTTGTCAAGGATCAGCCTCCCCAGATCCCTTCCCACAGCTGTTTTCCAGCCTCATTCCCACTCTGTCCCTCCATCCAGGGTCGCCTCACCCCAGGACAGAATCCAGGATTTGCCCTTGTTCAACTCCACACCTTTGGTGATTCCCAGCCCTCTGAGTTATCCAGGTCTACCTGCAGGGCCTCTCTGCCCTTGCGGGAGCCAACAGCTCCTCCCAATTTAATTCCCAAACTCCCTCATTATCCCTTTGAGTCCTCCATCCCAGAAGTTTATGAGAATGTTGGGCCTCAATGGATTTAATTGTGGATTAAAATCTCTCCTACTGCACTGAGTTTGTTCTCGCTATTGGGGCATCTCCTCCTCAATCCTGGGAAGTTCATATGTGGGAATCCACTGGAAAACTCAGCCAGCCCCTCTGCTGGAGACCCCCTGCCCTGGGAGAGCTGCTGGTTTATCCCAGGACAGGGATTGGGCTCAGATTCAATGAGCCCAACACGAACTCATCTGACCTCGCCCGCAGCCCTGAGCACCACCAAAAATTCCAAGGGGAACAAGCTGTTCCCAGGAGTTTCCCAGCTGCTGCTTTCCCCTCCCAGCAAGGCTATGTAGGACACACCAGCAGTGCATGAAATCTGCTCTCCCCACCCTGGCTGAGGCCCGGGCCAGGGTAATTAACCAGGGTAATTAACGGGCCCAGGCATCCCGGGGGAGCAGCTGTGCCACATCCAGCTGGGCTGGAGCACCCCGGGATGAACGGCATTCCAGGGATCCCCGGGGATGTGCAGCTCCTGACCCACTTCCAGCCCTTCCCACTCCCAAAATGGAATCTCCTGCTGTTCTGTTCAGGAGCTCTCTGCCTCTTCCCTGGCATTCAGGAGGCTTTGGTGCCCTCCTGGCTGTGACGTTCCCAAACTGTCCCCACTGGCAGGAATGGGAGCCTCGGCACAGCAGCCAGCCCTGGAAGGCAGCAGGAAAAGCAGAGGAGGTTTGGGATGGCCTGGATGGCCAGAGATCATCCCTGTGTCCTGCCAGCTGCTGCTGAAACCCTGGGAAATCCCATGGGGATGGTGGGAATCCCTCCACAAAATTGTTCCAAAACGTGAATGTTTCAGTAGGAAATGTGGGAGCTAGAACCTGGTGATTGAGTGGGAACTCTGGGGTGTGCAGGGAATGGCAGAAGAGGAACATGGGAATGTCAGAGGTGGTGGCCCTGGATGGGCAAGTCCAAGACCTCAGGACATCTCCATGGTTTTCACTGGAATAAACGTCCAGCCTTGGATGAGACCAGATTGAAACAAGGGCTGGGTGAAGCCACTGAAGAAGGAAAAGCAGGAAATTCCCCATCCCCGGCAGTGTCCAAGGCCAGGTTGGAGCAACCTGGGACACTGGGAGGTGTCCCTGTCTATGGCAGGGGTGGGATTGGATGAGTTTGAAGGTCTCTTGCCACACAAACCAATCTGGGAATTCCTTGAAAACCAAGACAGAGACTGGAGCCATATAATTCCCAGGTAAAAAGCAAGGAATAAATCAGAATCAAGGAATAAAGCCAGTGCCCAGTGACTCCCAGAGGTGGCACAGGATGGACACACTGGTCAGCACCACTTCCAGCACATCAGGGATATCCCACAAAAGCAGCTCCTGCCCCATCCCGAGGAGGGAGGCAGGAAGGGATCCCATAACCAGCACCAGGAATGTCACCTGTGTCACACAAGGGTTGAGGGGACACCATGGAATGACACAGCCTGGAAGTTGTGAGGGATAAGAGACCCCATGTGAGGGAAATCAGTCCCATTTTAAAACAAATTCTTCCTCTCCCACAAGGAATTCCACAGAGCTCCAAAATCTGAGCACAGCTTTGCTGCTGGGATGTTTTGATTCCTGATATTTTGCATTTCCTCTCTGTTGTTACAGATAATGACACCAACAACACACAACCAAATAATTCTCTTTTTTCCTCTAAACTGAAACTGAAATGCCCCCCAAATGTTTGGTTCTCACACCCTGAAGCAGCAGGGATGTGCTGTCCTGGCCTCCTCCTGCCTCTCCTAGGAAAATCATATTCCCTGTCAGAAAAGCAGCCCAGTGCAGGGATGATGGTGATGGCACTGAGCATTAGGAGAATCTTCCTTGGAGGAAAAAGGACAGAAATTCCACAGAAACTCGCCCGAGTAGAGTCAGAGCTGAGAATGCATCCCAGGAACAATTCCAATTAAAAATATTAAGGCCATGTGTTGTTGTCACCCAAACACTCCCCAACTGCAGCCACACCATGCACTAATCAATTAAAACACTCCATTGAAATGTAATTAGTTGGTTATTTAGTCTCTGGTTGCGGATTAGGGCACAATTGTTTAACAATTAAACAACTTTGGGGATTATTTTTCTTGTGAGGAGACTTTGCCCTTCCCCTGGGCAGTCTCAGATGTTGGATTTATCAACATTCCCAGCAGCAGGGCAGTACCACCACCCCAAACCAGTTGTTTTCCCTGCCCAAGGCCCTCTCGAAGGCCATGAAATCCTGGGAATTCTGCTGGCTGCCCTGTTTGAGCTGTACCTGTTGAACTGAGCATTTTGCCAAGGCAGCTTCGCTTCCTACAGCCCCTTAACAACATCAACATCCCTCATTTTCCTGGAAGTGCAGCTTTTTGAGGATGTGGCCCAATAAAAACAGTGTCAGACAAAGGAAAAATCTCAGTCACAAAGAGCAGCTAAAGAAAATGACCATTACTTATTTCATTCCTGACTTCAATTCCAGCCCAATTTTCAGGAGTTTGTGCTACAGGAACTTTGAAGTCTCTGCATTATTCTGCAGGGAGGGCACGAGACACCTGAAATATCCCATCCACAATGCCAGGTTTGTTACTGGAGGTGCCATTAATCATAAATCCCTTTGATTGTGCAAGGTCAGGAGCCTGCTCTGTATTCCAAAGGGAAATGCTGCGCGTTTGGGCAGGATGAATTCCCTCCTTCCCTGGGACGTGTCCAATTGAGGACAATTGGGATTTGCTGCTGCCCAGAGCTGCTGAAGGAGCCTCCCTGAATCTCCTTTCAGGCATCGCTGTGACAAAACCCGGAGTGATCACAGAGCCCAGGTAATGAGAGGCAAGAAGTGACAGCGGGGTAATTACGGCATTCCAGAGGCACTTCCTGCAGGAACGCCGGCCCACACAAAGGCAAGCTGGCTCCCAGGCAAGGCTCCTTCCCTCCTCTTGTAGTTTTTCATCATTAATTCCAAGAATCAGCTGTGTCCCTGTCCATCCCCTAGCACAGAGCAGCATTTTCCATGCTGGCCCTGGTGCTGCTGGAAAGATGGAGAGGGAGATTTTCCAAGGGTGTGGGCAGGGGCAATGGCTTTAAACTGGAAAGGAATAGGTTCAGATGGGATTTTGGGCAGGAATTGTTCCCTGGCAGGGTGGGCTGACCCTGGCACAGGGTGCTCAGAGCAGCTGTGGCTGCCCCTGGATCCCTGGCAGTGCCCAAGGAAAGGTTGGAAGGGGCTTGGAGTGACCTGGGACAGTGGAAAGTTGAAGTTCCCTTCCAACCTGAACCATTCCATAATTTCAGAACTCTCTGCCTCTAAAATCCCCCTCCCCACGCCAATCCCAGCCCCAAAGCAGACCTGCAGCCCAGTCCTTGTGAGACCACCTTGGCTTTTGGACTGCCAACCTCAGGATGGGGAGAAGCAGGAGGACTGCCTGGAGAGGTTTGGCATCCTGAGCGTTTCATCTGCCTGATCCCCCAGGATTGTGGGTCAGGAACAGGCTCCCGATGTGGTCCCTGCTGCTTGGCATGCACGGCTCATCCTCCCCTCTCCAATCACCGTGGAAGGCTCCCGAGGAGAGGGATGAGAGGCCGTGAATAGCAAAGAGCTGCGCCGGGGGAGGCTTCGATTGCTCAGCCCGAGGAGCAGGAGAACGGATTCCCACTCCAAAGAAATCAGGGAGTATTCAGCAAGCGAACAAAAGGTGGAAATTCGGGAGAAATTGCTTCCCTAGGGCATGTGATCAGAGACGCCCTCCAGCCACCCTCCCTCTCCTGCTGGCTGTGCCCAGGCCAGCAGCTCCCTGCCTGTCCTGGGAGGTGATCCCTGTCCTAGAGAGCTTCTCCATGTCCTGGGAGCTTCTCCCTGTCCTGTGAGGCTTCTCCATGTCCTGGGAGATTTCTCCCTGTCCTGCGGGGCTTCTCCCTGTCCTGGGAGGCTCCTCCATGTCCTGGGGAGCTTCTCTATGTCCTGGAGGGCTCCTGGGAGACTTCTCCATGTCCTGGAGAGCTTCTTCCTGTCCTGGGAGGCTTCTCCATGTCCTGGAGGGTTACTCCCTGTGCCATCTCCTTGGCAAATTATCATCATTTTACTCCTACTTCCTGCTAATTTTTCCACAGTTCTGTCTCCCTGTTCCCTTTCACTCATCTATTGCAGGTTCAGAGCTCCAGCAAGAGCTTCTTCTCCAGCAATTTCCCAGGCAGGCCTTGCCCAGCTGTTTGCAGCTGCTTTTCTTGTCCCCTCTGAGCAGAGGGAGCTGAGGGATGCCCTGGAAGTCCCCAGATGGGACATCCGTGCCCGTGCTGGTGCCTCAGCCCTCAGGACATCCCCACACCCTGCAGCAGCGCTGCAGCAGAATAAATGGATGGATAAATAAATCATCAGGGCCCCAAACACCGACCTTGGTCCCAGAAAAGTTATCAAATATTCATTTTCAAGCAGAAAAGTAAATAAGTGAGCACAGAGGGAGAGACACAGCGTGTCCTCCTCATTCCCTGCGCCGGGCACTGCTCAGGGTGACCCTCGGGGCACCCAGCTCTGGTGGCACAGCAGGACAGGAGCCACCAGCCCTCTGCAGAGAGGGGAATCCTCCTCCAGCTCCTGGAGAACCTGCCAGGAACCTCTGACCCCAGCCTGGCTCACCTCTGGATCCTCCACAGGTGGCTTGGGGTTGTCCTGGTGTCTGGTGAACCCACCAGTGACCATCCCATCCATGGAGTGACAGCCCCATCCATGGAGTGACCATCCCATCCATGGAGTGACAGCCCCATCCATGGAGTGACCATCCCATCCATGGTGTGACCGTCCCATCCATGGAGTGCCCATCCCATCCATGGAGTGACCGTCCCACCCATGGAGTGACCATCCCATCCAGTGATAATCCCATCCATGAGTGACTATCCCATCCATGGTGTCACAGCCCCATCCATGGAGTGCCCATCCCATCTATGGAGTGACCATCCCATCCATGGAGTCACAGCCCCATCCGTGGTCTCAGCCCCCAGCAGTGCTCTGATAACTCCATCACCATCAGGATCAATCCATAGTTTCTGTGGTATTTTCATTGAATTCCCGGTTGCTGGAGACCCCCTTGGAGGAGTGGGATACATCACCCACCCTGGTGGTACCCAGGGAGACACACCCCTCACCTCCTAAGGAACCCAGCTGTGCATCCACTCATATTTAACATGGAAAAGGGGTGGCTTTCCCTTCCTGCCTCTGGAATGGGGTGTGACAGGAGCTGGGGCACACAATCCACTCCCACCCCGGAGTGTCAGGAAAATAAATCCACACGGAATCACAGCCTCCCCAGCCAGCCTGCAGTGCCTGTGGCTACTCCAGCCATCCATCAGGGCTATGAAATTCCATCTCTCCCGAATCAATGAACTCCACTGAAAGGCACCAATTCATTACTGGAGCTCGAGCTCGGCCCCGGTGGCAGCACAAAAACCTGACAGTGACAAAGCCACAGCAGGGACAGAGAACTGTCCACCCCTGGGGGTGATGGGGGACATCAGCTGCTGCATCCCAACCTGGAGACAGCATTTCCCACCCAGCATCTCCTGCTGCTTTTCCTTCAGTGCTTCCCAAATCTGGACATGTTGTGTTTTGTTTCCTTTCGCCACAAGGAATTGTGAGACTGCATCCAATAAAAAAGCAGCAGCTGCCTTTCCCTGCTTGTTGCTTATGTAGGAGTGGAGCAGCCAACACCATTCCTAGCACCTTTTAAATTCTTAAAAAACAAAGGTTTCATTTCTGCAGAGTTGGTACAGGCTGACAGTTACAGATTTCCTGTGGGTGGATTCACCTCTATCCCTTCTCCAGGCAAAAATCTTGTCTGGATTGTGATGGAACAACACCTGTGTCAGCTCTCATGAATTCCTGGGGAGGTATTTGCTGCTCTCCCTGCAATCCTGCATCCTGGTGACAAAGCAGAAGAGGAAAAACCTCATATTGATTGGTTTTTAATTTATAATTCCATTATTGTCTGTCACAGCTGCAGAGAAAAATTGGGAGTGCAGCCAGGACATCCTGACAATCCTTGATTTGGAATCTTCTGCCTCAGCTTCTCTGAGGGCAGGAATCCAAGTGCCAGTGTTGGCTGTGCAGGGCATGTCCTGGGTCAGACAGGGAAGAAGCTGGATTTGCTGGGCCCTCGTGGGAAGCTCTCCATGGAAATGTGGTTTTGTTGGAAGCTGCAGCACCCCTGAGGTCCCATCCCTCTGTGCAGCAGTGATGTCCCACCTTGGCACTGCTGGTCCCCTGCCCTCATCTCCCTCTGCTCTGCAGGCCCAACACCACAAAACCCCAAAACCAACCCCAAATCCATATCAGCTCCCCAAATTGTTTCCAACCCATCCCATGTGCCTGGGACACTGAGGATGAGGGACACAGCCCCCAGGGTGAGCATCCCTGAGGGTCTCCTGCAGACCATGGATCCAGGTGATTCCCTGGGTGCAGGGAAGGCCTTGTCCCTTCCCAAGGTGTCCCTGAGGTGCCCACGGAGCTGCTCAGACCCACGGGGAGCAATGTCCTGTTTCTGAGGCTTCCTGGGAAGTCAGATATTTTTGTGTTGCAGACAGAGCCCTGTAAAGTCATTTAGACAATAAAGGAGTGACAGGATTTCCACAGGAGAAGAGATTAGGCAAAGTGGGATTATTTTGTTCGGCAAGGAGATGATTAAGAGGTGCCATGATTGAAGTGTTTAAAGTGGCTCAGGGTTCTTATCAAATTAAGCTGTGCTGGAGATGGCTGGGCAGCCGTCACTCAAGGGCACAGAACTTTGCTGCAGCCTCTCCCGTGGTGCAGGGAATGGTTTGGGCTCCAGAGGACAATCCTGGCTGGAAGCAGTGCCACCAGAGCCAGCTTTGGGTGTCCTGGAGAGCTCCTCTTGCTCACGGGTGACCTTAACCTTGGCACCATCCCTTTGAACATCAGATCCAGCACACATCCCTTTGTTCCTCTCAGTGCTTTCACCTGGATGTCCTCATCCCTCCCAGCAGTCCTTTCCTTCTCTCCTGAAAATTCCTGACAATTGCTGCCCTTCTGTCCCCTCTCCTCCCCAGGAGGCACAAGCACAGCCAGGGGATGTGCTGAGGGTTTGTCTCCTCTCTGCATTGTCTCTCCCTCTGTCTCCCTGTCCATCACTGCCTGGGGTTTTCCTGTCCCCCCATCCCTCTTGTGCCACTTGGAATTCTCTGCCGTGCCCACCACGCCCGTGTGCTGCCAGTCCTCCGTGCCCTTCAGAGCAGCTGGAGAGCTTTCCTTGGATTGGCAGGGATAATTGCAGTGGGAGGGCTCACCCAGGCCCTTCCTGTCAGCCCCGGCCCCAATTTCTGTTCCGGATCACAATCAGATCCGCAGCTCTCACCCCTAATTGCAAAATTGCCTCTTCAGCCCTTGATGAGCTGCAAATTCCTTGATGGATTCACCTTGTTGTGTGCTCCTCTTGGCAGCTCCCTCTCATGAGCAGCATTTGGATGTTGAGTGGAGCACTCCTCACTTTTCTTCAATGGAACTTCAGAATTAGTCCCCTCTTCCCAAGGAGCTTTCAACCCTCAAGTGCCTCGAGCCCCGCTATTGTCAGTGCAGAAGCTGCTTCTGAGCTGCTTGTGGCCCCTGTTTTCCATCTTCTCCAGCTGTTTATCCCAATTCCAGGGGATTTCAGCTCTGCCTGCTGAGAGGGCTCCTTCTTATCACCTTCCAAGTTCCTTCTGGAATTTGCTGGCACTGCTGGGGACCTCGAGGGCTGTGTCCTGTCCAGGATCCTCCTGGACAGAGAGCCCTGGAGGGGCTGGAGCATGTCCAGGGCAGGGAATGGAGCTGGGAAGAGGCTGGAGACCCAGGAGAGGCTGAGGGAGCTGGGAAAGGGGCTCAGCCTGGAGAAAAGGAGGCTCAGGGGGGCCCTTGTGGCTCTGCACAAGTCCCTGCCAGGAGGGGACAGCTGGGGGGGTCGGGCTCTGCTCCCAGGGAACAGGGACAGGAGGAGAGGGAACGGCCTCAGGGTGGGCCAGGGGAGGCTCAGGGGGGACAGCAGCAGGAATTTCCCCATGGGAAGGGTGCTCAGGGATTGGAAGTGCCCAGGGAGGTTTGGAGTGCCCATGGCTGGAGGTGTCCAGGGAAGGGCTGGAGGTGGCACTGAGGGCTCTGGGCTGGGGACAAGGTGGGGATGGGGCACAGCTGGGACTCCATGGGCTGGGAGAGCTCTTCCAACCTCAGGGATCCTGGGATTCTTTAGGCCTGACCCACAAGCTGGGCATGGCTGAGCATCCGCATGGAGCGGAGCATTTCTGCCTTGCTGTGGCAGCGCTCAGGGCAGAGGTGGCTTTGTCTGTGCAGTGACAGTGCCACCAGCAGTGTCACCCCAGCTCCCCCGGGCTCAGACTGCAGCAGGTTTGTCCCATCTTTCCTCACCCCCACCCGTTCCTGAGATCACACATCCCAAAACACCTCTGGGCTTTGTCTGAGGATGGGAACAGCTGGAGCAAAGCTTCCCTCTGACTGACAGCAGTTTCTGGCCCTGGGAGCAGAGGCAGCCCGGCTGCCATCACCGGGATGTGCTCCAAGCTTCTCCTGGCGCCTGCAGAGCCATCCCAGTGCTTCTGGGGAGGGTGGATAAACCCTTCCTCCGAGCTCATCCACATCTGTAGAGCCTGCCTGGAAATTCAGGCTGAATCCTTAAAAAGGGCACGGGAGCACCAAGGCCGGCTCTGCCCCGCGGGCCGGGAACAAAAGCAATTACGGGGCGAGGTGGGAGCAGGGCTTTGGGCTCGGCTCATCCCACTGATTATGGGATCATCTGCCAGGCCCCTTTGCCAAGCAATCCCCTGGCCACAGCCACCAGCCAGAGAGGAGAAAGCTCGGAAAGGCCAGGCCTTGGCAGCCCCTGCAGGACTGGAGTTCATCCTGTCTCTGGCCGGAGCCTCTCCATGCTTGGAGCTGCTGGGAAGGAGCTGCCAGGGGTGAGGATTTTGTGCTTCTCCCCACAAAATGGGGTTTTTTGCTGGGATGTTCATTTCAGCTGTCTCCAATCTCCCCTTTATCCTGACAGAGCTCCACTTTCCATGGACAGCACCTCCACGATCCCTCCTTGCTCTGAAGCTGCTCCTGGGGCATGCAGGGGCTGCCACACCACGCACATCCCTCTTTTCCCTGCTCCATGCCCAGGTTTTTCCTTGCCTCTTCCCACTGGGATTCCACCAGAAGGACACCAAATCCCTCAGTTCCTTCAGTTCATCCCTGATCAGACAGCCATTCCTGATGGATATGCAGTGAAACCATTCCCAAAAAAGCCACTCCTCATCCTGCACCCGTGTCCTCCTGTCCCTTCCCTCATCTGTGATGAGCTAGGAATGTTCACCATGTCCATGTGGTGGCTGAGGCCCCAGGCCTGGCTCCGAGGGGGATGAGGCTCCCTGTGGGCACTGAGCTGTGCCAGAGGAAGGTTTGGAGTCCTGTGGATATGCAGGTGGATGGCACAGGGCTGGAATGCAGCTGCAGGGTTGGGACTCCGTGGCTGCTTCCCAGATCCCACAGAGCCCAGCTGTTTGCCAGAGTGCCAGGGGCTGAGCTGGGCTGGTGCTCTTGGAGCTGGGGCAATCACCCTCAGGGAATTCAGCCTCATCCCCTCGGAGCTGTCCTGGCCCCACATGGGCAAAGCCCAGCCTGCCCTCTCCTCATGGAATCTCCAGCACCCCAGCCTAGTGTAATTTTAGGGAAAAGGGCCTAATTCAGCCTCCCAGGAGCTGCTCTGTGTTGTCCCTGTTCGTGGCAATCCCAGGTCTGGGGTCACCCAAAGCCAGGGGCAGCTGGATGTCCTCCTGTGCTGGGATTCTCCATCCATCCTGGACCTTCTACCATCCTCTGCTGGAATTTCTTTGGGAGTGGCCCCTCAGATCCATTTCTAACCCCAAATGGTGAAAATTCCTGGGGTTTGCTGGTAGCTCACTCCCTGGGTCACTCTGTTGTTATGGGAAAATGGAAAATCAACCTGAAATTCCAAAGACCATGGGCAGAGCTGAGGTCCCCTCATGTCACATCCCTTTCCTGCATAGGGAAGATTTCCTGGGAGCCAGAGTGAAGATTCCAGAGGGAGGGAGGGAGGGAGGGAGGGATGGGATGAACATGGATATTGTGCCCAAGGGATAAAAAGGGGTGGAAAATCCCTGTAGATGTCCCTGGAAGGGAATCAGGCCTAATCCACACCCTGCTTGTTTGGGAGATGGGGAATACAGTCCCAGCCCTGAGGGATCCTCAGAGCATCCTGCTGAGAGGAAAAATCTCTGGCATTGCATGAGGAGACCCCAGCTCTCAGGGATGCTCCCAAGCAGCAGAGAATCCAAAGATAACACCAGAACAAGGGCTCAGAGCTTGGGGTCCCAGCAAGGAAAGGAGGGAAGGAGTCTGGAGCCTGTGGGATGAGGGCTGGGGGGATGATCCAAGGGAAGGGGTCCCCCAAACCCTCCTGGAGGATGGCAGAGGAGCAGGAGGAGGGGCAGCCCTTGGGGACAGGGCCCTTCCCTGTCCCCCTTCCCCCGGTGACATGTGGAGTGTGGATGTCTCCGTGTTGGAAGCTCGTTCCACCTGGAGGGGAAGGAGGTGCCGGCAGCAGCAGCCACAGGGACGCAGCTTTCCTCTAATGAACTAGAAAATAGTTTCCCTTTAATACTGATTATCCTGGAAGGCAGCTAAAGGGAATGTGATTTCCATAGTGATGAAGCCCGGGCACAGCCCTGCTCAGCAGCAGCAGCATGGGCTGGGCTCAGCTGGGATGTTGGGATGCTCCGGAGTCCCGGCCCTGGCAGCACGGAGGTGCCTCTGCTTCACAACTGCTGTGCCCGACCTGCAGCTCTGCCTGCCTCTGGAAGTGCTTGGAGCCGGCTGGGAGGGGTTGTTGTGCCCCTGAGGCTGCATCCTGCCTGTCCTCCCTCTCCCACCTCCTCCTCGTTCTTCATCCCACCCCTCCCACCTCAGCCCAGCTCCCAGCTGTGATCAGCTCCATGCTGCTGCCACTTCTCTGCCATCCCCTTCTGGGGGCATTCTGGAATTCTGACTACAGCAGGCAAATCTGTGGCCAAGGGAGAAACCAAGCTGGGAAGATCCAGCTGGGAATGAAAGAGAGAACCCCCAAGCCCTGGGCTGATTCTGCCCCTGTGCTCAGGTGATTTCCCACCTGCAGAGCTGCCCCAGCCCCAGGGCCCAGCACAGGAAGGAGCTGGAGCTGCTGGAGCCAGGCCAGAGGAGGCTCCAGGATGAGCAGAGGGATGGAGCAGCTCTGCTGGGAGGAAAGGCTGGCACAGCTGGGATTGTTCACCTGGACAGGAGAAGCTTTGGGCTGAGCTCAGGGTGGCCTTGCAGGGCCTGAAGGAGCTGCAGGAAACATGGAGAGAGACAATTCCCAAGGGCTGGAGTGCCAGGACACAGGGAATGGCTCCCACTGCCAGAGGGCAGGGCTGGATGGGATCTGGGGCAGGAATTGTTCCCTGGGAGGGTGGGCAGGCCCTGGCACAGGGTGCCCAGAGCAGCTGTGGCTGCCCCTGGATCCCTGGCAGTGCCCAGGGGATTGGATTTCTCACCCTGGAAAGGCTGGGCAGGATCCCCCGCCGTGGGAGTGTTTGCTCATAGCCAGGGTGCAGATGGCTGCAATGTCCCAGAATTTGGCCAGGAGAGGTTTGGGTGGAGGCTCTGGGATGGTTCCTGCCCGTTCCATCGGTGTCTGTCCCCACAGCAGGTTTGTGGCACTCAGGTTGTTGCTCCTGGCCCTGCCACGCTCAGAGCAGATGTCCCTGCTCCACGACACATGGACACACCATGCCTGGCCATATGGGACAAATTATGGGATGTACAGACGAGGCCAACAGGGAATCTGGGAGTGCAGCAGTGCGGAACGTGCCGGGGGAAGCCACAATCCCCCAGCACTGAGAGCAGCCAGGTTGGGATCAGCATTCCCTGACTGGATCAGCATTCCTGCCTCCCTCAGATGGACACTGTTGTGGGCTAATAACCAAATCAAATATTCAGGAGCTGCCTGCTCTGCCAGAGGCACTGCAGAGGTGGATGGTGGAAACCTGGAAGCTCCATCTGCACCTGGAGCTGCCGGGGTGGGGTGGGCTGGGCAAATGTGGCTGGGATCATTTTGGGGAAGGGGCTTTGTTCTCCCGGTCCTCCAGGGGAGGAATTTTGTGCCTCATCCCACTGGAGGGAGAGAAAAAAGGCAGGAATCTGGTTTTGGAGGGAGCAAGTCAGGAATGCAGCTGCCCATGATCCCATCCCTGCTCCCCAGCTCCCTGTCTGTGTTAAATGAACACATGGAGCCACAGGAAATTTAGAAAACTCCTGACCACAGCAGGAACTCTCCTGGGAAGGGATCCCTGGTTCCCAACACGCTCTGTGTTGGATGCCAGCACTTCCCCTGTCAGGGCTGGGGGCCTCCCTTCCCCGGGGAGTCCCAGGGGCCTGGAGTCCATGCCAGCCCCGGGTGTCCTGAGGGGACACGGCAGGGACAGGGCTGTGCCACCTGCACTGTGCAGCCCCAGGCAGGGGACACTGGAGCTGTGTGCTGGGGACCAGTGCCCAGCCAGGCAGCAGGAAAGGCTGGGGCTGCCTGGGATCCCTGAATCCCTGGGAGCTGCACGGCCCTGGCTGTGTGCAGGTCCCCGTGACCGTGGCACAGCTCCTGGCACAGCCCTGCAGCCCAGGACAGTGGCCCTGGTGGCCCTGGGACAGCCCCGGTGCCTGGGGGTGGCTGTGGGGCAGGCAGGAGCAGTGTGGTGCCAGCTGGGCTCGGCTGATGCCATGGGATGTTCCTGGAGGAGAATCCTGGATCTCAGCAGCACCAGGAGCCTGAGGGTGAGCAGAGGGGACAAACCAAGGGAGGGAGCAGCTACTGCACGTCAGTGATGGGACAGAGGGAAGGGAGGGGCAGGGATCTGGTGCTTCCCTGCCTCTCTCCTCAAATGAAGAGTGACAGGGACAAGTTTTCCTGGGAGGACGAGGTTTGGGGCAGTTCTTTGCTCTTCTCTTGCTCCTAGCAGGAAAAACACAACAGTTTAAGAGTTTTCCCATCCCAAAAGGCTGCAGGGATGTTCAGGACACCAGAACTCCTTGGGATGTCTGGAGATGGGGACGTTCCCATGACATTCCCAGCTCCTTGCCCTGGTGCTCTGCCAGGCCCCAGCTGGGTGTCCAGGCCACCCCTTCTGCCCAGCCCCAGGATCCCAGTGGCAATCTTCAGCATTCCCCAAGCTCTGCCTGCATCTCTCGAGCCCCTTTGGAGCTTTGCAGGGTCACAGCCAGTGTGGGACACTCCATGGGAGGAGGGCTGGGGGATCCCTGTGCATGTGGAGACTTTCTCACCCTTTCGTCCTCACTCCCTGGCTCCAGAAGCTCCAAGGGACACTTTCTCCACATCCAGCTCCTTTCAGCTGGCTCTCAGCCCCACCAGTCCCCTGGAACTGAAGCAAATTCCACCAGGAACTGAAGGCAGGATCAGCTTTTTCCTGGCCCTTGCCTCTCCCACCCACAGCTCTTCCCTGGTTTCAGATCCTCTGCAAAGCCCCACAAACCCTTCTCACCTTCCCCCCTGCCCCTGGGACAAGGGGAATTCTCCTCTGGGCTGCCCTTTGCGGGGCTCAGTCCCTGAGGACTGAGGATGGAGCAGCCCTGGCACTTCCCAGTATCCCAGCAGCGAGGAATCAGGCAGAATTCCAGGTGGGACATCCCACGGGGTGGAGGGGCTGTGGCAGCTCCCTGTGGGTCCCAGCCTCTCCCCTGGGCAGGGGGCACTGGGATTTATCCAACACATCCCTCACCTGTGGCTCCTCAGGGGGATTTGGGGTTGGAAAAGGATTTATTCATAAAGCCACGGTAGCAGGAAAGCAATCCCTGTCCTGGGGGCCCTGCAACGTGTGGATAAAGCAAATTAGAGCCAGGTCTGCGTGTGGAGGTTATAAACAAACATAGCCCGGGTTAGGAGTGGGGAGGGAGAGAAGGAGTCAGAGAAAAAGGCAGAGGGAGAGGAGAGCCCTTCATAATTTATCATTCCTGAAATAAAAATAAGGCTGGAATCATGTTTTGGGTAGAAGGGAGAGCGCGTAGGAAGTGTGTACTTGCCAATCTGCCAAAAAAAAGTTGCTTTTTATTTTCTTAAGAAGGCAATTATGTATTTTTGTCAGCCACTTCCTACTTTGAAGCAGCTGAACCTGCTTTGCTCAAAGTTTCCCAAACAATTTGCCCTCAGGCTGCTGCCAGAGCTGCAGCATTTACACCCCGAAGATGAAAGGGGGGAGTGCCACGGCTGCGGCTCCGTGTGAGCCGAGCAGAGGCACCTGCAGAGCTCCTGTCTGCCTTCCCAGCCTGCTGCGCTCCCGGGAATTCGGGAGCCTCCCTTTGCCTCGGCTCAGGTGGGGAGCTCCTCACAGGGATGCTGAAAGGTGGCTGCAGGGCAGTGTCTGATGCTGCTGCTGCTGGAAGCTCCCAGGTTTTAGGATAAGGAGATGGAGATAGAGCCAAGGGGGATTCAGGTCCCAACCACTGCCCAGCACACCCTGGGCAGGGAAAGCAGATTTCTCAAGGTCCAGTGTGGATTTCATCATTTCCAGAGCAAAATCCCATCCCCAGCTGAGTGCCTGCTCCACCCCAAATCCCTGCCCCTCCTGGGCTCCCTTTGGGAGCCACTGCAGTGCTGAGGTTTGGGATTGGTGCCAGGGCTCCCAGGACTGGCAGGGATGGCCCAGGTTGGGCTCCTGTGCCCCAGCTCTGCAGTGCCACTGCCCCTCATCCTGCTTGGGATGTCTCCTGTCTCAGGGAAGCCTCTGAGGGACAAACTGAGCCTGCAGGTTCCTGGATTTCCAGAGCCCTGGTTCACCTCCAGCAGAAAATAAAATGGCTTTTTGGGTGGGATTAATTCACAGCGTGAGCTGCAGGCTCTGGGGGCTCTCCAGTTTTCGTGGCCAATGCAAGAAAGAAAAGGCTGAGCACAAGAGGGAAGGGATCCTTTTGTCCCCACAGGATTTAGCAGCATCCCAAGTCCCCCAGCTCCAGGTAAGGAAGCATTCCTGCCCCTTGTCCCTGCCCCTCCCTCTAGGATACCCATAAATTACAGATACAGGGGATATATTCCTTGGAAAGCCAGGCAGTGCCTGTGGGTGGGACAGGATGGAGTGTCCAGCCCTGCAAACATTCTGCAGGAATGTTGATATTCCTGATATTCCTGTTCAGGAGCACAGCTGGGCATGGGGATCACCTGACAGTGGCATTAGGAGCAGCAGTGAGGAAGGTGCCTGGCTGGAAATCCTGGCTGTCCCCAGGGTGTTCCTGCCTGCCCTGATCCCACTCTCTGCCCTCACCCTGCTTGGGATGGGAAATCTGGCACATATGGCCCTGGCTGGGCTGGTGTGCAGAGAACCCCAGAGGGGTTGGGAGGGACCTTGAAGCTCACCCAGTGCCACCCCTGCCATGGCAGGGACACCTCCCACTGTCCCAGGCTGTCCCCAGTGTCCAACCTGGCCTTGGGCACTGCCAGGGATCCAGGGGCAGCCACAGCTGCTCTGGGCACCCTGTGCCAGGGCCTGCCCACCCTCCCAAAATCCCATGGTGATGGAAAATGGCAGAGGAAAAACAAACAGGAGTCAGTTCAGCAGCCATATCATGAGGGGATCACAGAACCACCGAGATTGGATGAGACCTTCAAGTCCATCCAGTCCAACCACTCACCAAGCACTGCTCTGGAATCCCAAAACCATCACCCAGCACTGCCACAGGAACCCATAAAAACCCCAAAACCATCACCCAGCACTACCCCTGGAACACCCAAATCCCAAGACCTTCACCCACCACTGCGTTTGCCACAGCCAAACCCCAAAACCATCACCCAGAACTGCCCCTGGAACACCCAAATCCCAAACCCATCACTCAGAACTGTCCCTGCCACCCCTAAACCCCAAACCCATCACCCAGCACCACACCCAGACATGTCCTGAACCCGTCCAGGGATGGGGATTCCCCACTCCTTGGGCACCCTATTCCAGTGCCTGGCCACCCTAAAAATGTCCATTTCTTTCCTAATCTGCTCTAAATCTCCCCTTTCTGAGGCCACCCCCCCTTGTCCTCCCACTGCAGGAGCAGCAGAAGGGACTGGTCCCACCCCAAGCTCCTGTACTGGGTCCAAAAGTCAAACTGGCAAGGACAAGCCTTGATAATTAATAATTCCACCAATTAGAGCTGCCCTAATAAGATGGGACCTGCAGAACACGTGGTGCAAACCAGGCCTTTATTCCCCAGCCCAATTTCTCTGTTTTCCTTCCTCAAAACCTTTTTTTGCTGCTCCTATTCCTGGAAAAAACACAGGAGCCGAAGTGGTGGGTAGAAGGGAATGATCAGGAGGATCATGGAGAGGGAAAGGCAGCTGTGAATGCACTTCATGTTTGCAGTAATTAAGGAACTGTCGAAATTCCTAAATCCCAATTTTGAAATCGTTTGGTTGACTTGACACGTCCAAGTCCCCGAGCTTTTAATTCAAATATAAAGCTTGATTGGCAAATTAAGAGAAGGCTATGAATGAAATTAATGAAAGATTAAAGACCAGCAGCTCACGCTGGTATAAAAATTACCCCTCCAAAATAGGTTATGCAATAATTAGGATAAGTTGCCACTCTGCTAATATTAATTCTGATCTAACATTTATTCATTGATGAGATTTACTGATTCCCAATGAAGTCCTAAAAATTCCCTACAAGTGTTGGATCTTTGCAGGCTCTGTTAATCACCTTTATTTTCAATTCCCTAATTTTTAAAATTACCATAAAGCGAGTTTTCCTTAATAAATTTTGCCGCTGAGCACTTGAATTTGCAGTTGCACTGAGGGAAATGAGATCCAAGAGCCATTAGGACATGGAATGGGAATTTAATTAACCAAAATTACCTGGACAATGCACTTGGACCCCTCCAACTCAGTCCTGTTTCCATGTCAGGCTCTGCATCCAAGGAAAGCAGAGGGAGGGATGATTTGGGGGAGTTTTCTTCACCAAGACCTGCAGCCTGTGGAGTTTTGCAGTTGGAATTTGGGAATTGGTGTTCACAGGTGGCAGGGGAAAGAGGGAATTTTCATCCAACTGGGATTGGGATTGAGTGTATCCCATAAATTGGGCAGGACAAGGTGACCCTGGAGAGAACAAGAGGAAAACCTTGGTGCTCCTTCTCCCAAGCGTGCCCTGCGTGGGATTTGTTGCCAAACTCAACATTATTCCCATTTTCCTCATTTAACGTGGATATTTTTCCATCCAGCCACCTAAACTGCACATCAGCAGCATTTCCCAGCTGAGACTATCCCAGGATTTTTAAAATAATATTTTTCCTCTGTAATTGTGTTCAGCTTTATCATTACCCAGAGCCTGCTCCACAGCACTTCCGTGAATACGCTGGAATTTTTTATGGACTCTGCGATTTATGGCTCGGCTTCTCTCTCTGTCTTGGTTGTGGCAGATGAGAACTGAATTCCTCTGTTTCTGATCACTTATTCCTGGTTTATGGTGCAATAAAAAAACCCAACAGCCCAGTAAAATACCGTACATAGAGGGGGTGCAGCTGCGTGCCTGTGGTTGTCCTGCTTGGATCAAGGCATGGACACATCCTGCACCCTCAGCCCGCCTTATGATGGAAGGAGCCCTCCTGCTCCTGCACTCAGGAAAAAAATTCCTTGAACCTCAGCTCCATCCTCACAGAGCAGTTTGGGTGGGCCATGTTGGTGATGCCAACCAGCCTGGTGGTGTCTGGGATATTCCCTGTTCCTCCACTGCTCCAGGAACCATGTGGGATGTGGAGGGGACAAGTGTCCTTTCCTCCTGCCTTGGGTTGCGGTATGTAACCAGCAGAGTGTGCTCTGTTTGACAGCTCTGGGGAGGGGTTTTTGTTCTTTATCTCTGTGTGACCCAGCCCTGATAACCCTGGGGAGGGGGCGGTGCCTTCTGTCCATGGGCAGCTGTTAAACCAGCTGGGACAGGGTTCCTTATCCCTGCCAGGACCCTTCCCTGCAGGGATATCTGCTGTCCATGGGCAGCTGTTAAACCAGCTGGGACAGGGTTCCTTATCCCTGCCAGGACCCCTCCCTGCAGGGATATCTGCTGTCCATGGGCAGCTGTTAAACCAGCTGGGACAGGGTTCCTTATCCCTGCCAGGACCCCTCCCTGCAGGGATATCTGCTGTCCATGGGCAGCTGTTAAACCAGCTGGGACAGGGTTCCTTATCCCTGCCAGGACCCCTCCCTGCAGGGATATCTGCTGTCCATGGGCAGCTGTTAAACCAGCTGGGACAGGGTTCCTTATCCCTGCCAGGACCCCTCCCTGCAGGGATATCTGCTGTCCATGGGCAGCTGTTAAACCAGCTGGGACAGGGTTCCTTATCCCTGCCAGGACCCCTCCCTGCAGGGATATCTGCTGTCCATGGGCAGCTGTTAAACCAGCTGGGACAGGGTTCCTTATCCCTGCCAGGACCCATCCTCCAGGGGATATCTGCTGTTAAACCAGCTGGGACAGGGTTCTTTATCCCTTCCAGGACCCTTCCCTGCAGGGATATCTGCTGTTCAGGGGCCATCCAAGCTCACTGCAGACAATTCCATCATCCCAGGGGGAGATGCTGCACCCAGGGGAGGAGCCCAGCATTCCCACCTGGATAAAAGCTGGCATTCAGAACAGCAGCACAGCCTGTGTGCACGGCATTCCCAGAGGAGACCAGACCCATCTCAGCACCACTGGACCTTCCTACAGGATCATTGCTCCAACAGAACCACACCTGGCACTGCAGGAGGGCTGGGTTGGCTGCTCCCAGCACCCTGACCCACAGGGGGGCAGGTCATGTTCTGACTCCATCAGGGTTTCTAGGAATTTTTTCGTTTGCTTGTTTTTTTGTACTACTACATTTGTATTTTTAATATTCCTAGCAAAGAACTGTAATTCCTATTCCGATATCTCTGCCTGAAAGCCCCTTAATTGCACAATTATAATAATTTGGAGAGAGGGGGTTTACATTCCAAGGGAAGCTCCAGCTTTCCCTGGCAGACACCCATCTTTCCAAACCAAGACACCTCCACCTCTCCAAGGACCCACACAATTCCAGGGCCCCCCTCACTCCATCCCTGCTCCACAGACGACAGATCTCCATGGGCTCCCACTGAATCTGGAGTTCCCAAACTCCCCCCTAGCCCCTCTCCAGGGGATTTCCCTTCATCCAGCCTCAGGATCCCTCAGGTTCCCAGGGCACCTCCCCTGATTCCTGCATTTCCCCTGCACGGGCAGGAGCTCTGCTGCTCTGCTGGGCTCCCATCCCAGACGTGCCCCTGGAGAATCCTCCTGGAGAAGCTCCTGCTCCAGAAGGTGAAGCTGAGGAGTGTCACTCACAGGCAAATGGGGGATCCATCACGGAGCTCTCCAGTGTGCACAGGTACAGGGAGGAACCTGTTCCCATTTTGCACTCCGAGCTCAGGTATTAAACACAGATTTGTTGGAATTCTCTCATTTCAGGGGAGGCAAAGACACCTGGCAAGAGCTTGGCACTCTCCTCACCTCAGACAAACAATTCCCAGCCCCAGAGGAGTGAGGAGGCTCTGGAAAGGTGCTCGGGAGCAGTTGATGTGAGTCACTGCCAGGATAAAGACATCCAAAATGGCTCGAGATTCCTGCCAGGATGGGGAGATGAATCAGGGCCGTCGTGACCTCTCCATGTGTCTGGCAAGTTGTTCTCTTGTTGCCTCGTGAACAATCTGTTTTCCCCAGACCCAAAATAACAATGTTGAGGAATAAAGTGCTTTTTTTCTCCTCCACTCTGGGTGAGTCACTGAAGGGAAAGGAGGAGGAGGAGTTCTCCGTGTAGAGGTGGATCGGGAGCTGGGAATTCTGAGAGGGAACAGTCTGGGTCGAGGGTGTCACCCCTGCATTACTGGGGTGACAAATGGCCCCAGCTGGCCCAGCTGGCCCCCCTGCCAGCCCCTGGTGGTGTGCACCTCTTCCTCCCACATCATCTCCCTCTCTTGCTCCTGTCATCTCATCCTGAAAAGTGCCTGGCGTGGATCCCGTGGTAAACTCGCTACTGCCAGCCCTGTGCCAAAGCTTTCCCTTCAAATCTCAAACAGGAGCAGGTTGGAGCCTTGACATTTTTCAGCAACTAAGCCAAAGTCGACGGCAAATGATATTTTTACCTTTTTTCTCCCTGCCCTTTTCTTCCCTCATGTCTGTTTGCTTCTCTCTTCCTTTGCCTCTCCGAAAAACCAACAAAAATTCAAAACTCAGCGTCACCAACTCAATACTCGCCCTTTCAATGTGTCCCTGTCCATGGTGACTCTGAGCAAGGGGCTGGAAGGTCTCAGATTTGCCCTTGGAGACTGTTTAAAGCAAAGGGAGAACGTTTCAGTGATAAATTTCACGTTGAAAGCCGTGTTTTTCTCCCTCGTTTTCATAGGAATTTCATCGGCACTCAGTGACAGCTCAGCTCTCACACGGCTGTTTGTTTGCAGTGGATGGATGCCAGCTGTATCTTAGATCCACTTAAATATTGCACGGAAAACCAGGATTGCTTCCCTTCTGTGGCCACCCCACAAGAGCCAGGGCAGGGTGACTCAGGGATGAGATTCCAGTCTCCCACTGCCAGTGCTGGCAGGAGCCCCTTGGGCAGCACGGAGCTCACATTCCAGGCAAGGTTTATATCCCTTTTTGGTTTTGTTTTTACCTTATTCATGACAAGAACCAAAAATAATCTGAAGCAAACTGAAAAGTGAATGTGTCTGTTTAAAGAAGGATTCAAGCCCCTTCCAGGGCCTAAAGGAGCTCCAGGAGAGCTGGAGAGGGGCTGGGAAAAAGGGATGGAGAGACAGGACACAGGGAATGGCTTTAAGCTGACAGTGGGTAGGTTTAGATGGGATATTGGGAAGGAATTCCTCCCTTGCACAGGGTGCCCAGAGCAGCTGTGGCTGCCCCTGGATCCCTGGCAGTGCCCAAGGCCAGGCTGGAGCACCCTGGGAGAGTGGGAGGTGTCCCTGCCATGGCAGGGGGTGGCAGTGGATGAGTTTATGGTTTTTTCCCAACCCAACTATTCCACAATTCCATAATGTGACAGCAACAGCCACAGAAGGAAAGGGGGAGAAAAGGAACACCCAGAGCCAACAAACCCTGGGGGCTCCAGAAGTGCCCCTGTGCTGCTGTGTCTGCATTTCCCTGGGGGTGGCACCTTGGTGGCACCTGGAGCTGCAGCTGCTGTCCCTGGAGGGCCCAGCCCAGGAGCTCAGGGTGCCTGGGGACACAACCAGTGCCAGTCCCAGGGTTCTGCTGTGTAGCCCTGGTTCCATGCCTGAGGTGTTTTGGTTTTCTGAAATTCTTTTCCCAGGGCAGTTCTGTAAACAATGGGAATGTTTTTATAACGCTACCTGTGCTATTCATTCCTTGTCACAGGAGGGAATTCTCCTTGCTGTCCCTCTGGTGTGACCAATGTGATTAAAGAGGTTTTGCTTTTGTTTCACCAATCAGATTGGTCTGTGTGCAATAGTACATAAGGGAGATGAATCCCTAAATAAAGGAGGCATTTTTTAGCCCTCTGACCTGGGAGTCTGTGTCATTGTGGTACAAAACAGTGTCACTGGTGTCCCCTGCAGTGCCAGCATCATCCCATCAGGAAACACCAAAGCCCCATCCAGATCCTTTGTGCACCCTCTCTCCTTCCAAAGGCCCTGGATTCTCACCCTGAGCCCTCCTTCCCCATCCCAATGAGGAGAGGCCCAAATCCTGCCCTTCCAGCCCTCCTGGGGCTGAGCTGTTCCTCTGTCCCCATCAGGACACCTGTGGGTTTGGCAGGGATGTGGCACCTGGGACACTGGCACTGGGGTCTCGTGCCACCCTCCAGGAGAGCCCTGAGCCAGCAGAGCAGCCACAGCCAGGCCCAGGAATGCTCCTGATTAATCCCAGGATTTATGGTGCCCATAAAGCCTGTTCCAGTGACATATTAATATCCCAATTAATACTCAGCGACAGACATTTTAATGTAACTAATTCCAGGCTGGATGCTCCCTTTGGAGGGATATAAATGGCCTTATGTGGTGCTATTGATCCCTGGGGCTCAAATGTGCCTACAGCATTCTGCAGCAATTCCCTTCATCCATCCCTGCATCATCCATCCATCCATCATCCATCCATCCATTATCCATCCCTGCATCATCAATCCATCCATCATCCATCATCCATCCATCCATCCCTCCATCCATCCATCCATCCCTCCATCCATTCCTGCACTATCCATCCATCCATCCATCCATCCATCCATCCATCCATCCATCCATCATCCATCCATCATCCATCCATCCATCATCCATCCGTCAGCCATCCATCCCTTCATCATCCATCCATCCCTCTGTCCATCCCTGCATCCATCCGTCCATCCCTGTATCATCCATCCATCCATCTGTCCATCCCTGCACCATCCATCATCCATCCATCCATCCCTCCATCCATCCATCCATCCCTCCATCCATTCCTGCACTATCCATCCATCCATCCATCCATCCATCCATCCATCCATCCATCATCCATCCATCATCCATCCATCCATCATCCATCCGTCAGCCATCCATCCCTACATCATCCATCCATCCCTCTGTCCATCCCTGCATCCATCCGTCCATCCCTGTATCATCCATCCATCCATCTGTCCATCCCTGCACCCTCCATCATCCATCCATCCACCCCTCTTTCCATCCATCATCCATCCATCCCACGTCCATCCATCCCTCCATCCATCCCCAATATCCCAGGAAGATCCACAGCTTCAAATCCCCATGAGATTTTTTTCTTGGAGTGCACAGTGAAGCAAGGAGATCCCCTTGAAAAAGAAGCAGCATCCTGCCCTGTGGGATGGGATAGGAATGGATCCGTGGGATGGGATGGGATGGGATGGGATGGGATGGGATGGGATGGGATGGGATGGGATGGGATGGGATGGGATGGGATGGGATGGGATGGGATGGGATGGGATGGGATGGGATG
>WEIU01022194.1:166924-196965 GCA_013389925.1 Aegithalos caudatus
GGCATGGCATGGCATGGCATGGCATGGCATGGCATGGCATGGCATGGCATGGCATGGGAGCAGGGAATGTGTCTGCGCTGCAGGCAGGGGAGGTGCAGGCAGCACAAAGATCCTCACCAGCCCTAGAGAACACCAAGAGGGTGGCATGAGCTGATACAGAAATCATGGAATCACAGTTTGGGTTGGAAGAGGCCTCAAAGCCCATCCCATTGCACCCCTGCCATGGCAGGGACGCCTCCCACTGTCCCAGGCTGCTCCAAGCCCCAGTGTCCAACCTGGCCTTGGGCACTGCCAGGGATCCACAGCTGCTCTGGGCACCACTGGAAGGAGAGGCCCCATTGTCCCTCCTGATGATCCCCCTCAGGGACAATCCATGGATCCAGCACCCACCAGCTTGGAGCCAATTCCAGGCATCTCCCACTCTGATGGAAAGCAAAACCTTCTCCTGAGGAGATGCTCTGTCTGTGTGGCTCCACCAGGCTCTCCCTCAAGGGGAAAACACCCTGAACTCCATGGAAACTGCATTTACTTTGGAAAACCTGGGTTGGACCTCAGGGCTCAGCCCATTTTATGCTCGAGAAGCTCCATGCTTTGCAGGTCAGCAGTTTCCATGCTCGAGTTTCACTCTGTGTTCCCTCGGAGTCTCCGTGCTGTCTTCTGCTTCTCCAGCCTGGATTTTGTGTTGGAGCAGCTCCCCGGCCCCAGCTGAAGGATAATAATTGAATAACATGCAACATTACACTCTTAGGTTTCATTCATTTTCACACTCGCAGCATCTGTAAAATCTAAAATGAGGTCTCATCTCCAGGCTGTCATCCTGCCCAGCAACAACAAATTCCAGCAAAAAGGGAGGACACTGCAAATCCAAACCTGTGAATTACCTCCAACAATCTCATTCAGGATTTGATTCACATTTCAGGGCACAGCTCCCACAGCAAATTAATAAGATATAAGCTTGTAATATTTTCAATGGCTTGATATGGCAGCATTTTTCATTTCAATTAGGGGGAAGAGCACAATTGGATTCCTCAGCCTTGGCTGGGAAGGAAACACGTTATTCCCTCAGGCCGAGGACCTCAGCAGCATCCAGGAGCCTCCACATCCCTGGAATCTTCTAGGTGAGCCCTTAACTGGTTGCCAGTGGGAGCTGCTGGAAAGGATTTATTAAAACACCTCCAAACAATCCCCAGCAGGGAGGGAGATCACTGCTGGCACTGCAGGGTTCCTGCTCCCTGATTTCCTGGAATTCCTCCCTGCAGGACCTGGCTGAGCCCTGAGAGGTCTCACTGGGACATCTCCTGTCTGCCCTGAGCATCACATTCCTCCCCAAAAGTTTGGATGAGCCTGCTCTGGGATAACTTTTGGCATCCAGGAGCAGTGCAGCACCTTTGAGGGACAAAATCCAGCAAGAGAAACATTGGGAGAGAATTGGGAGAACACTGAGGTTATTTTGGGTTTAAAAGCCACTTTTCTCAGCCCTGACAGGAGGATTTGTCCTGACCCTTCTTCTGTGGCTGAGTCCCATCTGGATTTGGGGAGCACCAGGGTCAGTGATTGCCTTGTCCTTGTTTTTTCCCTTTTATTTGGTTTATATGAGGTCCTTGGGCCTGTCAGAAACCCTATGGAATATTAGGACCAGGGGAAGGAACCAGCCATGGGTGTAAAATAAAGAGCAGCTCAGCTTTGCAATGATTTGGGCCATAAATGGTGCAAGGAGAAGCTTTTGGAATTTGCAAGTCAGAAAAAAAAACCCACAATTATCAAAAATCCCTTCTCCAGTTGAAGAAGTTCGGTGCCTGGCAGCTGAAGCTCACAAATCTAACATGAAATAAAGCCAAGCTTTAGGTTTAAAACACTGGGCTAAGCCAGGCTCAAGGCTTAGGCTGTGAAACTTGGCAGAGGATAAGTCCTGGCCTTGTAGAGAGGGGAGCAGCAAAACAAATCCACAGTGCACAGGAATGAGGGAATTCCTTCTTAAAGAGAAAAAAAAAAATCCACAAAACTCCAACCTGTGGACTCAGGGGCCTCTGCCACCCCACCCATGAATTTGATTCAAGCAGGAACTCTAACAAACACCGTGGGTTTGGACGTGCCAATCACAAAATTCCCTAAAAAAAACACATTTTCTTGTGCCCAGAGCTCCTGGATTGGAGTTTCTGGATCCTTGCACAGCAATTTTGGGCCTGGGAGTGCCTCAAGCACTGGGACAGGGAGAGCTACAGGGTCAGAGTGGACCTGAGCCTGCTCCCCCAGTTTGAGTTATTCCACCCAGGAATCAGGCACTCCTTCTGTTTTCCATGTTTACCCACAGAGATCCACTCAAAAACAAATTAGGGAGTCAAAAGTGGGGCATTTTCCAGGCAAATTTGATTCAAGCAGGGAAACCAACAAATATCGCAGTTTTGGACGTGCTGATTGCAAAATTCCCTTAAAAAAATCACAATTCCATGTGCCCAGAGCTCCTGGATCTGAGGGTCTGGATCCTTGCACAGCAGATTTGGGGCTGACAAAGCAGCTGAAGGTGTCTCAGGGACAAAAAGGACCACGTTAAACCCTGAGCCTGCTCCTGCCATTTGAGTTATCCCAACCAGGAATGAGGCACCCCGATTTCTTCCCACAGGGATCCACTCAAAACCAGCAGCTATGGGAGTCAAAACTGGGGCATTTCCCAGGCAAACTGGATTCAGTCAGGCAAAACAACAAATTCAAACTGGATTTTGTGGAAAAGCCACCAGCCCCTGTTGGTGCCCGGGACAGTGAGCACGGGGAGGTGAGATCTAGCTACAAAGGCCCCCACAAAGGCACTGCTCCGGTATTTCCCATTTTCCCGTGACTCAGGAATGCTCCGGCACGGTTTTTTTTTTTTTAATTATTTTTTTATTTTTTAATATTTTTTTTTTATTATTTTTTCCAGGAGCAGCTCAGCGGTGCAGCTAAAGCTCCCTCCAAACATCAAAGAGCTCGAAGAGTAAAACCCATCAAAATTTTCCTAATCAAACCCGCCCGTAATTGTCAAGCAAAGGCAGAGAACAGAAGTCGGGCAATCTCTGTGAACCCCCAGCTTCACTCAGACTCCGCAATTAAGCACCGGCTGCTGCTCCGAGGAGCTGCCGGGCTGGGGGGGAAAAGTCGCAGCTCGCCAGCACCAATTAGCAGCTAATGAACATCAGCAATCCCCTTGGAGAAGGGAGCCCGAGACAAAGCCGGGACCAAAATACCACCCACGCTTTAAGCCGGCCCAAACCCGCACCTCTGCTGCGGGGGATGCTCCGGGGGATGCCCCGCGTCCCTGCCCCGCGTCCCTGCCCCGCTGCAGCCGATGGGAAAGGAGTGGGGCAGGGAATTCCAGGCGGCTGGAGGAGGAAAGGTTGGGTTGGAAGTGTTGCTTTTCCCAGGTCAGTCAGCAGCACCGGGGAGGGAGGCAGGGAGCCTGGAATAATTTCAGCAGCGCTGCCATTCCATGTGAAATCAGAGCCTGAAAGGAAGTCAGTCAATTTAAACCCGCTCCTGAAGGGGAATAATTAAACACTCCAAAGATGTGGGAGAATTTTAAGCAGTCAGCAAGGATTTAAAGACAACATATCATTCCTAGCCGGAATAATAATAATAAAAGGAGAGGGAATGTAGGCAGGCGCGGCAGACGGGGCTGACTGAAGGGAGCTCAGTCAGAGCAGGCTCAGCTCGGCAGCCTCAGGGGTGCAGGAGCTGCACAACTGCCAGTGCTGCATGGGTGCCCCAAAAACTGCACTGCAGGACATGCAGGGGACGGGAGAGGCTCGAGAGGAGGGAAATGTGGGCATAAGTTCGGAAAGGGGAAAGGGGAAAGGGGAAAGGGGAAAGGGAAGGAAAGGAAAGGAAAGGAAAGGAAAGGAAAGGAAAGGAAAGGAAAGGAAAGGAAAGGAAAGGAAAGGAAAGGAAAGGGATCCAGGGGAGCTGGTGCCTGGTGCTGCAGGTGTGTCTCTGGAAGGCCTTGGTGGCACAGGAAGCCCTGGGATCTGTGCAGGACCAGCTCCTGCCAGGGTACTCCACAGAGCAGACAGGAAAAACTGAGTGAGGAAGCAGAGCAAGGAGGTTTCCAAGCCTATGAAAAGCCTGGAGACTGATGAGTGCAGCAGACTACAAAGGGAATTTCAGATACACCCCGGATTCCTGGATGGGAAAAGCACTGAACATCCTCATTTCTGGGTTTTCCTGGATCAAGGGAAAAAGAAATATCTGAATACAGAGTGCAGGCACCCCTAAAGTGCCCCACCATACCAGATTTTTATTGTCACACAATCCCAGACTGAGCTGGGGTGGAAAAGACCTTAAAGATCCTCTAATTCCAGCCCTGCCATGGCAGGGACACCTCCCACTGTCCCAGGCTGCTCCAACCTGGCCTTGGGCACTGCCAGGGATCCAGAGGCAGCCACAGCTGCTCTGGGCACCCTGTGCCAGGGCCTGCCCACCTTCCCAGGGAGGAATTTCATCCCAATATCCCATCCCTCTATTTAATTATCCTTTTTCAGAGTATGAATCAGCCTGACCACATCAGCAGGTACATCCCTGGAACAGGAATTTTTGCAGGGAAAGATGGGCCAAAGGTTCCTTGTGGAAATGAGAATAAAATTGTCACCACCTCTCATATTCCAGAGGATTTCCATGTGCAATATGGATTAGAGGAAGGTTCCCCTGTGAGCATTGCTCAGTGCAAGAGTTCAATCTCACAGCTCCTGTGAAAGAGAGATCCAAGACTCCAAAGATATCCAAAGCCTCATCTCAGCACCTGGAAAGGAGAACTCACAGCAAACAAGATTTATGTGCATCGAGGAAATCAAAGCTCTGTGTAAGCTTTTTGGAAGGTAATTAATGTATTTTGGCATTTGGGCACATCTGACACAGCAGAGAATGTGCTGGACTCCAGAAGAATCCAAAGGGCTGAGTGGAATGACCAGGAAAGAAACTCTCCCTGCCCTGAGCTTCCCACCCCAAACAGGTGTTGACCTAAATAGAAACAAGGAAATGGCTGGAAATATCAAAGGTTTTGTGTTCAGGGAACTTCTGCTCTTTCCAAGTCTCTCAAAGCACCACAGAACTGTTAAAATTGGCAAATAAATTAGAATTCTTGGGAAAGGCATGAAGGAAAGGAATTATGCAAATGTGCAGATGATGGAAACAAAGATCTGGTGGGAGGATGGGAGAAAGGAACCTGAACTCTTAAAAAGTCCACGACTTTCCCCTCAGAGGGGTAAAAGCAATCTCTTAGAAGATCACACACCCAAAAATAAACACATCAGACAGTTCTTGGTGATGGGGGATGAACATCGAGCAAGAGTTAAAAAAGAAATATCTCCAGGCATCCCCCATTTCCAAATGCCTTCAGACAGAGCAGGGAAATGGTGGGAAAAGCAGCATTTTGTGGGCACTCTGGGGACACAGTGCAAGCCCCGTCAGCGTCCCCTGGTTCTTCAGGAGCTTGGAAGTTTCCTGTCATGTTCTCACGTCCTGACCCCACTGATCTCACATTCAAAGGCAGTCAAATCAAAGGTGATGCTGGGACCAGTGACAATTTCTGGAATCCCAGGGATCAGGGAGCTGCTCTTCCCAAAAGGCTCAGTTCAGCTCCATGAGGAATGGACTCAGGAGAGGGATGAAGGATTCCCTTTGCTCCTGCCTGGCCTCCCAGTGGGCAGCAGGAATTTTTCATGGAAGGGGAATCAGTGCAGGGCCCTTCATCCCTCGGCAATTCCATCCCAGCACTGCTGCTGTGTTGGTGCTCCCTCACAAACTCCATGGTTTGGAGCAGCCTGGGATGATCAGGACATGGAGAAAATCCAGCATGAGGCTCCTCAGCACCCTGGATCCCTCTGGAGTTCTTGGGAACTCATGGCTGAACTGGCACAGGGTCACCCCCAGGACCAAATGTCCTCACCAGCCCCAGGAGAAACACTGAGAGCATGAGCTGATCTCAGAATTGCAGAATCATTGTTTAGGCTGGAAGGAACCTTAATTCCCACCCAGTTCCAACCCTGCCATGGCAGGGACACCTCCCACTGTCCCAGACTGTCCCCAGTGTCCAACCTGGCCTTGGGCACTGCCAGGGATCCAGGGGCAGCCACAGCTGCTCTGGGCACCCTGTGCCAGGGCCTGCCCACCCTCACAGGGAACAATTCCTGCCCCAGATCCCATCCAGCCCTGCCCTCTGGCAGTGGGAGCCATTCCCTGTGTCCTGTCCCTCCAGCCCTTGGCAATTGTCTCTCTCCATGTTTCCTGCAGCTCCTTCAGGCCCTGCAAGGCCACCCTGAGCTCAGCCCAAAGCTTCTCCTGTCCAGGTGAACAATCCCAGCTGTGCCAGCCTTTCCTCCCCAGCAGAGCTGCTCCATCCCTCTGCTCATCCTGGAGCCTCCTCTGGCCTGGCTCCAGCAGCTCCAGCTCCTTCCTGTGCTGGGCCCCGGGGCTGGGGCAGCTCTGCAGGTGGGAAATCACCTGAGCACAGGGGCAGGATCAGCCCAGGTCAGGGGGCTCTGGACTGGAACATGCCCAGCTCTGCCCCACCAACCCCCCCAGGGCTCCCCAGCCTTTGGGGCTGTCCCCTCCCTTCCAGGGCCACAGCTGGCAGTGGAATGGGTTTATTTCTGCAGGCACTGGGGCTCAGAAATGTTGAGTGTTTTTGGCAGTGTCCACAGTTGCTATTGCCACGCACTCCGCTCCAATTTTTGTTCCTGTCTCCCACTCCAGCACCATCCAAATGCTGGTGGAAGGGGGTTAATTTCTTAATTTAGGAATCATTAGTGAGAGAAATTGCACTGCGCAGCTGTCTCAGGTCTTTAGGAAAATGCCTCCAGCAGCTGCAGATCTGTGATTCGACTTGACCAGTTCTGTTCTCCTCCGTTTGACACCAACAGCAACAGTCATTTGGGGTCAATTAAATGTTTTCTTCTTTGTTTATCACCATAAGTCTTAATAATATATCTGGCAGCATGAGTCCATCTGAAGAGGAGGCCACCACATCCATAATGGATGGGAACTTGCAGATTGCAAAGCAGTGGATAAACACCACAAAGCCTCACATTCCCAGCTGAATTCCTCCTCTTCCCAGTGCTCAGCTCGCTCATGGGGCCTCACAGCAGCTTTAGGTGCAAGGTTGGACTCCTGTAATGATTTTAAACACCGTTTTTAATTGCTTTTCCGTGCCCCTGGGAAGCCAGCGCTGTCAGCACAAACTTGGGGGTGATTACACAGCAGAACAGAGGCTGCTGCTGCTGCCTGTGCACCCCTGCCCCACAGACTGCCAGGCAGGAGGGAGCCTGCACTGGGGCTCCTGCCGAAAACGGAGGAATCCTGTGGAATTCCTCAGGAGCTGGGTAGCAGGAGTGAGCCCCCACGTTTGTGCTGTGTGCCCTGCAGCCAGCGCGGCTCTGCAGCAGCGCTGCAATCCCTCCTCCATTGGCTGCTGGAGCAGGGCTGCCTTTCCTTAACAACCCCACTCCTGGCCTTCCCTCAGCACGGCTGGATCAAGATTTCGGCGCTGTCTCCCTCAGCGTGCTCGTTTGGAAGCTGGGGAAGTTCAGGCTGGATGAGAGAGCTGTTATAGGCTGGGAAATGGGCCGGGGATCGATGGCTGCACATCCTGCCCGGAGCCAGGGATCAGCCGAGCCTCGGGGGTCAATAGTGGGGCTGGGATGGGTCAATAACTTCATCAGGAGCACACAGAGCCACCCCCAGCAGCTGCGGGGGCACCACGGGGTTAGGGAGGGTGATGGACACAGCTCCAGTCCTGAGGGGAACCCCAGGATGGGACTGAGAGGAACTCCAAGGAATTCAACGGGCCAGGGAAAGGCAGCTGTGCCAGGGAACACCAGCACAAAGTCATCCTGAATAATCCAAACCCCACCCTGCCCTGGGGCAAACACAGATGGGGTGGGTCCCCATCCCCTCAGCAGCTTTGGGGCACCGGGGGGTGATGGACACAGCCCCGCTCCTGAGGGGCCTGGGGGAGCCTCAGGATGGGGCCACCAGCAATTCCACGGAGTTCAGTGAGAAGCAGGGATTGTCCTCATGCCTGGCACCGTTCCAGGCTGGCAAACCAACCCCAGCACCCACATCCTAAGTGATTTAAACCTTATCCTGCATGGGGGGAACACGGCCAGGAGACTGCAGGGGGTCCCCATCCCCTCAGCAGCTTTGGGGACATTATGGAATTAGAGAGGGTGAGGGACACAGCAAACAGGGGAGCTCCTCAAGGACCTGAGGGAACCTGAGGATGAGGCCAACAGCAGCTCCACAAGAAGTTCCTGGCACCGTTCCAGACTGGGGACCAGCCCCCAGCACACTCAACCTGAACAATTCAAACCTCATCCTGCATGGGGGGAACAGGGCCAGGAGACTGCAAGGAATTCCCATTCCCANNGTGGGAGAGTGCCCGGACGGGGGGGGGGGGGGGGGGGGGGAACAGTCTGGGCACCACCAGTGTTGGGTCCCTGAGTTCAAGGGCAAGGTGGGAAAAGCAGGGATGAGACAACCAAGGCCACCAAGGTGTTTGAGGTCTGGGGGTTCTGATCCATAGGGTCTGTGCACTTTCCTTTTGCATATCCTTCCCTTTCCATTGGGAAAGGCCAGGGGACACAGGTCAGTGTGGCCACCAGTGGGCTCAGGGGTGACCTGACTGTGTCCTTCACCTTCCTGAAGGACAGGCAGGACCATGGAGCCCTTCCCAGGGGATAGAGCAGCACTGCAGGCATGGGCTGCACCTCAGGAGGTGCTGCCTGCCCCAGAGGAGCACTGGGAATTCCCTCTGGAGCTTTCCAAGGCTTGGCTGGACAGCACCACAGTCTGACCTGCTCCAAGCCCTCCTTTTAACCAGGAGCTCCTCAGCAGCAGCTCCACAACCCCTCCGTTCAGCTGGAAATTTCTGAGGTTTTCCGTCATTACCATGGGCACCCCTGAGGCCCCCCCTGCCCACCCATCATCCCAGCTTTCAAAACACAGCCACTTTCCCCTCCTAATCCTCACCTAAGTGTCCTCCAGCCAGCCTTTCTGCCAGAAATTGGGATCGTAATGTGCTGTAATCACATAATTCCTGTCAGGAAAAGTAAACAGGGATGGCTGAGTGATTTCCAAACAACACACTAATGGCCAAAGTAGGGGAAAAATCCTCCTGCTTCAGTTCTCAAGTTTTTCTTGAGCCACTCTTTTGCTGTTCATATTTATTGTAGGTTTTCGCCTCATTTTTAGGTTTATTTACCCCGAGCTAATGAATAACACGGTGAACATATGCTATAAACCACCATTAAGATGAAATTCAGAGAAAAGAAAATTACTTTAGTGGCAGAGCTGAGAGGATGTGTAACCACTAAATGCCCAGCGCTGATATTTGAAGGCTTCTTAGGAGAGGTCTCCGGGGATTTCTCGGTCAGATAAAATGAGGTATTTTGTAGGAATTCTCCTTTCAAAGTTAGACTCGGTTTTTTAACAGTCTGATGCAGATGCTGCTCTGAAAAAAAAGAGTCAACTATGGACTTTTTCCATCTTGAAGGCTTTGAATCTCATTTTTCCTGATTATCACAGCTGTTACAAGCAGCAGGGTGAGCAGTGCCAGCAGATGAGACCTCGTACACCAATTTCAGAGGGGGTTTGGGCCATCTTGCAGAAAACTCAAGCATGGAAATCTACAGAGGTGGAAAACATTTGGGGAGAATTTCATCCAGCACGAGCACAAAAGTTGCTGAAAACTTGGGGTTTTCAGAGAGCTGTGAGTGACTCGTTGTCAGAAGGAAAGGCCCCAAGGAGGCTTTTCCAAAGCACATCTGTCCAATGTTATTCCATTTTTCATTAGGGGCCTGGCTGCTGCCCCTTGGAGGATGCTCATTAAACTGGCTGGTTTAGTGTGGAAGAAGCTGCAAACATCTTGGAGGACAGGATTAGAGTCCAAAAAAGCCTGAAAAGGATTATTTGTTATTAAAATGACACCATGCAGTGGGATAAGGGGGAGAGTCTCCATGATTGCCCTCACTCTGAAGGAAATGCTGGATAATGGGAGCACAAGCAAGAGCTGGAGTCTATTGACTTCCAATTTTGCTGACTTCCAACAGACCTTGAGAACCTGGTGGCCATAAAGGGAAAAAAACCCCTCCAAGAGACAGGCAGGGAAAGCTGACCAGGCTCCCAATCCTGCCAGCTCCAGTACCAGTGCTCCAATCCAGGCCCAGAGTTCTGCAGAAATACAAAACACCACGGGCACGAGGTGAGCCAGGAACAGCAGAGCCACCAGCATTAACTCTGGGATCACAGGTGGAGTTGCCACAAACGCTGGGGAAGCAGCAGGAGGAGCTTCCCGGCACCTGCAGCACCCGTGGCATGGCTGGGATCTCGGTCATCCTGGCAGGAGCAGCTTTGGGAGGGCATCCGGGGGCCTCTGGGCACGCCTCAGGCTTGTGGGCACGGAACATTTGGATCAAAGGCCTGCCAGGAGCCTCCAGACACAATTCCTGCCTCTGCTCAGAAGTGCAGCACTGGGCACACACAGACCTTCCCTGAGAGAGCCCAACCTTCCTTGTTTGGGGCACTGAGCTCTGAGCTGGCCTCTGGATGAAATTTAGGAAAAGTCATTCCTTTTTCCTGCTGGGGAGGAGCAGCCACATCTCTGAGGCTCTGAAAGGCCAGGCTGCATTTGCCTGGTGAATCCAGGATGGATTTTGGGGTGATGTCAATTATTGATTCCTTCCCTAGGCCTGAAATTGCTGCTCATGATTCCAGACCCACATCAGTCACGGAGCAGCAGGAGCCTCCTAAACTGAACTTCTCATTTTTACTGGGGCAGGGGGAAGCCCCAAAACCTGGGAGTGACTGGGGTTTTCTTGGAATTGCAGGTGGCAAAGCCCAGGGAGTTCAGTGTGTTTGATAGAGGAGCTAAAGAGAGGAATGCATTCATTGGAGTGACCAGTGATTTCTCCAAGGTTTAAAGGAGACACCAGATTTAACTCTGAGGTTTAAAGGATGCCAGACTTAACTCCTGAGGTTTAAAGGACATTCCAGGCTGCTCTTGCTCACTGTCACCCCGAACCAATGGTACAGTGCAGTGACTTTTGCCTTGCCTCTGGTCAAAAAGCAGGATGCAGCAGCTCAGTGCAGGGAAAGCAGCTGACACCAGCCCAAAGGGGTCTGAGGTTCAGCCCAGGGAGGTCCAGGATGGTCTCCAGGAAGGCAGGGACAGCACCATGAGGTTTTCAGGAACCTCCACTGCAGCCCCTCCACCTGTTGAGGTGACAGGGCTCCAGGCTGTCCCTCCCCAGTGCCCATCCCACAAACAATTCCTTGTTTGGGAGCTGTTTCCTTCCCTGCCCCAGGACATCCCTGTGTTCCCAGGCCCCCTGCACTGCCTGCCTTGGGGTGCCAGGGTTTCCATCCTTCCCTGCACAGCTCCTCTGGGTTTTGCCTTGCAGAGCCCTTCCCAGGCTTGCTGTAGCTCTGTTTATTGCAGCAGGCAGAGAACAAGTGGCTGTGACCCTTCTGTGTGCACTGAGCTGCCAGAGCTCCCAGACAGACCCAATTCCAGCCATCTCTGCACTCTTACACCCAGCTCTGATGGGTGTAGTTTGTAGCTGTTTGTGTTCCCAAGTTGGCTCTTGCCAGCATTGTTTCCTTGTCTTTTCCTCCAGCAATGCCATAAAAAGCTCTGGTTTCATTTTCTCCCTTTCATCCTGGCATTAGCTCTGCGAACAACCTCCTTGCTTCCTCCTCCTTCCAAACTCTTTGTCTGGTAACCTCGGCTGTCTGGGACCAGCATTTTGTTTTCTCTGGTCGCTGTTGCTTTGTTTGTTCATTACAGACACTCTGCTCTCTGCTGTGATCCCACAGCACTTTCTTCTTTGCCAGCAGGGTCCTAAACTTAATGACTGGGGAGTTTTTTCTGGAGGCTAAACAGGAGACTCAGGAAAAGCATCCAGCTCAAGAGGTGCTTGTACCTGGAGAGGCATCCAGAAGAGCAGGGCTGGCTGTTCAGGCAGCACTGAATGAGAAATAATTTCTTTTTATTTACTCTCAGTGATGTTAAATCAGTTTATTTTCAGAGCTGCTGTCCCAGCTGCACTTCTTACACCACTCCTCTGCTTTGCTCAAAACATTTTGTGCTGCCCTTGAGTCATGGAATGGTTTGGGTTGGAAAGGACCTCAACATTTTTCTTGTTCCACCCAGTGCCATGGCAGGGACCCCTCCCACCATCCCAGGCTGCTCCAAGCCCCAGTGTCCAACCTGGCCTTGGGCACTGCCAGGGATCCAGGGGCAGCCACAGCTGCTCTGGGCACCCTGTGCCAGGGCCTGCCCGCCCTCCCAGGGAGGAATTCCTTCCACATATCCAACCTAAACTCTTCATTTTGAGCCACTCCTTCTTGTTCTGTCCCTAAATTCCTGATGCTCTCTGTGCTCAGTGCTTTTCAGCCTCCTGAGATCCGAGTTTGAGGGCCCCAGGAAAGCTGAGTGCAATTCTGCTGCCAGCAGTGCCACCCCTGCAGCTCCTGCAGCCCCTGCAGCCCCTGCAGAGCCCAGGCCATGCTCTGTCCCCATCACTGCAGCTCTGGTGCCAGCCCCAGCTGCTCCTGCCCAAGCAGGAGCTGTCCTAGGATTCAAACTGATTCAAGCTGCCTCAGGAGCTGTGTTAAACCCTTTATAGCTCAGTAAATAAGCTGAGCTTGGTGTGGAATGTTGCCTCTGTGCTGTTTCATCTCCCTGCCTGTGTGTGAAACCGTCAGATGAGTGAATTGCAGGCAGCTCTGGGAGCTGCTCTGCTTATTCCTGCCTGGCCCTCTCCCTCTGAAACCCTTGGAAGCCAGGCAGGCTCTGAGCAGCTCCTTAGCACGGCCTGAGTGAGGAAACACCACCCCACAGAGTGCAAGCCCAGTTAATGTTCCAGGGAGGGAGCAGCAGGAGCTGAGGTGCCCCTGGCACCCCATTTCCCAGAGCCAGAGTCCAGCAGGGCCCAGCACAGCTGTGTCCTTCCAGCTCACAGAGCTGCAAGTTCATCCCCTCTGGAGTCCAGCAGCATCCCTGGGAGGAGGTCTCACTGCCTCTGGGAAGGCCAAAAAGCCTCCTCACCTCTTAATTTGCCTTGTGCTCCATTCCCCAGGACACTTCTCCCAGAGTTTCCAGCCCACTCCAGGCCTCTGCTCCCTCTGGCAAAGGCTGCTCCTGCTTTCCTGGCCTTGGATCCACCTCCCTGTGGTGTTCCCCATCCCCAGCACTCCCTGCTCACCCTCCAGCAAAGGCTGCTCTGGGCTGGCCACATCAGGGGCATTTCCATTCCATGGGGTCAGGAACATCTCCTGAGCTCCTCCTGCTGATTCCCAACTCCCACAGTGCCCTGGCTTCCACAGCTATCACTGCTGACCCCACTCTGTGCCCTGGAATGCTCCTCACATCCACAACCACCTCAAATCCACCCTCCAGTTGTGGCTGTGCCTCTTCTGGTGGTTTCCCATTTCCAGCACCTCCCAAGAGCTGAAGGGAGACCCCAGATTGTGGGGAACCTCGAGGCTCCCTCCTCTCCCAGCATCAGGATAGGCTCCCTGTCTATCCCTCACCTTGCTTTTCTCCAGCATCCTCCCAATCCAATGGGAAAGGTCCCTCTATTCCCAAATACCATCTTCCTGGAGCCCTCTGAGCTGCATCTCCTTCCTCCATGGCCTAAACCCTCCCAGCATGGTGGGGCAGGATCCTTCACAAGAAATTCCAGTTTCTCTCCCACCCTGCAGACTTCCATCCCCATCCCTTTCCTTCCTCACCCCCCAGGCTACAAGGAGCCAGATGAGGAGACTCCACTGATCCATTGTCCTTCCCTACCCCAGGAAGGTGGGAAATCTCAGAGGGAGAGGAGGAGGAATCCCCTTGGCACCTGGATGCTTTGGGAAAAGGATCATTTAGATGGAGGAGCCAGGAGGGGCAGCCACCCTGAGTCAATCCCATGAGATGGTGATGTGGATATTCAGGGAGAAACACTGAGCAAGACAACTGGAGCTGTGGGATCTCCAGCCAGCACTGGAGGAGCTTCAGGGAGCTTAGATTTTCTGGGAATGCTGGGAACTGCAGGAGCAAAGCTGCCCTGGATCCCACCTGCTCCAGGCTGGGAGCAGGAGAATCATCCCAGCCAAAAACCACCAGCACAGCATCCCCCAAAACAACAGCCTCCCAAAAAAGTGCCTTCCCATGGAACCCAAACTGCTGCTCATTAGGGCCTGGCAATTAGGAGCCTCCCCTCTCCACGGCAGCTTTCCTCCCTTCCCAGCAGATCCCCAGGGTGGTTCAGTGCCATGGTGGCTGTCACTTGTCACCAGGGGGGCTCCCCACAGCCCCCAGGAGCGGGGCAGAGCTCCCCCCTTGCCAGCAGAACAAGCAGCAGTCACTGCCTGCTCTCCCCCTGCCTTTCCCTGGATCTGTGCTGCTGGAATTTTAAACAGATTATGTAAGTGGCTCTCATTTAATCCAGCTGAACTCTCCTCCTTTCATGGCAGCGAGATCAAAGCAGCTGCTGGGAGATGAGCAGGGTGCAGCAGGGCTCTCCCTGCATCTGGCCCGCACTGGGTGACAAGGAGGGGACACTTGCCAGGCCACCACACTTCACCAGCTGCTTTTTAAAACCCTCCACAGCAAAGAGCAAGAGCTGCTGCCACTTTCTATGGATTCCTCGAGGCCTTCCCTTTGTTCCCGTGCATCGCAGAGATGCAGGACGTGCCCATGGATGGGGGAGTTCCTCAAAGGGAGAGCAGCTCTCTCTCTCCCCATGTCTCTCTCTGCAATTTATAGAGTTTACCTTTTTCATTCCTTCTCCTGAAGGCTGACATTTAAAAATGTGTAATTGTGTTTATCCCTGGCAAGCTGTGAATGGCTCCCCGGGCTGGCCGTGCTTCCTGCGCCGCTGGATAAATTACACTGACAAGCCCTTATTACAAAGGGAAAAATAAGTTAATGGAAAAGCAAAGCAGAAAGAGATGCATAAAAATCCCTGAGTGGCCGAGTCAGCAGAATTGCCCCCACGTGAGAGTCATTGCCAGGGTTTAATTAAACAGAGATCGATCGTGGGGCTGAGGGGGAGCCGGGGGGTGCACGTGCGGGCCAGGAATTGGCACTTTTGGGCTGAATTTATTTTTTTGATAGCCAGGAGTTATTGATATTTCACTGAAGGCTGCCCTGGCAGCGTGGCTCGGGGAGGGAGAGGTGCTCCCAAGCTTCCTCTGTTCCTTCCATCTCTCCGTGCATCCCAGAGATGGCTGGCAGGGAGCTGGAATGCCTGGCTGCCCCTCGGGAAGAGTTCAGGTGCTGCAGAAAGGCTCTGGGAACTGCAGAGCTTGGAAATGCACCTGTCTTGAAGTGTGAGCAGCAAATCTGCACAGCAGCACCGGGAAATACGGAATCACCTTCCCAAAACAGCCCGGGATGCTCTGGGGAAAGGCACTTTCAGGTGGAGGAGCCACCCTGGGTCACTCCCAAGGGATGGTGATGTGGATATTCCAGAAGAAATATTGACCAACACAATTTGAGGGGTGGGGTCTCCAGGCCTGCACTGGGCAAGCTTCAGGGAGCTCAGATATCCCAGGAAGGCTGGGAACTGCAGGAGCAAAGCTGCCCTGGATCCTGCAACCCATCCCTACTGGGCTCTGGGGGGTTCCAGGGGCACAAATCAGGATCAGAGCTCCGAACGGACCCTGGAATCCTGCAGGGGGATACAAGCTTGGAGACAGGGAAAACTGGCTGGCTCTGCATGCACTCCCTAATTCACATCCTGAGGAAGAGCTGCTGGCTGTGGGGCTGGGAACTGCCTGTTCATGGCAGGTTTGGTCTCTCCTGGAGCCCAGCCCTGCGTTTTCCATGGCCTCTGGGATGAAATGCCAGCCAGCAGTCAATATTGGAGGAGAACATCGGAGAATTGCTGCTGGGAATCCAAAGCAGATCCTAAAAATAGTGCAAAATGGCTGGACAGAGGTGGGAATGCTCAACTGAAAATGCCAACAGGAGCTGGGAATGTTTCCTCCCAGGACACTGAGCCCCTTCCCCTGCCATTCCCCACGGGAACAACGAGCACACGGACAGTGCCAAAATGTTTTGGGAGGCATGGAGTGAAGATGTGCAGGGTGAGAGTGAGCTCCACACCTCCAGATCAATTGGAATTCAACCATCTTGGGAGCAGAGCAGGGAAGTTCCCAGCTGCTGGAAATTACACACAGCTCCTTTCATTTCCAGACATTTTTCCTGCCTAATTGGAGCCAGGCGAGTGCTGGGGAAGGAGCCGGACAGGAGCGCTCTGTGACTCATTCCTGAGGGAGGGAAGGAGGGACACAGGGATTGCTCTCTGCAGCACCAGTTGCACCAGTCTGCTCTTACTGGGCATAAAAAGAGGAACCTGTTATCTGCAGGCACCCACGGATGTCATTTGGAGACACAGGATGCGAAAATTCCCGGTTTTTTCTCTTTCAGGTGTAGCTGTGCTGCTTTTCCACACCTCCCCCTCAGCAGCAGCCTCCAGGCTGGACTCCTGTAAATGTTAGCTGAGACTCAATGGAAAGGAAATAAAGCCCCCAAACAAAACAAGAGGAATGATTCCTATTTCTGTGCCGCTTTCAGATCAGTCCCACAGCCCTGACATCTCCCAGCTAATGACTGAAAATCCCTTTCCTTGCAACACCAATCAATACCCCACAAGCAATTTGCAGGGCTCGGCTCACTCGTTAAAGCCCAAACATTCCTGTTCCTTGGGAAGTGGGTGGCACAGTCAGTCACAGAGAGCCCAGCAGGATGCTGCCTCACCTGCTGCAAGCTGGGCTGGAAAGCAGGAATCATCCAGAAAAAGCTGCTCTCCCAGCCTAGGGATGGATCCTGAATCCCAGTAACCACTGGAGAGGCTTCAGGAGAGCAGCAGGTCCCAGAGGTCCTGGCATTGCCATCTAGGGAGGGCTCACAAGTGATGGAGAGCTCATCCTGATCCCAGAGGTTGCCAAAATGTTCTTTCCATGACCAGTGACTGCTCCTGGCAGGTTTGCTCCCCATCTTGGACGTGGCCAGAGAGGGTCCAGCATTATCCACCCATCTAGCTGCCATCCCTGCAGGAATTCTGGCCCCTTCCTCAGCCCTCCACCTGCAGAGCTGGGAGAAGACCCAGCAGGAGAAGGCAGCAGGCTGGAGCAGGAGCCTGAATCTCCCATAAGGAATGGTGGCTGGGCTTTTCCAGCAAGGAAGCCCCCCAGGAGCTCCTCAGGCTGCCCAGATTCCCTTTTTTTAAAGTTGCTTTGCTTAATTACTCTGGGATACACCTGAAAATATGAGTTCCGGGAGCCTTTGAAATTCAGAGGGCCTGGAGCAGGTGCTGTAATCCCCTTATCCTAATCCTGATGGCCAAGATAATGTTGGCCATGCTTTCTGCTGGTCGAGGTTTGAAATCCAGAGTCTTTGTCGGCTTTCTTGGGATGAGATCTGGAATCCTGCTGAGCTGTGTGGTATTTGTGGGCACCTTTGCTTGGTTGGGGCTTATTTTTATCTCTCTAAGATGTTGTGGCAGCACCCAGGAGAGCAGTGGGTGTTTTTCCAGCTCTTTCCATGCTGCAGGTAGAGAAATACTGAATCCATCCCCTGGAAGTGGCTGGAGCAGGTCAGGAGCTGCATCCTGGGGCATGTGGAGTTATCAGGGCCCCGTGGCTCTGGGAGTGGCCAGAAGAACATTCCAAAGGCTTGGAGTTGTGCCATCCTTCAGCCAGAGCCAGCAGGGAAGGAAGGAAGGAACTCGTCCTCCTCAACCAACGGGAGCGATGGGATCACCCAAAGCAGAACAAAGGAAGAGCTGAGGGAAGCACATGGAAAAGCTGCAGGTATGGGGATTTGTCAGAAGGGTCTGGGGGCTTCTCCAAGGGCAGGAATAAAACCAGGAATAATCAGGAAGCTCAAGGCAGCCAAAACAATGCTTTGTTCAGAGGTTGGGATGGGGTCCCAGGGAAGCAGTGGGTTCCCTGTCCCTGGAGGCGTCTGAGGAAAGCCTGGACTGGCACTCAGTGCTGTGGTATAGCTGAGAAGGTGGCGTGGGGTCAGAGGTTTGGCTTGATGATCTCCAAGGTCTTTTCCAGCCTGGTAAATTCAGTGATTCTGTGACTGGAAAAAGGCTCAGGAGGTTTGGAAGCCTCAGTCTCCTGCCCCAGCACAGCTCAGCTCAAGGGAAGTGCCATCCCCAGCAATGTTTTCCATCTGGAATGAACTCCACCAGAAACACCTGGCAAGAGCTGCAAGTTCCCTCCAACCTGGCAAGAGCTGCCAAAAGTCAAGGCTGGGTCAGAGCTGTGTACTTCCATCAAATTCCATAACTGCAGGATGGTGAATGAGCTGGGAAATAAAGTCAGTTGTGGAGTAACAAATGAAGTGTTCACTGCAAGAGAGGTGCTCGAGCTCTCACAGCTCACAAAATGTCTGCTCTCTCTTTTTCTCCCCCTTTCTTTCCCCCAAATTAAATTTTCCTTGAAATCAATGTATTCCCATGGCAATTCCTTATTACAACAAGATGCCATTGAAATGCCATTTTCTGCTGGCAATGCTCTGTTGTTTATTACTGACACACTTCAGTTGCTGCTCTCACAGCAGCCCCGTGCCAGCAAAGAGCACCCGGGGCACCTCCCCTCATCCTGCACTGCCATCCATGTCCCCACAGCTCCAGGGGCTGGAATCCAGCTGAAGGGATTCCTCTGCAATGTCTTGTACATCCTGGGGGCAGAAGACCTCCTCCAGATTCCTGAGGGCTCTTGTGCTGCTTCATCCAGGACCATTCCCATGAGGAATCAATTCCTGTCCCAGGCTGTTCCCACCTGGGTCCCCAGGAGAGACACGAGGGCTCAATCTATCCCCTGAGGGCAGGAGAGGCTCCAGACCTCCTGAATTCCTTCTCCAGGCACAGGGATCCCTCAGTTGACTCCCATCTCCTGCTCCTCTGGCCATGGATTTGCATCTTCTGCCTTTGCATGGCAGCCATGAGATTTCCCAGGCTCCAGAGATCCCACAAGGTTGTCACCAGACTGGTTTATAGCCAGACTGGCTGGGTTTGTCCCAAAATTCCTATGGGAATCACACACTGGGCTCTGCAGCTTCCAGCTCCAGGCAGCTGCTCCCTGTGGTTTTTAACCCAGCAAACCTGGAAAAACATCCCAGCTCCTTGGAGTGGGATCACAGCACTCCCAGCTCCAGCAGGAAGCTACCACTGGAAGCCCTGGAATAGCTGTGCAGGGAGAAAACATCTCCAGTGAGGTCACTGTGTCCTGTCCATGGCTGGGAGGAGCTGGGACACCAGGTGGGACAGAGGGTCCTGCTCCTCAGGGAAAAGGGAATGGATTTAAGCAAGAAAATGGGAGATTGAGATGGGAGATTGGGCAGGAATTGTTCCCTGGGAGGGTGGGCAGGCCCTGGCACAGGGTGCCCAGAGCAGCTGTGGCTGCCCCTGGATCCCTGGCAGTGCCCAAGGGTTGGAGCAGCTTGGGACAGTGGAAGGTGTCCCTGCCCATGTGGGACATGCTGGGCTTTAAGCTCCCTTCCAACCCAAACCATTCCATGATTCCATAAAACACCTGATGGACAAATGGTCCCTCAGAGGGATATCCACAGGCTGAGAAATGGGCTGGTGGGAGCTTTGTGTTCCCAGAGTTCCCAGTGTTCCCAGTGACAAGCCAAGAGGCAACAGGCACACATGAACATACAGGAATCTCCTCTCATGTGAGAAGATTTTATTGGGAAGAGCACTGGACACTTGGAGTTCACAGGTGGCCATGAGAGGTTGGGATGTTCCCATCCCTGGCGATTCCCAAACTCCACCTGGATGTGGGAAACCTGCTCCAGGTGCCTGTGCCTGTGCAGGGTTTGAACCAGGTGATCTCCAGAGGTGTCCTCCAGGCCCAGCTGCTCTGGGATTTGGGAATACTGGGCTTCTGAGCTCCTGTTTGTGGCTGCCCTCCCCAGGCCCCTGATTGGAGAAAAGTTTTTCCCAGCTTCCCTGTGCTTGGGAATTTATCTGGTACAATCCCAGCATTCCTTGTAGAGAACTGGAGGAACATGGAGTGAGGACAGGGATCTGTTGCCCTGGATCAACTGGGATAGGATGGAGCTGACCTTGCCCTCCCATCTGAGCAGAATGTTCCCTCTCCAGGTGTTTTCCTTGCTTTGCTGGAAGCATCCATGGAAGTAGAATAAAACCTCTTCTTCCCACATTGATCCTTAAAGCAGAGCTGCCAATTCCTTCCCAAATTAGGCTGATGTCCATTTTGGCAGCAAATTTAATCTCCTGCAATGCCCCAGAGAGGCTGCAGGGCTCACCCTGCCATTCCCCCTCAGCCATGGCTCCCCAGGGATCAGGGCTGAGTTGTTTATTCCCTGCAGGATTTATTCTGGGAGTGCAATCCCTGTTTTCTTGGGAAATGCTGCCAGTGCTGAGCTGTCCCAGCCTTGGGATTCAGCTGCCATCCCTAAATCCTGCAGGAACCTACCCAGGCCCCTCTGACCACACCACAGCCACCAGGGCCTGGATCCATCCCTGGGGGATTCATTCCCACACTGACATCCATTTTAGACCCTTGAAGTGGTCCAAGCTAATTTTTCCTCCCCTTTTCCCATATTTCCCTGATTCTCTGCTGCTCTTTTCCTTGGATGACAAGGGTCTTGGAGTTTGTCCTCCCAACAAACTGAGCAACTTAAAGCCAATTAAAAGCAGCTCTTTTCCATGCAGATACACTCAGCTTCAGTTTTATCTATTTATTTTAGGCTTGGCAGTTCATTTATAACAGAGAAAAATACCCCACAACCAAGGCATCAGCAGCCCACAGGGAGGATCCCAGGATAAGGCAGGAAAAGGGAATAAAACCAGGCACTTTGGGCCACAGAAACGCAGCTTTCCCTGGCAGGCAGCTCAGCAAACTCTTTATTGGGGTCATTTCTCTCATGATGGAATATTTGCAGTGTTTTTTTGGATCCAGCATGGTTGGTGATGAAGCAGCTCCATTAATCACTGGTGCCCAACCATTCCTATGTGTTCTTATCCCTGTTTGCCTCAGGAACTGGGAATCCAGCTGCCCAGGACCTACAGCTCCCTCTGTGCATCCATGGGCACAGAAACGGGCTCAGGTCATTACCTGAGGGCTGGGAACAGAAAGGAGTCCAAGGGACAGAAAGGAGTCCAAGGGAAAGATTCCAATGGGGAATGACTGGTTTTTATTTAACACATTACTTTTTCAAATATAGGCTCCAGCTTACTTAAGGCAAAGTTCAAGTTAATATTGATATTTGAAAGAAGCAGCACTCTCATATTAATCAGCCACCTATTAAATGTCTGTTAGGAGACAAAGCTCATGGGCTCTGGCTCCAGACACGTTTCAAATGGTTCAGGCTCACTTTGATCCTTCTTAATGACAGAGAACAATTAGAAAATGGGTTCAGAAATTCTTTTCATGCACAGCTTGCATGGGTGAGGGTTTTTTTTCTGTAATGTTGTCAGATAATATCTCCATAACATTTCTGGGAAGCCAAAAATGTCCCTCCTTGGCTCGTCCTGCTTGGCTGTGTCAGGTTTGCAGCAGCCTGGAGGGGAAACTGACAAAAGTGTGAGGGGAGCAAAGTCCTGAGGGCTCTCCCTCAGTCTGGGATGCAGGAATTGTCCAGCAGGAGCAGGGAAGGAGCTGGGGATGTTTCCCCCAGGACCTCGGGCATGGATTGCCATGGCAACCACATCTCAGGGAGGGTGGGAAACCCACCAGAGGCAGCAGGGAATGGGATCTGACACAGGGCCAGGGCAGGATCCCACATCTCTGCAGGGTATGGGTGTGCCTGGGCTGCCAGAGCATGGTGCTGCCTGGGGAGTAGAGATGGGAAAGAGCAATGGGAAAAAAGGCCTGGAGGAGCCAAAAGGGTGCAGGGCAGCTCAGCTGAGGGGAAAGGTCCAGCAAGAGGCTGTGGATCCACTGGGAAAACCCCAAAGGTGCTGGAGCTGGACCCTCCTGCAGCTGCCTCAAGCTCCAGGTGGTCCCCAAGGCACCTCTGTGGATCAAGGAATGTCCTGGGTGAAAAATCCATGGGAGAACTCAGGCACCTGGAAAAACTTCACCCCGTCCAGCCCAGCCCAGGTCTCTGCTCCCCAGCAGGAGACAGGAACTGCCACTCCTAGAGCACCTCATTCCTGGCAGTTACACCCTAAAAACAACCCAAACCTGGCTGGGAATGTCCCAGGAAGCCACAGCATCCAATTTCCCCCTTTTCCCTCTCCCACATCTCCTGCCTGGCAAGAGGGGAGCTGGGCCCATGGCAGCTCTTGGGGAGCAGCTGGAAAACGGGAAAACAGGAGGAAATTTTGTGGGGCTGATCACACAAAGCCCTTCTGTGTCTGTGCTGTTGAGCCCTTCCCAATTTTCCCTCTTTGAAAACGGGAATGTTTCATTCTGCTCTGTCTTGGCATCTTTTTAGTCTCAGGTTTCCTGGACTTGCTGGCTGGCTCGTTAGGGAGCAGCTAACGAGCTTTCTCTGCCCACAGTGGATGGGTGCAAACTCCATGACAAATCTGTTTTCCCAGTATTTCTCAAGGCCTGGGTTTAAATTGGTGTGAACAGATCAGAACAGATAAAGGATTTAAATACAAATAAATTCTCTCTGTTGAGGAGGTGTCAAGGATGCCTCACTGCCCCTCCAAGGGAGGCTCCAGAGGTGAAAATGGTCCAGATCCTGCTGAGGAACTCCACAAATCATGTGGAGAATGGACAGAGCTCTCCTGCCCTAAAAATCCATTAGATGCTAAAAGTATAGGAATTAAAATCCTGGGAGCCCAAATTCCATCCACACTTAGGCACCTGAATGAGAAATTTGGTTTGCAAAAATAGAGAGCGAGCCAGGGGCTCCCAATGTTCCAGTGCAGCCTCACAGCACAAAAGCTGCTCCTTTCAGCTGGCCAAATTAGCAGAGTGAAGGGAAAATTATGGTTATTAAACCCCTCTTTTACCTGAAATGCAACCTTTTATTTAGATAACAAAGACATTTTTGGATATTATGGGCACTTTCAAGTGCAGCAGCTGGAACAGTGACATCAAGAGCACAATCCCAGCGTGAAAAATCAAAATATAGAAGTGACTCCCAGGTCCTCCATGCCCCTCCCAGTCGAATTAATTTAAAACCAGCTCTGATCAAACTGGACCTGACTCAGCTGCCTCTCCCAGGACTCTGTGATGGCACAGCTGGGCTGAGAGCTCCACGCTCAAATTCCATAGGCAGGAGAAGGAGATGGGTTGGAAAAATCCAACATGGCATTTGTCAGAGGGGGCCTCTGGCCTCACCTGCTGCAACAGCAAACGAGGCCCCTGCCAGGTGCAGATTTGCAAGCCCCAGATTTTGTGTTCCCATCTAAAAAAAAGGGGGGCTCTGGGAATGCTTTTGAAGCAATTTTGGTTCACAGCTGCTCTGCTTTGCCTCTCTTTGGGTGGGAAGGACACAGGGTTGTAGAATTCACAAGCTCTTCCAGTGCCCTTGGAAAAACAGGGAGATTGGAGGGGCTCCTGTGCTGAGAAAAATGGTGCAACCTCCTCAGTCTGCAAAATGAAGGGAAGCAACATCCAGCAATCCAGACAGGTCCTTTTGTCCATGGGATCTCCACTCTGAGGGCTGCCCAGGCTGTGTGCCCCAAATCCCACACCCCAGGGTGTTTGTGGGGCTTGCTGCCCTTCAGGTCCAGTGGGACAATGCAGGGGCAAAGGGACAGTGCAGGGACAATGGGACAATGCAGGGACAATGGGACAATGCAGGGACAATGGGACAATGCCCTCTCCACCTGCTAACCCAAACATTCCCTGCCACTTTCCCTGCTCCTTCCAGGGTGGGAATTGTGGACTGGGGCTCCATGGGTGTCACTGAGCTGGGGACATGCCCTCCCCAAGGGCTGAATTTGTGTCTTGGCCTGAAGTTCTCACCTGGGTCTTTAAGGGAGGAGGAACCCAGCCATGAGGGATTCTGATCTCAGCCTCCAAAAGCAGCCTCCCAGGTGCCCAACCAAAAGGGGTTTTATGGATCCTGCTGCTCTTCGTGCCACTCAGAGATGTCCAAGGAAACAGGCTCAGGCTGGGCCAGGGGAGGCTCAGGGGGGGCAGCAGCAGGAATTTCCCCATGGAAAGGGTGCTCAGGGATTGGAAGTGCCCAGGGAGGTTTGGAGTGCCCATGGCTGGAGGTGTCCAGGGAAGGGCTGGAGGTGGCACCGAGGGCTCTGGGCTGGGGACAAGGTGGGGATGGGGCACAGCTGGGACTCCATGGGCTGGGAGAGCTTTTCCCATCTCAGATATTCCATGATTTTTGTGTGCACATTATCCATCTTTCCAGGATGCTGCATCCTTGGGAAGGTCTGGCAGGGGCTGCACATCCATGGAATTAAAAGCTGCAGCAGACCCCTGGTCACCTGCAGAGACCTCGGGCACCAGGGCTGTCCCCAGGGCTGAGGGTGCTCCTCTCCTAACATCAGCCTGCAGAGTGATCTCCCCAGGCTGGCATTCCACATCTGCACTGCAGGGAGGGACAAGGCTCTGGGAGCTGGACCTGTCCCTGGGATGCTTCTGGGATTGGGTGACAGGCAGAGGCACAGCACAGCCAGGGCATGGGGGCTCCTGAGCTCTGCAGCCATCCCATGAGGAATTTGGAACACCAAAATCTCCCTCAGGGTTTTTCCCTCCTTTCTGAGCCCGGGCAGGACCAAGGCCAGCACCACAAACCCCAAACTGGGAGCTGCACTTTGGGGAAGTGTCCTGCAGGAAGGAAAGCATTAGGGAAGGTTCTGTCAGCAGCACGGGGTTATCCCAGCAGGGATCCTGCAGGAGGGGCACAGAACCCTCTGGGAATGTGTTTGCTACCAAAACACCCTGTGAGGCTCTCAGTCACCACAGCAGGGAGGGGAAGGTCTCCCACTGCCCTCATCTCAGCTTTGCATTTCACCAAAAGCTTCTGGGGAGCTGAAAGTGCACTTTTCCCCCACAGCCAGTCCCTGGAGCTGTAGGAATGGGAACGAGACCCCAGGGCTGTGGTGTGGGGCCCCTCCTGGGTGGCACTGCTGGATCCAGGCCCTCCTTGCACAGGGAGGTGCTGTCCAGGAGGGAGGGAAGTGTCCCGTGGGAAGGAGAGCCAGCGTTTAAGCCCCGTTTAAAGCTGTGTAAGACCTTAAACCCTCGGTGTCACCCAAGGGCTTAAAGGCCTTAAGGCTGCAGTGAGTCCTGAGGCAGAGTTAAAGCAGCTTAAGCCTCTTTCAGCCTCCCTGCTCCTTGAAGGGCAGTCCCACAGCATCCCAAGGGCTCCTGCTCTAAAGGTCTCCCAAACTCAGGCTCTCAGAGAGTGGGACTTTCTTCCAGGCTGCTCCAAAGTCTCCTGTTCCATCCTGGCTGGGCTCAGTGCAGGAGGTCTCTCCTTCCTTCCCCAGGTTTAAGACAAGAGGTTTCTGGAGCTGGTTTTCCCCTTTTCCTTGGCTGTGAGGTTGGAGCAAGCCCTGGGATGCTGCAGGATAAAGGCAGAGGGTTCTCAGCTGTCACAGCCCCAGAAATCCAGGCTGGACAAGGGCAGGAATGGCAGGAGAGGCTGGCAGAGGACTGTGCCCTCTGCAAACATCCCTGCCCTGATCCACAGGCTTCTCAGAGCCCACAAAGCCCCGTCCTGCAGCAGGCCCTGTGAAGATATTGGCTGCACATTCCTGCTTTAAGCCCCTACAGCAACTTAAACTGGCTCTAACGTTAAGCCTTTGGAGTATTTTAAACTGCTTAGGCTGCTCAAAAGACCGGCTTAATCTTAAACTGCAGAGCAGCTGCTTAAACAGTTTAAGCTGCTCTCAAAGCTGGCAGGAACACGGGGGCTTGGACTGTGCTTAGCCCTGGCTGCTGGCTGGAGCACGGGGCTGGCCCTGTCACACCCAAAGTGACACTAGAGCTCTTCCCTGAACTGACCTTGCAGAATCCAGGGGAAAAAAGACCTTTTGTTGTCCCTTCCCAGCAGGTGTGCTCATCCTTCCCTCAGCTCCCCGGGGAGAGGGAGGGCTCCAGCACAAGGGCCCCAGCCAGGCTGGGAATTGTCACCTGGTCCCTGTTTGGTCATTACAGCCGGAGCTGTGCAGGGAAAAGAGCTCAGGAGTTGGATTTCTAATGGTGCTCCCCTGAACAGCCCAGCAGGAGGGAAGGTTGGCACCTTTGTCTCCCTAAAATGAGGAATTGTTGTCATCTCCAGGTCCATCCCCGAGCAGGATGAAGCCACATCCAAACTTTCCATGGCTCATCTCAGTCCTGTGGATGTCTCCCCCAATGGGATCATTTTCTCTCACTCTCCCAGAGAAACCCTATTGTTTGTCTGGGGTTTATTAAATATTCTCTGATTTTAGAATTTCTTTGGGTTTTCTCTATTTACACCCACGATGCAGCCAAGGACTCGTGCATTGGCTTGGGAAAAGGAGGGAAATCTCCTTGAAAACCTGCCCAGGTTTGAAAAAATGGATAAATGTTGCCCAAAACAAAAATAATATCAGGCTCAGCTGATTCTTTGCCTCATGGATAAATTCACTTCATACATTGCTGATGATTCGGGCCTTTCACATTAAATTCTCAGTTTTCACATCATCATTTCACACCAAAACCCAAAGAATTACCTTCCCACTTGTGCCAAGCACTGATGGGAGGCTGTAAACCCCCACCTTGTGCTGTAATTTTCCCCCTCTGGAATATTTAACATTGATATGCCTGGATGTGGCTGTTCATAGCAGAGACTGCACAAGTTTCAAAGGGATTTGCATCTTTTCCTCCACGTGTGACTTTGACAACCTGAGAGGGCACAATCTGTAACTGTTTTGACAGATTTATCACACAGGGAGTTGAAATGGAAGGTACCTGTTGGTTTGTTTCCCTAATGGATGCCATTCCAGGCCTGCTCCTCCTGCTGAGGCTGTCACCGGGAGGGTCTCAGTGCTCCTGTGGTATTACCCACTTCCTAGTAATTCACTGGAATATCACCATAGGATCATGGAATGGGCTGGGCTGGAAGGGACCTTGAGGATCATTTAGTTCCAATCCCCTGCCATGGCAGGGACACCTCCCACTGTCCCAGGCTGTCCCCAATGTCCAACCTGGCCTTGGGCACTGCCAGGGATCCAGGGGCAGCCACAGCTGCTCTGGGCACCCTGTGCCAGGGCCTGCCCACCCTGCCAGGGAACAATTCCTGCCCAAGATCCCATCCAGCCCTGCCCTCTGGCAGTGGGAGCCATTCCCTGTGTCCTGTCCATCCATCCCTTGTCCCCAGTCCCTCTCCAGCTCCCCTGGAGCTCCTTTAGGCCCTGCCAGGGGCTCTGAGCTCTCCCTGGAGCCTTCTCCTCTCCAGGTGAGCACCCCCAGCTCTCCCAGCCTGGATCCAGAGCAGAGGGGCTCCAGCCCTGGGAGCATCCCCATGGCATCCTCTGGATTTGCTCTGACAGCTCCACATTGTCCTTCCTGTGCTGGAAGGTGCTGGCTTGTCACACGGTGTCACCAGGCACAGGGAGGGGTCACCAGGTCCCCAGTGCTGGGAGGAGTTGTCCCACACAGCAAAGGTTGTGGAATGCTGCTGGGAATGCAGCATCCATGGCACCACAGCGGACAGGGAGTGCAGGCCTGTCCCTGGCAGCACCCAAAGCTGCTTCCCAGAGCCTTGCTGAGACAGGAAAACCTAAAAATAGAACTCAGGATCTGCAGAGAGCCTGGAGGTGCTGGAGGAAAGGCCACGAGTGTCCCTGGTGCTGCTGACAGCAGGGCATGGATCAGATCCTGGCCCAGATTCCCGCTGCCCTCCCGCCCCTCACACCCATCTCTGTCTGCACACAGGGACGTCCTGCCTGGCAGGAATTCAGGGATTTTCTGCCCCATGGAAACCCTGCCAGACCCAGAGCCCTGGCACGGCCTCATCCCTCCCTGCCCATACTCTGGGAGCTCTCCCTGCTGCACCAGGAGCAGCTGGGACTCAGGAACTCCCTCCTGCTTCCCTGGCTCAGGAATGCTGATCATTTATTCTCAGCTGCCTTTTGCAAGCCCCGGGCTTGGAGGGAGCCGCTGGGCAGGGCAGGGGACATGAAACTGTCCTGGCCAGGAGCAGGTCTGCTAGGTGTGAGCATGGAGCTGCAGCAGGATTCCTGGGCCAGCAGCCAGGATGTGTGTGGGGATGACCCACGAGGGGTGGGAATGACCCACGGGGGGTGTGGGAATGATCCACGGGGTGTGGGAAGGACCCACATTCCCGAGGCTGAGAGCAGGGCCCTTGGGAAGCACCCCGGGCTCCTCTCACACACTGCAGAGCATCATTCCAGCAGCATCATTCCAACCTCATCCACACCATTCCCTGGACACCCTCAGCCTGCCCACCCTGTGCTCTCCCTCCCTGGTCACTCACACCTGGAGTTAAGTCAGCACCAAAGTTAAACCAAGAAGTTCTCCTGGAAAGGAGGAAATTCTTCCCTGTGAGGGCGGTGAGGCCCTGAAGGAGCCAGCAAAAAACATGGAGAGAGACAATTCCCAAGGGCTGGAGGGACAGGACACAGGGAATGGCTTCCACTGCCAGAGGGCAGGGCTGGATGGGATCTGGGGCAGGAATTGTTCCCTGTGAGGGTGGGTAGGCCCTGGCACAGGGTGCCCAGAGCAGCTGTGGCTGCCCCTGGATCCCTGGCAGTGCCCAAGGCCAGGCTGGACATTGGGGACAGCCTGGGACAGTGGGAGGTGTCCCTCCCATGGTAGTGGTGGGATGAGATGATCCATAAGGTCCTTCCAGCCCAGGCCATCCCATAACTCCAAGAGGAGCACGAGCTGGCTCTGTCCCCCCTGTGCCACCTTCCCTGCCTGCAGCACGTCCTTGCCCGGGCCCAGCTCCGGCGTCTGAGCAGCACAGAGACAATGTCCTCCCCTAACTGGGTTAGAGGAGATTGGATTAGCAATTTCTGAGTTAGTAAAAGTCTAAGGATGGCAGATAAAACAAAGTGTGACAGCCTAAGCAGCCCCTGTCAGCGGGGATTGATCACAGCACTAATGGCCAGCGACAGGCACACATTAATAACACAATAACCCAGCTCGGGATATTGGCACTATCACAACCCTTTAACCTGGCAATAACTCATGGGGAAAATGCTCCCAATGGCAGAGCCAACATGGCTGTGCTGCTGTTTCCCCTCCCACCTGCTGGAATTCCGGGGGTCAGCCCAGTGTCCCATGCCCAGGCAGGGACTTACACCAGGATGCCCATTTGGGGGTGGGCACAGCTCAGGGGGGAGCAGGAGATGTGCAGGGATGATTCCAAAGTGGTTGCAGGAAAGAGCCCCTGTTCCTGGGAATATCAGGAGTCAAGGAAGGTGGGGCTTCAAGCTCAGAGCACTCAGTGAAGGTATCTGGGAGAACTGGACCGCAGGTGATTGTGGGGAAATTTTGGGGGTTTTTTTTCAGGATATTCTGAATTTTAGTCACACAAACCATTCCCAGTTTGCCTGGAAGCCTCCTGCTTCTACTCCAAGGTATGGTGGGAGAAGAGACACTAGGGAAATAATTTTTTTTTAAAAATTAAAAAATTTTTTAAAAAATCAGGACTGTTCAGAAAATTAAAAAGTGAACTAAAGACTGAATTTTTTGAAACATGTAACTTAAAATTTGGGGAGGGGTGAAAAAATTCAAGCCTGTCTTAAGGTAGAGAGCAGCCCCTGATTCCCAAAGGCTTTTCCAGAGGCTGCTCAGTGTCACAGAGCACGGAGAGGGAGGAGAGATGGAGAAATATCCCTGCTGTTTCTCCACCCCCGAGCAGGAGCAGGCTCTGCTCTGGCTCCCTCCCAGCACTTCCATCTCTTGGCTGAGCTCGTCAGAGCAACGGTGAGAGCAACCAATTCCAGGGATTCAAAGGGCAGCAAATCCCAAGTGAGAGCAGGGCTGCGGCACTGGGATCTGCAGAGGAGCCTTGCCTTGCTTTTCCTTTCCTTTCCTTTCCTTTCCTTTCCTTTCCTTTCCTTTCCTTTCCTTTCCTTTCCTTTCCTTTCCTTTCCTTTCCTTTCCTTTCCTTTCCTTTC
>WEIU01022194.1:197079-306380 GCA_013389925.1 Aegithalos caudatus
AGCCCCAGGCAGGTGGAATTCCTGGGGAATGCTGTTGCTGCCCCGATTTGGCCATGTCAGGGATCTGGGGTGCCCATGGCTGCTCCCAGCCATGCACTGAGCCTTTCATGTCAGCCTTTCCACCATCCTTGGGTTTGGCTCACAATGCTGGGAATGTCCCTGTGTGCCTGCCATGGAGCAGGAGGTGCTGGGGAAGGAGAGGGACCTGGGCCACAGTGCAGGGATCAGCGTCCTGTCCTGTTCCAGTGTTTCCTGCATCCCCTCATCCATCTCTTCCAGGAAAATGGGGGATTAACCCACTCCTGCTGTGCCAAATAACTCAATTTAAGGGCACAGAAACCCCCCCAGCTGTTATAAAGGGCATTAATTCCAGCATGGATTGCTCTGCTCCACCTCCCAATCCATGGCTGCTGCTGACCTTTCTCTGGAATGGTGACCACTTGTTGCCCAAAACATCAAGTCATGGACTATCAAGAGGAACGTTTGGGAGGCTGGGGCTGTTATTTAGGGATGCAGGGATGTGGCAGTGTCCCAGAAAAATACAACCCCCTCCTCAGCACAGCTCCCTTCAGGAGACAGGCAAATCCCTTCCTTCCCAAGGGGTTCCTGCTATCTGCCCCCCTCTCTTTGGGGCAGAAGGCAGAGCCTAAAACAAATATATATTAAAAAAAAAAAAAAAAGAAGCTGGAAATGCAATGTAGCTTTGAAGGATCCCCTGACTAATTCGTTTGGGAGCCGAGGGAGCTGCTCACAAGCAGCCTGGCCTGCGAATCAAACTCCTGCAAGATTTGCTGCCCAGTGGGCATTTCCCCGTGTGGGGAGCGAGAGCATCCCGCCGATCCCGTTATCCAGCACTGTCCCCAGCAATGCTGCCCCAGGCAGGGCCGTGCTGCAGCAGTGCATGCCAGGGCCATGCATCCATCAGCAGTGCAGAAGGGAGGGCTCAGCTTGCTGGGCTTCATTAGGATAATGAAGCTGTGAGTGCAGGAGGAGGAGGGTGGGAATGCTGCGGCTGTAATTGGCAGGGCTCGGGGAGCTGGCGGCTGGCAGCCATATGGAAGCAGCAAAGTGAGGGGAGTGAGTGACAGCCCGAACCTGTGGCGCTCTCATTAATTCCAACAGCAGAGCCGTGATGGATGTGGCAGCTCCCTGCTGCTCCGCGGCTCCGGCGCCTCGTTCCAGCGAGTGCTGCCGCTCCTGCTGCAGCCAGGGAACGGAGCAGGGAGAGGGGGAATGCGGGAAGGAGGGACAGAGAGGGAGAGGAGGAATAGGAGAGGGTTGTGGGCTGAGATAGGTGTGTGTTCTTGTCCGTATAATCCGGGCTCAGTTCAGGCTTTCACTCCAGAGTCACATTTCCCACCCAGGACTGGCTCCCTGCTGGAGTCAGGAGTGTTTCTCAGCCCCCAAGACCTGCCCCTGGTCCTGCCAGTGCCCTTGGCTGTTTCTCCAGGCTCCAGGCAAAGCGGCAGGCCCAGGCTGTGCCCTTGGCCCCTCTGCCCAGGATGTGCTTGGTCCCCACCTCCTGACCTGCAGAGGGGCAGCCCTGGGCCCAGTGGCACCGCCAGGATCCCATCCCAGGCTGGCACTGCTGCTCCAAGTGTGGGATCCACAGAACCACCAGGAGTTTGCTGTCGAAATCCCAAATCCGAATGGGACAGACTCCCTCCCTCCCACCTTCCAGGATTCCCAGTGGGATGTGACCCATGGCCCAAACCTGTTTCTTGTCCCATCCCAAAGCTTCCCAGGATCCCATGGGAATTCTGGCATTCCCAGCCCTCTGTGCAGAGCCAACTGACCACATTTAGCTTGATCTTCCTGCAGGGCTTCCACCTTTCCTTCAGCTCCAGCCACATCCAAACAGGGCCAGGCCATGAGGGATTCCAACCAGAGGCAGCTCCCTCATGGATAAGAGGTGGATAATGTGCATTCCCACATTCCATGTGCTCCTTGGAGGAGGGGGGACCATGCCTGTCTGCAGGATCCAACCTGTGGCAGGAAGCTGTGGGAGCAGGGAGCACAGCTGGGAAAGGTTTGGACCCATTTCTGAGCAGCATTCCCAGGGAAGGCATTGGGAAGTGTTGACTGGAGCAATCACCCAGGGATGGGCAGGGATGGTGATGGACAAACCCTGTGTAATTCCTACTCTGGCTGGTCCAGGAATCTGGGATCTTTTCCATTGGAGCAGCCAATTATTGTAGTTCTGCAGGAGCCATGTTTAATGCTCTGAAGGTCCTTTTCCCTCTCTTGAGGGAAGGGAAAAATCTGGGCAGCTCCACCTCAGAGCTGTGCCTCAGTGGGTGCCTGGTGCAGCACCCAAGCAGTTTTCCTTCATGGGGAGAGCTGTGGCCATGGGAAGTAGTGGGACAGACTGGGAGAGCCCTGCCTGTGCCCCCACGAGCTGAGGTTCACCAGCACTGCCTGAATCCACATTTCCCTCCCTCCCTCCCTCCCTCCCTCCCAGGGCAGCAGCTTCCCATGAAGTGCCAGGATGAGAGCTCATTTGGGTGAGGCTATCAAGCCTCCTTTGTTTTGCCCTGTTGCCTTCATGAAGGAGTGTGCAAAATGAAGGATTGAGTGTGTGGAAACTCCAGCTTTCCCCTGTCCCAGACATTCCCAGTGGGCAGAAGCCAAGGTGATGCCTCGCTCCAGGGCTGGCTCCCACACATGGCAAAGCTAACAGGGAAAAATAGGGAGTCTTTCTTTGGGCCACTCCACTGAAAGCACAAGGCTGCTCCTCTCATTTGAAGCAAGAAAAGCAAAATGGAGAAGGAAAAAATTGATTATATTACAGAGTCCAAGTATAGAGTTCCTCCAGCAGGAAAACAAGGAACAGTCAGAGCAGCCAGGAGCTTTGTAGCCTGTACAGTCATTTCTCAGTGGGTATTCATGCTGGAGACCATCAGGTAAAGGATCCCAGAATAACAAACCTCCTTTGCAGACTCCACGGTGAGGAGGAGGTTTCTCAGCAACTGGGGCCTCCCACACTGCAGCTCTTCCCAGAGTGGGACGAGGCTTTTGCTCCTCAGGATGCTGAGATTTGCTCCACGATCCTCCTCAGTGTCCCTGTCCCTTCTGGGCACGCCAAATGGCAAGGGCCAGCACCCAGCTGCAGGAAAGCACAGGGAGGTGCCAGGGTGACCTTGCTATCACTGTGTGTCACGGGGAGCCACAAAGCCACAGCAAGGGACACAATTTCCCGCTGACTTTGGGTGGAGCATCAATCCCCACCCCCTTGTTCCTCAGTAAATGGATCATGGAGGTGTTGCCACCTGGGAGCTGGGGCCAGCTGAGGCTGCCCTGCCCTCAGGCTGTGCCTGTGCAGCTGTGTCAGGGCAGCAACAACCCAAAATCCCCCCTGATACCCCAAAAATTCTCAAAATTCCCCCAAACTCCTCTTTAACCTTCCCAGACCCCCTCAAATTCCTTAAATCCCCCCAAGTTCCCTCTTTAAGTCTCTGAAACACCCCCAAACCTCCCCAAAACCCCTCTCTAACTCACCCAGAGCACCCCAAATTCCCTAAACCACCCCAAATTCCTGCCCTCAGGCCGTGCCTGTGCAGCTGTGCCAGGGCAGTAACAGCCCCTCTCCTGTGGGATCTGCCCCTGGAGCGAGGGATGTGCTGTGTCCAGCCCAGCCTCAGCCATCCCTACGGGGTGTGAGCAGGGCCAGGAGCCCCAGCTGGCCCTGCTGTCACCTCGGGGAGGCCAGGCTGCACCTCTGGTGGCCCCAGTTGGGCCCTGAAGGCAGCACACGGGCCTGGCTCATGCAGAACCCTTCAGATCCCTCTGGGAGCTCCGGGTTGGAGGTGCAGGAGGTGCTGGAGCCTCAGGCCGAGGGAAAGCATGGCACAAATCCCAGGGCTGAGCAGCTCCAGCAGAAAGCAGCTCTGATCCTGGATAGGAGCTTTGCTTTGGAAGAGCAGCAAAGAAATTAATTAGAAGGATGTGCCAGCAGTCAAACACAGCAACCCTGTCAGCTTTTCCCACACATTTCCTTTCCTAAAGGTGTTTCCAGGGGCTGAAATGCGGAATTAAGCTGGCTGCAAGGCTGTGGTGCTGTTTCCAGGGCTCTGGCTGTGCAGCTCTGCAGAGCCAGCCTGTCTTTGAGCTGCTGGAGCTGAGCAGATGAGAGGAGTGCTGCTGCCTTGGCCTCTGGAGCCTCACAGGTCCTGCATGGGGGGCAGACAGCAGAAGGCAGCATTTGTTGAGTAGTCAGGAGGAGAGAAATGAGTACATGACGGCCCCTGATTTGTCCTCTGTGGCCATCCCAGCATCTCCAACCCTCCTGAGAGAGCAGCAGAGTGATGGGGAGTGGGGATGTGCAGGGAAAGGCTGGGTGATGGCTGGGATGCTCTGATGTGGGGATGTGCAGGGAAGAGGCTGGCTGGTGGTACCTGGGATGCTCTGATGTGGGGATGTGCAGGGAAAGGCTGGCTGCTGATCGCTGGGATGCTCTGAGCTCCCTCTGTGGGGCTGGGGGGATCTCAGGACTTGTGGGCAAGGAGCCCATCACTCACGGTGGCCCCCAGAATAATGACACAGAACACTGAGGGTGTCCCCAGCGTGCCTGGTGCTGACCCAGTGCAAACCCCATGGGCCTGGAGGTGCCTCCCATGTGGCTGCAGGCTTGGAATGTGGGTGAGAGGGAATGGCCTCAGGCTGGGCCAGGGGAGGCTCAGGGGGGGAAGCAGCAGGAATTTGCCCATGGAAAGGGTGCTCAGGGATTGGAAGTGTCCAGGGAGGTTTGGAGTGCCCATCCCTGGAGGTGTCCAGGGAAGGGCTGGAGGTGGCACCGAGGGCTCTGGGCTGGGGACAAGGTGGGGACTTGATGATCCTGGAAATATTTTCCACTCTCGGTGATCCTGGGATTCTGTGACTCTCTAAGGGGGTCAGATATGGTGGCCAAGCTCAGCCCCCTCTCTTTGGGGGTGGGGATGGGCAGGGGGAGGCAGCAGCCCCCCCAAACCCTCACTGCAGCTGCTGGGTGCCAGTGCTGAGCTGAGCTGGGGATTTGACTCCTCCCTCACCTTTTCCATCCTGCTTTGCCACGAGATGGATGGAGAAGCAGCTGGGAGCTGCCACCAGCAAAACAGAGCAGCTCCTGCAGTGCTGCTGGAACTCCCTGCTCCCATCTCCGTGCACCCATGGACTGAAACACTTCCCTGGAAATCCTGGCTCCTGCTCCAGAGTGTCCCTATGCCACAGGTGGCTCTGGAAACGGTGGCAGAGCACACACACCCTGCAGGCAGGGAACAGGCAGCTCCTGGGAATTCAGCCTGCACAGGGCTGGGATACAGGGAAGAGGGTTGGGGTGATTGAAGCACCCAGGGATCCTATCCAGACAGTCCTGGATTCATGGGGATTCTTCCCAAGGGTGCCTTCCCCTGCCAAAATGTTGTCACCTGACCAATGTGACCAGGACACAGCCTGCATTTCCTGAGCAGTACTGGCCCAGCAGGGTCATTTTCCATTTCCCACTGTGCTGCTGAACATCCTTCTCCCCATTTCTCCCCAGAACAGACATTTTTCCTGCTTTGAGGGCTTCCACGCCCCAATGTTCAGAGCTGGTGGTGCCTCTGCTGCAGCACAGCAGAGAAAAGCCTTGAGAAGGGTCATGCTGGGCTCCAGAGCTGATCAGGAGCCCAGCACCCTTGGATCAGGGCGGGCCAGGCCAAGAAATCTCCATCCCACTAAACCCAAGCATCTCCACCTGCCTGAGCCTCTCCCAGCATTTCCTCCAGGCTCAGCATCCACAGTGCTGTGATCATCTCTTCTGCAGGCACTGAAGGGGTTTTTCACTTTAAAGCTTCCCTCTCCTCAGTCTGGGGCTGTGTGAAGCTGTTACCCCTGTGCTGGATAACTCCATGCTCCCAGCACGGCCTGCCTGCTCTGCTGGCCCTGCTGGGTGGGTGGATTCATGCCGGGGTAAATTTGGGAATGGGGACACTCCCCTCAGCCAGGAACTGCTGGATGATCCCTCAGGGGCTTCTTGATGTTCCTAATTCTGACCTGGGAATGTTTTGACTGCAAACAAGCCAGGTGATGTGGATCTGCTTCTTAATCACATCAGACTCCTCAGGTTTCCGAGGCGAGCGCTCATAAGTTCAAAATTCCTGTCTGAAACACATGCTGCTGCATCTCTGTGTGGAAAACATTCCCGTTGGCAGGCTCTGCAGGAGTGCTCGGAGAGAACAAATATCAAAGTGTGACAAGCAGGGCTGATTACAAATAGCAGGAACATTTGCAGAGCACTGCAGAGCCAGGCCCACGCAAGAGGCTCCTCGGGAGCAGAGCCCACCTGCTCCCCAGGGATTGTCCGGCTCCCAGAGCTGCTGTCCAGGAGCTGGCTCCCCAAAGGCAGGGAAAATCACCCCAAAGGGTGGCAGAAAGGGATGGGGCAGAAATACACACCAGCAAATGGTAGTGGGGAAGGGGAATTTGGGTCTCGCTGAAGCCTCACGGAGGGATGGATGTGCAGGAGTTGCTCTCGTGCTGCCTTTTAAAAGCTGGAACAGGTTCCACAACCTTTTCCCATCAGGACTGCAGCACCTGCTCCAGGACTGCAAATCCCACCTCAAAACATCCCAGCTTGTTCCTACAACAAAAGAACCCTGCTTTTGGTCGTGTTTCTGGCCACATTTGCATGCTTAGGTTTGGTATCTCTGCAAAGAGTGTTTGCATCCACGACAGGGTATTAGTGAGGCTCTTGGCCTTCCTTGCATCATTTCCAGGATGGTTTTATGGGAATGGTGAGGTAATCCAGAGGATTTCTCCCTGGATGTCAGGGATTCAGTGGTGATGCTGTCCCAGCACCCCAGCCTGCTGGCAGCCGGCGTTCTCGGATATCACATAAGTGTTCATGGACAATTTTCAGGGTCTGCATTGTGCCATCTGTCAGAGCAGCACTGGGAGGCTTTAATTATGGTTTACACTCTGTCTTCAAGCACCTGGATTCGTTTTTTTCCTCCTGTCAATTATTGATGGGGATTTGCTAAAAAAGCGCCTTAATTCCACCTTGTGCTCTCCCCCTGCAGGAGCTGGGCCAGGAACAGAGATGGGAAGGGGTCACGCAGTGCCAGAGGTGAGGACACTTCCTGCTCAGCCACTTCCCAGTGTGGGGGCCAATTCCCTGACCATTCCCAGGTTTATCTTTGGAATCATTTTCCTAGGGACTTACTTAGGTGGGTGATTTGTGAGGGAAAAGGGATCAGAGCAGCCTCCCAAGGAGGAGGGAGATCTGCATGGGGGATTCTGCCCCTGTGCCCTGTGCTCAGGTGATTTCCCACCTGCAGAGCTGCCCCAGCCCCAGGGCCCAGCACAGGAAGGAGCTGGAGCTGCTGGAGCCAGGCCAGAGGAGGCTCCAGGATGAGCAGAGGGATGGAGCAGCTCTGCTGGGAGGAAAGGCTGGCACAGCTGGGATTGTTCACCTGGACAGGAGAAGCTTTGGGCTGAGCTCAGGGTGGCCTTGCAGGGCCTGAAGGAGCTGCAGGAAACATGGAGAGAGACAATTCCCAAGGGCTGGAGGGACAGGACCCAGGGAATGGCTCCCACTGCCAGAGGGCAGGGCTGGATGGGATCTGGGGCAGGAATTGTTCCCTGGCAGGGTGGGCAGGCCCTGGCACAGGGTGCCCAGAGCAGCTGTGGCTGCCCCTGGATCCCTGGCAGTGCCCAAGGCCAGGCTGGACATCGGGGCTTGGAGCAGCCTGGGACAGTGGGAGGTGTCTCTGCCATGGCAGGGGGGGGGTGAGGTGAGCTCTACGGTCCCTTCCAATCCAAACCATCCCATGATTCCATGAAATCCCCCCTGAGCCGATGACTGCCATCCCCAGGCTGTGCTGGGTGGAGGAGCACAGAAATCTCAGAGTGGAGACTGGGCTCACCCAGAACCTGCTGTCCACACCTGTCAGAGACTCCTCCAACCCCAAAACGCAGCTCTGGAATGCAGCATTCCATGCCCAGCACCCTGCAGGGCCCCTGGAGCGAGGGTGTGGCCTCCACCACTCCCAGAAAAATCCAATATATCTGATTCTCCAAACTCGTTGTCTCCAATGGAAGCGGTGCCCGTGAAACAATGAGGGCACAGCCCCAAAAGGGGAGGGAGCAGCGAGCTGCCAGCTCTGCCTGCATCCACGAGCCCGCAGTTTCCAGGAGGAATCACTTGCCAATACATATGGTGTTGTGTGGATGGGAAATGTCACGGAACATAACGTCCTGATATGTTTAAAAATAAATCTCTGGGACGGCTGAAGAAATAAATGACTGAAAGGAGGGGACTGGTGGTGGCTTCTGCTGGGGATTAATTTTGTGGTTTGGTTTGGGGAGAGCTCGATCCAGGTGTCAAAGCCGGTGTGGGTTTGATAAACCGGGGGGTTTGGCTCGGTCTCTGAGGAGGGCTGGGGAACGAGGTCAGTTTCTTAATTAATTTATGCAAATTGCTGCTTCCTTCTCCTCTGTCTGAGCGTTAGTGACACCTGTCTTATCTCCTCACAGCTAATTGCAGGGAACAAACAGGGAAGCACGGGCAGGACTTTGGGAACGGCAGCAGCAGGAGTGATGGAAACTCCAAAATCAACCCAGAAAGCTGCAAAATTATCGTAATGATTATTGATTATTGATTATTGTTTGTTTACACGTTCTGTAAAGCATTGATCAGAGCAGTTACTGGGCTCCCACTCCATGCATGGAGCAGGAATATCCTCACAGGAGCCTGAAGCATCAGGATGAGCTCCTGGCTGGAGGTCACGCTTGGAAAATCCACCCGAAACCCCCTTCCTGGGTTTCCTCCATGTCCCTCCACCTCTCCCTCCCTGCTCTGTATGATCCTCCCAAATCCAGAATCTGCCTTCCAAGGGAGTTGGATCCTTAAGGTTCTTCCAAGCCAAACCATCCCATGGTTCTGTGATCCCAAGGCAGCTTCCCTGAGCTCCGTGTGTGGTGGGAGTTGTCCCTGCTCACTGAGGTTGGATTGGGTGCCTTTGAAGGTTCCTCCCAACCAATTATCCTGGGATTTTTCCATAGAACTGGGCTGGAAATTGAGGGGTTCATTAATACAGACCTAGGAGCTGGAAGAGGATCTCCAGACTCTGGGAATTGTGTTTGGGAGAGGACAGGGAAGAAGGACAGGGTGCCACAGGTGGCATCTGGGTAGGTTTCAGCATGCACCTGGCAGTGAAATAATAATAATTTTTAAATACTTCAAATTCCTGCCCCAGAGGGATGGGAATAGGGAAAATGGGCTGGGAAAAGACTGCAGTCACTGCAATGGGAATGGTGCACCCCAAAGTTCCTGCCATCCTTCTCCCATCTCATTTATAGATTATTTGGGGAAGAGAAAGTCTTCAAGATTCTCCAAAAAAAAAAAAAAAAACCAAACCCTGGCCTCATTTAGTTGTTAACACTCCATGTAGATTTATTTAATTTTATTTTTAAGGAAATTCCCCTGGTTTTGATGAAGGCACAAGGAAGAAACCAAAGCAGGGACAGCAGGAAAAACTCCCAGCAGAGGGAAGGGAGTTGAGGGGATGTTAGTGCAGCTGCATCAAGGCACCAGCTTGGTCTGAATGCCAATTTTTGGGGTTTTCTGATAATTTCATCACCCAGATGGGACAAACTGGACCAACTCAAGCTGGGCCCATGCAGATATCCCAGGAAAATCCTGTCTTTCTGGTGGAAGATGCTCCTGAACCAGTCAGCACATGCCTATTTCCAGGATAATTTATCACAATTTCCCTTGGAGCTTTTGTTTCTTTTGGGAGAGATTTAAAAATACAGGTTTCATTTAATAAAAACAACATTATTTGGGCCCAAAATTGCAGGATTCTGCATGAAAAAAATCCTGATTTTGAAACTATTCTAGGTTGCTCGTGTGGGTTTTTGTGGTGTTTTTTTTCTGAAGAAAACCTGTTTTGTTCAAAACTCCAAAGCCTCCAGCACTATATCCAATGGTTCTCAATATTTTATTCCCTTCTTTTTCACATTTTTAGGAGAACTATTTGAAAATTTGGCTGGGGTGAAAAAAGCAGAATCACATGAGCCCTGTCTGGCATGAAAGTTCTCTTTCCTGGGAAAATCCCACCAGGATATGATGAAGCAACTCCCCCTTGGGGGAGCAGCCTCATCCCAGGGCAGAGCTGCAGGTGGAACTGAGGCTGGGCCATTCCCAGCCCGGGGCACAGGGGATTCCTGCCTTTCCATGGCTTTGTGATGGTGCTGGAAAGAGAGGTGTTTTTCCCAAGGAAAATATCTGGAATTTCTCAGAGCTGTGCTCCTGCCTCCCTCCTCTCTCACCCTGGGCTTCCATCCCCTCCTACCTCCCACCCTTCTCCTGCTTCCCCCCAAAGTCCAGCCAGGCTGGATTTCCCTCCAGCCTCCCTGCCTGGAGCTGGTGCTGGGGCTCCAGAGGAGTTTTATCATCAGGCACCCACCAAACATAAATTCAGGTGTTCAACTGGGCTGCAGAGGGATGTGGGAGGACAGGACGGGACGGGACGGGACGGGATGGGGATGGGGATGGGATGGGGATGGGGATAGGGATGGGGATGGGATGGGGATGGGGATGGGGATGGGATGGGGATGGGGATGGGGATGAGGATGGGGACAAGGATGAGGATGAGGATGGGTATGGGGGACACAGGATGCAGCTTAGGGAGGTGTCTTTGGCACTTTGGGCTCCGTGATGGCTGCAGAGCCCCCAGTGTCACTGTCCCCACTGTCAGTTTGGGGACAGGGCTGTCCTGAGGCCAGCAGTGCCCAGTGCTCCATGCAGGTGCTCCCACAGGTGGCTGCAGGGCTGCTGGAGATGTCCTGGTATCCAGCTGCAGCTCCAGGAGCCAGCAGCATCCCTTTGTCTCCTCCATCCAAACACCCCACGTGGCCAGGCCTTTTCCTCAGGCTCTGCACTCCCAGCCAGGGCACAGCCACCTGCAGCTGGGCTGCCCCTTGCACGTGTCTCATCCCGGAGCGATTCCAGCCGGGATGAGCCCGGAGCAGCCTCTGGCGCTGCCCAAGCTCCGGAGCGGAGCTGCTTCTCCCGGAATATCTCCCAGCACCGCGCCGCTGGCGGATCCGCCCTGCCGGGATGCGCGGAGGGGCTCAGCACCTCAAACTCGGCAGGAATTGGGTGCTGGAGCAAAGTGTGAGACTGTGGGAAGCGTCTGGAGCGGCGGCGGCTCCGCTGTGCCAGCCTGGCAGCAGCTGCCACCGCCCGTATGGCTCTGCCCACATGCACCCCCTCTGCGGTGCCTCCCGAATGTGCAATATCAACATTGCGGGAGCAGAGGATTTCTGCATGTCATTATCCCAAGGTTTATTTGAATAAAAGGCTGGCGGGGGGAGGCAGAGCGGCTCCGGCTCCGGCGGAGTCTCGCAGCTCGGCTCGGAGCTGCCGACAGACAGCGGGAGCACAGACACAGCCAGGGCTGTGTTTGCTTTGCGGAGCGCCGCTAAAACATGTTGCCATCGAGATTCCCAAGCCCCGCGTTTCTAAAATATTCATCGCCACAGCCCAGATTCCCTCCCAAGGAGCAGAAATCCAGGCAGAGACGAGAATCTATCTGGCATCCCCTTGTGGCTTTGCCTCTCCCTGCTGCCACGGGAGCGAGGAGCAAAACAGAAGGAGAGCCCGGATCCCGGTGGTGGCTGCCAGGCCTGGTGGCAGGCACACGAGTGTCCTCACGTAGTTATCCCTCAATAGCTGCACCAGGAGTCGGGGATGAGCAGTCGGTGAGGAGGGATCCATAAAAGGGGTCTGTAAGGAAACAGTGATGAGGAATCAATCCATAAAAAGAGGATAAGGAATCAATCATGAGGAATCCATAAAAAGGGGATGAGGAATCAATGATGAGGGGACCATGAAAAGGGGATGAGCAATCAGTGAGGAGGCATCCATAAAAAGAGGATAAAGANGATAAGGAATCAATCATGAGGAATCCATAAAAAGGGGATGAGGAATCAATGATGAGGGGACCATGAAAAGGGGATGAGCAATCAGTGAGGAGGCATCCATAAAAAGAGGATAAAGAATCAGTGAAGAGAGATCCATAAAAAGGGGTCTGTAAGGAAACAGTGATGAGTAATCCATGAAAAGGGGATGAGGAATTGATGAGGGATCCATGAAAAGGGGATGAGGAATCAGTGATGAGGAATCCATGAAAAGGGGGATAAGGAGTCAGTGAGGAGGGGTACATGAAAAGGGGCCTGTAAGGAATCAGTGATGAGGGACCCACAAAAGAGGGATAAGGAGTCAGTGAGGAGGGATCCATGATAAGGGCTCTGTAAGGAACAGCCACACAAGCTGCAATGAGGAACAAGAGCCAGCAGTGTGGGCAGAGCCCCTCAGTGACACCTGGGAGTCACCTGGGCCCCTTCAGAAGTGTCTGAGCTGTGTCTCGGGGTAGGATGGACACACAGGAGAAGATCTGCAGCAGGGACCTGCTGTTCCTGAGGTCAGGAATTCCATCCCCTGCACGTTCTGCTGCCCTTTGGGATCTCATCCAAGTGCCCCACTGCTGTCACTTGGATATGTCACCAGGATAGTGGATTTAAGTAAGAAAAATACACACTCTCTCTCTCCTGACCTAGTCAAGTTTTCTTGTCGCTGAGATTCCTGAAGTTCCTGGTCACAAACGCCACGTTTTGGAGTGACTCCCCGTGCAGAGCCCTGCCCCGAGGCAGCAGCAGCTGCTCCAAATCACCTGGGCTGGGGGCAGGGGTCCTGATTCCAAGGGCCAGGGAGTGCTCGGGGGCCGGTCCAGCAGCAGCCCCGTGGAAAGGCCGAGCTCAGGAGGTGCCCCAGGCTCCAAACGGCGCCTCCACATTGCCAAGTGCAGATGTTCTTCCCACCCAGCTCTCCCGGCACCCTGCAGCCCAAAGCATCGCCTTTGTGGGTCAGATTTCATTAAGGAGGGCCGGATGCTTGGAAGACATGGAACGTTTGTCTCTGCTTATTGTCCGGGTGATTTACATAATGGATTAGCACAGATTAGCCCGGCACTGGGAGAGGCACCGGCTTGCTTTGCATGCTCCACAGGCGAAGGATTCCGGCTGGAAATGGGATGATCTAATAACAGGGATAATTGCTGCTTTATGGACTATAAGTGCTGCCATGTCAGGGGCTCGTCCGCCTCGACAGTGAGGCCATTGTACAAATATAAATCCCCCGGTCACCCCACAGCTCACAGTGACTTCCATGGGGACACTGAACACCTGCACCAAGAGATACCAGCAGCGAATTAATTGATCCGACCCCGTAAAGCGGCTTTAATGGGATCCCCCGGTGCTAATATTCCCGCTTTCCCACCCCCCAGAGTGATGCTGGAGGAGGGGAAACTGAGGCAGGAGCGGTTTCCCTTTGCACAGGGGGGAGTGAGGGGTTCCCTTATCACCCCCCAATCTCGGTGCTTTTATCTCTGATTCCCTGAGGGTAAATTCAGGGCTCGACAATTAATTTCTGCCGGGTGTTTTGCACTGCTCAGGAGCCAGCCAAGCCCATACTGTGAATATTACAAAGCCTTTTAGAACAGGAGAGCTTGGCAATTGCGACAGCACTTTTGAATCATTCATAATTTTGCACAGGGGCAACTTCTGTAGGTGTCTCGTTTCCTCTATGTTCATAATGTTTTAGGACTAAAAATAACACGGAATTGCTGTTCGAGATGTGAGCAAGGAATTAGAATTGCCAAGGAACTCGGGAGTCAAACTGTACGGGAGGACATCAGAGCCTTCCCACAGCCGCGGCTCCAAACCCAATTAATCCCGGGTTAGGCACCAGGAAAACGTGTGCCTGGAAAGACTGGAACAGCCTCCACTTCCCAGCCCAGCAATATGCACATGATGAGGAGAAGGGGATTTTTGGGAAAACTAGCTGAAACTCCTTTGTGGCCATGAACACCACGATGCTGAGGCCAGCTCAGCACTGGGTTACATCCCTCTCAAATTCTCGTGAGGAAAGCGATGCTTTGGGACAGCAGAGCTGCACTGCTGCTCCTGGTGGGAGCCTCCTGCCTAGGGCTTCCCATGGGAGGCTGCTCCCATGGCTTGGGGCAGCATCCTGGAGAGGTTTCAATACCTCCTGTGGATATTGGATCCCTTCCTGCAGAGGGGCTTTGCTGGAGCTACCTGGGGCATTCAGTGGTAGCAGTCATGGAGCTGGGATTGGGCTGCAGGGACACTGCAGGCACGGAGGCACCAAGGTTTGGGACAGCACAGGTAGAGTAGGGAGAGCGGGAAGTGGGGAAGATCCTTGTGGTGGCACAGGAAAACCAACCCTGTCTTGATCCCACAGCAGGGGAGGGGGGATCCTGCCCCTGTGCCCTGTGCTCAGGTGATTTCCCACCTGCAGAGCTGCCCCAGCCCCGGGGCCCAGCACAGGAAGGAGCTGGAGCTGCTGGAGCCAGGCCAGAGGAGGCTCCAGGATGAGCAGAGGGATGGAGCAGCTCTGCTGGGAGGAAAGGCTGGCACAGCTGGGATTGTTCACCTGGACAGGAGAAGCTTTGGGCTGAGCTCAGGGTGGCCTTGCAGGGCCTGAAGGAGCTGCAGGAAACATGGAGAGAGAATTTCCAAGGGATGGAAAGACAGGACACAGGGAATGGCTCCCACTGCCAGAGGGCAGGGCTGGATGGGATCTGGGGCAGGAATTGTTCCCTGGCAGGGTGGGCAGGCCCTGTAAAAACTGCACTGGATGTCATTTGGTGGATTAAAGAATATCATGGGCTGGTGGGAGGCTTTCAGTGTGTATTAATCATGAACCTTATGCAGAAATATCTGTCCCCTTCAGCTCACAGGGGGTTTCCAAGAGTAAAATGCTGTTTAAATGAAGCCTGGCACAGGGTGCCCAGAGCAGCTGTGGCTACCCCTGCATCCCTGGCAGTGCCCAAGGCCAGGCTGGACATTGGGGACAGCCCGGGACAGTGGGAGGTGTCCCTGCCATTGGAATTGGAATGGAATGAGGTTTAAGCTCCCCTTCAACCCAAACCATTCTGGGGTTCTCTGACCAGGGTTGCTGTGGGCTGGGCTGAGCCAGAGCTGCCCTCAGCCCCCTCAGGCTGTCCTGGGGCTCAGAGGGACCCTCCCAAATGGAGCCGTTGATCCTGAAGCAAAGGCCCTGCTCTGACCCCCTTGGGTTTGGGATCCCCTCAGATTCCTTTCCCAGAGGTCACTGCTTTGATCCTTCCCTGCCTTTCCCAAGCCTTGCCCAGCTCCCCTGAGCCCTCCTCCATGGCAGGGGTCTGCTCCAAGCCCTGCCTGATGATTTCTGTGCTGAGCTCTCCTCTGAGCTGAGGGAATGAGGAGAATTCACGTCCTGGAAGTTTCAGCCTCTTCTTTTGGAATTAATTTTGCAAGCTCCTCCTTGGCCCGAGCTCTCTGTGGGCTCAGGCAGAACAGGGCCAGTGAGAGGGGAAAGTCATGTTGCTGGTTAAATCTCCAAAGCAAAAATAATCCATTTTAATGAAGGTTCACAATCTGCAATGAATGTGAAACAATGTTGTCAGCTAAGCTGTTGCATTATTCACTTTTATTTGTACAAGGTCCTTCCATTAATATTTGACTACAAGAGAATGCAATTAAAAATTTTCTACTTGAATAAACCTCTCACCACGGTGTTGGTTAAAGGATAAAACCCTTTCACGGTGCTGGAGAGGGGAATTTAGCACACTGGCACGTGGGTCACACCCCAACTCTCATCCTCCTGCACCCCACCTTTTGTTCCCTGCTCTCATTTTTTGCTGTGTCTTCCCTTCAATCCTTGCCCCACATCGGCTCCTCTGGGCTCCCCTGCTCCCTTCCCTGGCATTTGCAGGATCCCAACGCAATCATTTCCTTCAGAGCAGAGCCAAGACAGGCAGGGAAGGGAGGGGGGATGTGCAGGCAGGTGGGAAGCACCCCCAATCCACAATTCCCAGAATTTTCAGGCTGAGGCAGAGCCCCATTTTCCTGGGAAGGAGTGGGGCTTTGCCTTCATGTCCAGGGGTGTTTGCTGGCTGGGAGAGATGATTTATTATTTAAATTTTGGCATGCATGGCTGGGCACTGAATTAGTTGTAATCTCCCAGGATGGGAGGAAAAAACCTTCTAGGATCAGGGAAGAGAGTTCAGACACGAGCTCAGCTCGTCACAAAAGGGAAGATGTTGGGGACAAGGGACACAAGGATGATATGCAAAGCATGGAGTCACATATAGAAGGATTAGGCACTAATTCCATTTCCAGAGCATCCAGGAACAAAGAGCCTGCAGTGAAAATAAAGCCACAGAGTTTAGGTGGGCACAGAAAGTTGAAATATGGCCAGGTTTGCATGGATTGGTGGTAGGGAAGAGGACAATCCACAAGCTTTGAACTGTTGGGCCTCTGGGAGATCCCTCCCTGCTCCCAGGCTCCTTCAGGGAGCTGGGAAGTGTCACCAGGAGATGGACATTCCATCCTGCTTCACCTCCTGGAGAATCCAACACTCCCTGGGGGGCTGTTGGGAAAAGGACAAGGGAAGTTTGGGAGCCTGGAGGGCAGACCTGGATGGGACAGAAGGAGAAAGCTGTGTGGATATGTGGGTTCTGGCCTCAAAAATGAAGTCTAAGAGTGTTTTGGAGCCTCTTTTGGAGGAGAAATCTGGGGGCTGAGAGGGCCAACCTTGGGGGTAGGGAGATGGCCAGAGAACATAGGAGTGTCTCCAGGAGCAGGGGAATAACCTTGGAGAGTGACTTCTAGAGGAAAAGGACCCTCAGGAGAGTTTCCATCTCCCCAGGGACCTCTACACAAGCAGAGGAGAAAATAGAGAGGATTTTGCAGAATAAATACTCAGCTGTTCCAGGTCCAGCATCCTGGATCACCTTTAGTTTGTTGGGGGAAGATCTGCCAGGCCACAGAGTGTGCAGAGATCCAACCCCATCCCATGGCAAAGCCTCACTGATCCCTGGGGGAATTCCAGACCCTCACTATTAAACCCCACTCAGGAACATTTGCACATTTACATCTCTTTAAATGGTTGGATTTGATGATCTAAACAGTCGGGATCTGTCTTCTTTTGGGACCAAGCAGGACCTGCTGTTGTGCCATAAAAGCCAGAAAAGCTGTCAGCACTGTCCTCCTCTTCCTGGATTGAACATTTTCCCATTTCTGGGACAACCACAGCTCCTCAGGAGATCCTGCCCTGGGCACCCGGGATCATTGCTGAGGCTGGAGCAGCCCAACCACAGGGATCTCAGGGATTACAACCACCCAAGAGCAACTGCAAGGAGGATTCAGAGAATATTCTATGGACTATTCTGCTCTTCCCTTCTCTCCTGCTGGGCTTTTCCTGGCTGTTTGTGGGGGTGTGTGTCTTAAGCTGCAGTGCAGGATGTACCCAGCAGTGTGTATGCTATCACCAGCTGTTAAAGCAGCTGAGGAAGGGTTCCTTATCCCTGCCAGGACCCATCCTCCAGGGGATATCTGCTGTCCATGGGCAGCTGTTAAACCAGCTGGGACAGGGTTCCTTTCCCCTTCCAGGACCCTTCCCTGCAGGGATATCTGCTGTTCAGGGGCCAGCCAGGCTCACTGCAGACAATTCCATCATCCCAGGGGGAGATGCTGCACCCAGGGGAGGAGCCCAGCATTCCCACCTGGATAAAAGCTGGCATTCAGAACAGCAGCACAGCCTGTGTGCACGGCATTCCCAGAGGAGACCAGACCCATCTCAGCACCACTGGACCTTCCTACAGGATCATTGCTCCAACAGAACCACACCTGGCACTGCAGGAGGGCTGGGTTGGCTGCTCCCAGCACCCTGACCAACACGGGGGCAGGTCATGTTCTGACTCATGTTTATTTATTTTACTACTGCATTTTAATTTTCCTAGTAAAGAACTGTTATTCCTATTCTCATATCTTTTCCCGAGAGCCCCTTAATTTCAAAACTGTAACAATTCAGAGGGAGGGGGTTTACATTCTCCATTCCAAGGAGGCCCTGCCTTCCTGAGCAGACACCTGTCATTCCAACCCAAGACAAGGTGGCAGCGACACCCAGAGCTCCGGAGAAGCCCCTGGCACCATCTCCAGGCTCTCCTGAGAAGCCCTGGCTGCAGCCCTGGAGATTTCACATCCCACAGCTGCCACTGCAAGGGGGATCAGCACATCCAAGCCTCAGGAGTCTGCCCGTGGAATGCTAAGCAGCACCTCAAGCAAGGCCTGGGAGTGCACAGAGAGGAATCTTCAGACCTTCAATACACTACACTCCAACTCTTCCCAGATAAAAGAAGGATTAGGAAGCCCATTCATCTTCAGGAGTGCTGTGGAAAATCAGTCCATTATTTGTGTCCCATTAATGTTATCTGGGCCAGGGAGATGAATAATTCCATCTCCAGCAGCAGATTTGTACAGTGAGGAGTACAGAAGACAAGGGCCCATCCCAAACAATCAGGTTGGAGCAGGATGCTCAGGGATGGTTCATGGAATGTGTGCCAGGATTCCAGCCCAGGCCAGGCTGGGACTCCCAGGAGCTCTCCCAGGAGTGGAGTGCAGCTGTATCCCAATCCCAAGGCATTCCCAGAGAATTATGGACTGGGTTGGGTTGGAATGGTCCTTAAAAATCACCTAGTGCCACCGCTGCCATGGCAGGGACACCTCCCACTGGCCCAGGCTGTTCCAGCCCCAATGTCCAGCCTGGCCTTGGACACTGCCAGGGATCCAGGGGCAGCCACAGCTGCTCTGGGCCCCCTGTGCCAGGGCCTGCCCACCCTCCCAGGGAACAATTCCTGCCCCAGATCCCATCCAGCCCTGCCCTCTGGCAGTGGGAGCCATTCCCTGTGTCCTGTCCCTCCATCCCTTCTCCCCAGTCCCCCTCCAGCTCTCCTGGAGCCCCTTTAGGCCCTGGCTGGGAGAGCTGGGGGGGTCGGGCTCTGCTCCCAGGGAACAGGGACAGGAGGAGAGGGAAGGGCCTCAGGCTGGGCCAGGGGAGGCTCAGGGGGGACAGCAGCAGGAATTTCCCCATGGAAAGGGTGCTCAGGGATTGGAAGTGCCCAGGGAGGTTTGGAGTGCCCATCCCTGGAGGTGTCCAGGGAAGGGCTGGAGGTGGCACTGAGGGCTCTGGGCTGGGGACAAGGTGGGGATGGGGCACAGCTGGGACTCCATGGGCTGGGAGAGCTTTTCCAACCTCAATGATTCTGGAATTCTGTGAAATATTTTCCTGTCATCCAACCCCTCTCCTCATTACAGACCCACCCTTACAGCGCAGACCTATACGGGGAAACCTCAGAGACAGAGCCTGGAAAATTCCAAGCAGCTGGAAAAGGCTGGACAGGAGCTGGCCGCTCCTCCTGTGCCACCCCCAGAGCTGCTGGAAGGCCTGAAGGTGCTAAAATCCGGTTATTGAACGATCCGGGAGTGCTGCAGTGCTGCTCAGGGAGATTTATCCCCCATCTGTGCTTGTTTTCATTCCGCCGGCACACCTAATAAATATCCTCTTTTAAACCAAAGCACCTCCATTTACAAACCTGTTAGCAGAGCTCTGGCATTTCCCAAGGATTTTGCCTCCAACATCCCCGCCTGGAAGGGCACGTGTTAATCCCCAGAACTCGCTGGGATTTCTCAGGCTGGAGGTCCCTCGAGTTTTCTCCTCGGCTGAAGAACAGATAGTCCAAAATCTTCCAGATGCCCACGCAGGTGAGAGCCAATAATCCTGGGAGTTTGAGAGAACGATAATAAACTGAAATTCCTATTTTAGACGTGCACATCAAGGCTCAGAAACCTTTGCTGTGCATGAAAAGAAGGGGGAAAATAAAAAAAAATAAAAAATAAAATTAAAAATCTCCAAATCCCAAAGCCCTGCGAGGCAGTAAGTAAAGTTTGGCAACTTCCAAATGCATTCCCTGTTGTTCCAAGCTGTTCCCTGTGGCTCCCCAGAGGGCTGGTCCATAAAGGATAACAACCTTTGCCTGCTGGGAGCTATTAGCTTAAATGGGAGCGGGCTGCTGCAGCATTTAAGGCTGATTAGAATGGTGTCATTGGATTTGTATGCACTGGGATCCATGCAGATGGATTTCACAAAAATTCCGAGAAATTACATCCAGGAAAGGGAGTTAAACGGATGTCTCAATGCGTGGCAAGCGCTCGCTCTCTCGGCTGACTGAAATTGCAAATAGAGGAGCAGGAAAAAAGGAAAAGAAAACCACAAGGAACTTAAAATGAGGCTGGGGAATTTGGGAACAGAATTCCAGGCTCTGGAATCCACTGGAATGAGCAGATGGATTAGGGATCAAAATGGCCACACATCTCTTCCTCGTTTTGGCATTAAATTCAAATTATTTTCATTAGATGTGTGAGCACATGGAATCATTGCTGTGTTACGCGTGGAATTGCACACAATTCGGGATGCGCGGTTACCCTTCGTGCAGGTGTCACCCCTGGATTAAAACTTGTCCCATCCCAGCATTTCCAGGCATTCCCAGGCCACACTTGGAGCCAGGAAACCTCATCAGCTCAGGTAGAAACCCCCAAATTTCCACACCCTGGGAACAAGCAGGGAATTTGTCGCTGGATAAAGCCCCTGACCCAGAAAAGCATCACCCTCTTACAACTCATTTGTCGTCTCTCTTTGACTTGCAAATCTCAGGAATTTTCCACCCCAATCAACTCAGCTCTCACCTCCCCCCGAGAGGGCAGAGCAGCTCCTGCAGCATCTTCTGCTGGAAGGTTTTTGGATTCTTTCAAAGCTTTAGAGGCTCCTTTGGGGGGTTTCTCACCCATGGAGCTGCTGGAAGATTCCCAGCGTTCCCCAGGTACAGGGAATGACGCTGGGCATCCCCAGGAACCCCGGTGGTGCCACAAGGGTCACTCAGCCAGCCCCAGGGCACGGTGCAGGCAGAGCTTCCCAGCAGCTTCCCAGTTTCCCAGAGCCATTGATGAGCCTTCACTTCGTAAAAATAATCGCTAATTAGTCTGGCATTCTTCAGGCAGGCTCAGAGTCTGCTCCTGTGCCCAAAGCCGTGGCCTTGGCCTGGTTGGATATCCCAGGGATGCTGGGATGAGGGAAGGGAAGAGTCTTTGAACTACGTGAAACAACCTGATCATCCTGGTTGCTTTCATCCCACCACGTTCATCTTCATCCCATCCTTGGGAAGAGCTGGGATACAGAGGGGCACTGCAAACATCCCACTAATTCCAACATTCCTTGATTTTCCAGCTCCACCCAGGCCCACTTCCCCAGCTCCAAAGGGTTTAACCTTCCTTCCCTCTCCAAACCCTTCCTGCTTGGATAAACAGCGCTTCAGCCCCCAGTAATCCTTTTTTAACATTTAACAAAATCTTTCTCTTTCTTAAGGCTTAAGGAGAACAAAAAAAAAAAAAAAAAAAAAAAAGGCGCTTTCCCTATTTAGCAACATTCTTGTGATGTTTATTGGAACGGGCTGAAAGAGCTGAGGTTTGAAAATTAGGATCTGGCAAGGAAACAGTGTCCTCAGGGGCCAGAGAACAAACCTCTCTGGGAGGAAAGTGATGGGACCAGCCTTTAAAGGCTGGAAAATTGCAAACCAATGTGCTCAGCAGTATTTTCGTTTATGCAGTTCTTTTATTCTTAAGATGAAAATTGCTCGGGACAAAGGCACTGGTCTCATACCTGGGACAGTGTGCTCCTTCCTCTCCCTTTCCCTGTGAAAATGTGTGCAGCTTTGAAGAGCAGCGATGTTCAGCACGAAGCAAATGCCAACGTGACCATTTTTAATGCAAATTCTCTGCCATCTCTCCCTGCTCCTTTAATGCTGCCTGGGAATGTGTGACAGTGCCTTGGCAGCACTGTCACTTGGGGAGGAACCCAAGCCTGCCATGCTTTTCCAGGATGAGAAAGTGCCTTGTTGGGTTTCCAGCCTCTGATCCCACCTGGACACGACAGCAGAAGCCTTTTCCAGCCCTGCCTGGGCCTCGCTGCTCAGGGACACCGAGGTTTTAGAGCTGGTGCTGGTGGCATTGGGCACCAGAGGATGCTCCTGTGGGCAGGGCTATCCAAGTACACCTTGCACAGGTAGGGATGGACAGAGATGTCCCCAGTGTCCTCTGTTTGGGTAGGGATGGACAGAGGTGTCCCCAGTGTCCCTTGTTTGGGTTGGGATGGACAGAGGTATCCCTTGTTTGGTGGTGGGCAGGGGTGTCCCCAGTGCCCCTTGTTTGCATGGACAGAGGTGTCCCAGTGTCCCTTGTTTGGGTTGGGATGGACGGAGGTGTCCCCAGTGTCCTCTGTTTGGGTAGGAATGGACAGAGATATCCCCAGTGTCCCTTGTTTGGGTAGGGGTGTGCCCAGTGTCCTCTGTTTGGGTAGGGATGGACAGAGCTGTCCTAATGTCCCTTAGGTGGGCAGAGATGTCCCCAGTGCCCCTTGTTTGTGTGGGCAGGGGTGTCCCCAGTGTCCCCTGTTTGTGTGGGCAGGGCTGTCCCAGTGTCCCCTGCACAGGTAGGAGCAGGCACAGCTGTTCCAGCACCTCTCGTTCCTGTCCCGTCCCGCATCCCAGTCCCATCCAGCCCAGCCCGCAGAGGGTTAAACCTCTCTGCTGTTCCCGGGGCTGGGAATTGCCGCTCCGGAGTTTCACGACCGTGCCATTCCCAGCCCTTCTTCCCACACTTTCCCAGCGCGGCTCCTCCCGAGCATCTCGGCCCGGGCGGGGGCTGTGGCCGCGGAGGGGACGGGCGGGCCGGAGGTTCCCACAGGGAACAGAGGGAGCAGGGGAAGAGCAGGACCCCAGGGCTGCTCTGGGGCCACTGCTGGCCACAGCCCTGCTGCCACCGGCCTGTCCCTGGCCTGTCCCCGGCCTGTCCCCGGCCTGTCCCTGGCCTGTCCCCGGCCTGTCCCTGGCATGTCCCTGGCCTGTCCCCGGCCTGTCCCCGGCCTGTCCCCGGCCAGGAGGTGATGCTGTCCCCGCTGCCGCACCCCCAGCACCCGCGGCTCTCTCGGGGGCTGCGGGGGAAATGCGCACAGGGGGAGAGTCCGTGTGCATTTCCATGGAATTCCATCCCCCAGCCTCTCCCGAGCTGCTGGGACGCTGCTCACGCCCTTGGTGACACCGGCACTGCCTGGGGGCAGCAGCACCTCTCCTGGGCACAAATCATGGAATCTTGGCGCCACAGAACCACGGAATGCAATGGAAGAGGACCTGAAGCTCATCTCAGCCCACCTCATACCATGGCAGGGACAGCTCCCACTGGCCCAGGGTGCTCCCAGCCCTGTCCAACCTGGCCTTGGGCACAGCTGCAGGGGGCCGCTGTGCCAGTGTCACAGCCTGGTCACTGTCCTGTGCCCATACAGACACCTGAGTGCCAGTCCTGGCCTGCACATCACCCCTTCTATCAGTGACACTGTCGCTGTGGGACACAAAATAAAGATGCTTGACTCCAGGTCAAGGGCAGAAGAATGTCAGAAGAATTTATTCAGAATTCCTCCAGCCTTTTTATAACATGCTGTGCTAAAAAGGCACATTATTGGTCCATGGGATTGACACCTCTCTCCATTGGTGAGGTAACAGAAACAGCACCTGGGCGAGAGGTTGTTATGAGAAAAATATTATTTACTTAGAAATGTTATGAGTTACTTACAGAAATTGTCCTTGAAAGAAAATTCTCTCAAGCAATCTTCCCTTGGGAAGAAATTCAGCCACTGACAGGCTGAAAACCTTTCAGATTCAGAAATACCAGGCCCACATGACACCACCCCTACAGGAGCTGGAGGAGCCCAGGAGCTCCTGCCCCGACCTTTGGGGCTCCAGCCCACTCTCTGCCAGTCCTTCTCCAGCCTTTCCCACTCCTGCTGCCTGGGGTGACTCCTGTGCCACAGGAATGCCCTCTCCTGTTGCCTGGGGTGACTCCTGTGCCACAGGAATGCCCAGGCTGGCTGCAGCTGCAGAGGGAACACCGGCTGTGAGGGCTCAGCCAGTGATGGTTCACCATTCCCAGAGCTTGGGAGGATTAACTAATCCTTGCTCATTAATTAGCCCTGCCTGGGCAGCACAGGTGCTACAGCAGGCATGGAGGAAAGGTCATTTCCTCCAGGTGCCCTTACACCTGATCTTTGCTGTGGAAACGACATTCCCAAAGCAGGGAATAGGAGGGTGGAGAGAAAAGAGCCCGGGGACAGCATCCAGTGGTGCCCCCCACCAGGAAAAAGTCCTGCCCGTGACTCCACCTCAGAGCAGGGCTGACTTTGCCACCTGAGGCACACCAGAAGATGGGAGGAGAGCTCCAGGAGCCATTCCTGATGCCCAGGGATGGTGGGAGGGCCACGGGAGAGCGCAGCAGGCGGGGAGCAGCCGAGATGTAATCCCTCACTCTTGGCTGTTTAATGCCGCTTATTGCAGCCCTCAATCCTCCCTCTCCCTGCCAGACAAATGTGCTCAGCGCTCCGTGAGCCGGCCCGGCCCTCCCCAGCCCCGCCGCGGCCGGCAGGGAGTTTTGCTGGGGGGCAGGATAAGATTGTGCAGATGTAATAACTCCATTCATCATTCCAGCGGGGCCGGGCCAGCGGCGCCTTGGAAATGGCTCGGGACGTTGGGAGGCTCAGATGCCACCAATCTCCCTGACAGGCGATGCCGGGGTTCCTGGAGCCCCGGGGTGGCACAGCCGGGCAGCCAGGGCTATGGGCACTGTGCCAGCAGGGAATCTGCTGCCCCATGGGGAGAGGGTGGGGGGAAGGCTCCCCCTGCCTTGAGAATCCCGGGAAAACGCTCAGAGCAGTGGGAGAATGAGTCTGGAGGGGCTCATTTCCCAGGAATGAGTGATGGCCTGAGGCCAGAGCTCCCACAGGAACCCACCCTCAACCTTACACAGACTCTGGGAGCTTTGCATTTAACATCACAAAATCACAGAAAAATTGGGTTGGGCAAGACCTTAAATATCTCATCCCCCCCCTGCCATGGCAGGGACACCTCCCACTGTCCCAGGCTGTCCCCAATGTCCAACCTGGCCTGGGGCACTGCCAGGGATCCAGGGGCAGCCACAGCTGCTCTGGGCACCCTGTGCCAGGGCCTGCCCACCCTGCCAGGGAACAATTCCTGCCCCAGATCCCATCCAGCCCTGCCCTCTGGCAATGGGAGCCATTCCCTGTGTCCTGTCCCTCCAGCCCTTGGGAATTGTCTCTCTCCATCTTCCTTGTAGTCTTCTTTCAGATACTTGGACCCTGTGGATGTGTTGCCTGTGGAAAACCTGGATATCCAAGGATTTGGTGCTTTCCCAGCCCACTCACACACACAAACCCAGCACTGGTTGGTGCATCCCTCCTGTTGCCTCCTGACTCAAAGAAATACCTTCCATCAGGCAAACCATGAAAGGAATTATGGATATTTTTAAAAGAAAAGGTCCTCCAGTTGCATCCCACATTCCTCATCACTGCCTTCAACCCCTGGGAAGTGCAATCCCACTGCTGACACGTGGCTTGGATTCAGGAGCTTTATTAACCCAAATTCCCTGTCCTGGTTGCCTCTGCTGATCCAGGACCTGCTGATTCCCATGCCCACCCTACAATCTCCTGTGCCTCCCACCCTGGAAACTCCAGGTTTGCAGAGACACCACTGAGGGACAGGGCTGTTAAACACCCATGGGCTGGGGAGATTGTCCATTCCCAACTCAATGTTTTGGCCTACATCCATTTTTAGATTTTGGATTCCTTTTCCCAATTTTTAATTACTGAGTTGGTACAGAAGAACCCTTGAACCCCACTAGTTTTCCTCCTATCTGGGTTTTTCATTAGAAGCCTGGCATCTGTGGAAGAAAATCCAAGAAAGACTTTGTCTTTCCTGACACAAAACAGCCTTAATAGAAATTTGAGAGAGGCTTTTGCTGCCAAGGATGCAAAAAAAATTGATTTTGTGTGTTCAAATTCATGCCTTATTTTTTGCAAAATATTTTCCAAGGGTGAAATTCCCCGTGCTTGCTTTCAGCAGAGTTTGCAGGACTGTGTTGAGCTGCTTCTCCTCAGAACAGTGATTACCAATGTTCATTTCCAGGATTAAAATAAAAACAACAAACAAACGATTCTTGTCATTCCACAAAGAATTACAGAACTGCTGCAGCTTCCTACACACACACACACACACAGAGTGTGAGGATTTCTCCACAAAATCCTTGGCACACCTAGGCTGGGCTCAAGGCAAAATAAATAAATAAGTGTATGACACAAATAATTATCAAAATGCCTCAGAGCAGCCCATATTTCAGCAGAGTAATGAAGGCAGGTACTCATTGTGCTCTGTCAAACCAAACAACTCACTTTTAGTATTCCTGCAGTGCTTTCTTCCAGGTAAGCACTATATTTACTTCTAGAATGCTATGGAGGCACTACATTTACTTCTATATTCCCCTGCTTTTCATATTTTAAGGGAATGGCATTACAGGTGCATTAAATATGGGGATGGAGGAGCACTACTTGGAATATTCAAGGTTTTTCTCATGCTGGAAGCACAGGGTGAAGCTCCCTGCCCAAGGGAGGGCCCTCAGTCAGGAAAATCCAAGGGTTTGGATCAGCTCCCCCACCTGAACGTGTGGGAAGAGTCAGAGGGAGAAGAGAGGAGAGGTTTTCAGTCATAGGAGAAGGAATTGGGTAATTTCTTACAAACATTGAGAGTTCCCAGAATCCCAGAGTGGGTCAGGCTGAAGGGCCCACAGGAGCTCACCTGGTGCCACCTCCCTGCTCCAGCAGGGCCATCCCAGAGCTCAGGGCACACTCAGGGACACACAGGGACACTTGGGGACACTTGGGGACACTTGGCGACACCCAGGGACACCCAGGGACACACAGGGACACCCAGGGACACCCGGGGACACACAGGGACACACAGGGCTCAGGGCCCCTCTCCCTGGGGCTCCTCTCCAGGCTGAGCAGCCCCAGCTCCCTCAGCCTTTCCTGGGCACGGAGATGCTCCAGGCCCTTCCTCAGCTCCAGGAGCTCCTGTCCCTGCTGTGCTGAGGATCCAGAGCTGGATACAGCACCCAGGGGTGCCCCCAGGCTGGGCACAGGGGCAGGATCCCTCCCTGACCTGCTGGGAATGCTCATCCTGAGGCACCCCAGGATCCCATTGTCCTCCTTAGCCATTGATTGATTAGATTGATTATTTCTGTCATTTTCCTTCCCTGGAATGGGAGGGAACCACTCATCCTATTCTGCTTCCATGCCAGGAAGTGCTGGATATCCTTCTCAATCCCAGATGGATTGGGAGTGCAAATGTCCTGGGCAAAGGGAAGAAATCTCATGAGACAGAAGCTGGAGGGGAGCAGTACAAGGACACAGCACGTGCAGATGTGGCTGCTTTGGACTGGGGAGGCTGGGAGGAAGAGCTCCAGAGCAGGCAGGGCAGTAGCTGAGCTCTGGGAAATCCCTGTGGGAATGGCCACAGGACTGTGCAGAGACAGCACATAACAGCAACTCCAGAAACAATGGACAACAGCATAAAAACAGAATGTGAGCCTAAAACCCCCCATCCTGTGAGCATCCCTGGAAACCAGCAATGCACAGCAGGACACGGGGTCAGCAGAGCAAAATTCAAGGACTTTTGGCAGAGAAACTTCATTTTTAAGAAAATTGTTATTGCTGCACGGAGTGTCCTGTGTGCATTTATTGTTTGGGAAATGAGCCCTTTCCCAGGGGCTGTGCTCTGTTCCTGCTGGGAACAGCTTCTCATCCCTGTCCTGGAGCAACCCATGAGCACGGGGGCAAAAGGAAGAGCCTGAGGGTGTTGTGATCCTCAGGACCAGCCTGGGGCTGGCTCCATTCATCCTTCACAATTGTTTATCCTCTCTTCTCTTCCAGTGCAGCTTCCCTTGAGGTGTGGATGAGGAGACAGAACAGGTAAACACCTCACATGGAGATCCAGGCCTCCAGTGGCATCCTCAGCAGCAGGAACAAGCACTTTTCCTAAAAAATCCAGCCAGGACAACAGCCATCAGCTGGCAAACAGACCCTGATGGAAAGGATGCAAATGTGAGAGGCTGCCCTGCCTCTCTGCCAGTGACCTAATGAAGCACAAGCAGCGTTTCTGAGCGTGGCTGTGGAGCAGACATTTACATAATGTTTGTCTGCAGCTCGGGTGTTACGCTGGGATGGCTCTGCAGGAAGGACAGGCTGTCCTCCTGGAGGTGGCACTGAAAAATGTGCTTCCCTCCCAGCCCGAGGGACAGCGTTTGTATTCCTTGTTCCAAGGGCAGCATCGGGAGACACTGCTCAGGTCACCGTGCCTGGGCCAGCAGGGAGCACCCAGCACCTTCCCAGGCACATCCCAGCCTGGAGGGAGTGAGATCACTGTGCCAGGGGAGAGGGCACAGGGCAGCAATCAGGAGCCACCAGCCCAGAGAGGTAAACAGGGACAGCTCAGGTGCCTTGGAGGATGAAATGGGTATTTCCAAACTCCCAGTGCAGGGCAGGAAAGGCATTTCCCAGCTGGGTGCAGGGAGCAGGGAGACAGGCAGGAGGTGTCAGGGAATTGTTGCAGCACCTGCAAATCTTGCACAGGTCGCCAGGGATGGCCAGCCTTGGGACAGTGATGGTTTTGTAGGAAATGATCTTTTAATCCAGTTTTACTTAATAAAACTGGAGAGAAGCAGCCAGAATGTCTCAGTTTGATTGAGGAGTATAACAGAGAGAGTTAATTACTTATTGCAACCTGAGGCTCAAAACCCAGCCAGAAATCAGGGTTTGAAATGCTGCTCTCACCAGCAAAGCGTGGGAAAAGCCCTGGGAATGGCACCAGCCCCATCCTTGGGAAAGGGGCACATCCATCCCTGAGCTGCACGGGGCTGGAGCCGTGCCCAGTCCCCACTCCCATCTGGGGACCCTGCAGGGGGGCTCACACTGACAAAACTTCAGCTCCCCCATGGACTGGAGCAACAGAAATCCAGGAGCCAAGAGCAGACACCAAAATGGACTCTGATTTTAATTTTTCAAAGACTTCTATACTTAGAAGTCTCTTGTTGGCCCTCAAAGTGGACCTGTTACTCTCTGCTCTTCAGATGATTTATTAATTACAGGCAGAGTTACGGCAGAGCAGCAGCTCCCCCAGTCCTGGTGATTTGTGTGAGACTGGGAAAAAAAACTTTCCCCTTTGCAGAAATAAAACCCACATGCCCAGGCAAAAAGAAAAAAAAAAAGGAATGTCATCCTTAAAAACTACACCCAAACACACACAAATATCTATTCATATATATATATATTTATATATAGCTTTTGGTGATGTGTCTCATGCTTCAGGACTGGAGCTATTTTTATGCTTTTCATAAATGACCATGGAAGAGCATTTCAAATGAAGCTCAAAGAATAACATCCTTTTGTTCCCAGGAACAGATACAGCCAGAATGGACTTGGCTGAGAAATAAAATCATGCTTTGAAAGGAGGAGAGAGAGCAAAGTTACCTGAATAGCTGCAAACTCAGAACTTCTCCTCTCCCTGTCACTGCATGAGAGCTTTCTCGAGTTTGGAGAAAGCTCCGGGCTCCCATCTTAGGAGGGATGCAAAGAACAATATAAAATCTCCTTCAAATTCCCAAAAGAGGCATTTGGTGATCTTTTGGAAATGGCTAAATGCTGTGAAGGCCTCTGGAGATGTGTTAATTATGGACAACACAATTCTGGCCTCATGGATGCTCAGCCATGGAAAATATTTCAGTTACAGCAGGGCAGACACATCAGAACTCCAATCAATAGCTGGACCCTTTATTAAACCTAAAGAGAGAGCCAGGATTGGAGGGAAAATATTATATTGGTTTGTCCTGGATAAATCAAACAGCAGAGCTCAACTTCATTTCTGCAGGAGAGAAGGTTCACAGAATTCCAGAATGGTTGGGGTTGGAAGGAGTCTCAAAGCTCAACCAGTGCCACCCCTGCCATGGCAGGGACCCCTCCCACTGTCCCAGGCTGTCCCCAATGTCCAACCTGGCCTTGGGATCCAACTGCCAGGGATCCAGGGGCAGCCACAGCTGCTCTGGGCACCCTGTGCCAGGGCCTGCCCACCCTCCCAGGGAACAATTCCTGCCCCAGGTCCCATCCAGCCCTGCCCTCTGGCAGTGGGAGCCATTCCCTGTGTCCTGGCACTCCAGCCCTTGGGAATTGTCTCTCTCCATGTTTCCTGCAGCTCCTTCAGGCCCTGCAAGGCCACCCTGAGCTCAGCCCAAAGCTTCTCCTGTCCAGGTGAACAATCCCAGCTGTGCCAGCCTTTCCTCCCAGCAGAGCTGCTCCATCCCTCTGCTCATCCTGGAGCCTCCTCTGGCCTGGCTCCAGCAGTGGGATGAGCACAGGGATTGTGCTCAGGACAAACATTTAGCATGCTCTTGGTGTGAACATGAGCATCAAATAAGCTAAAGAAAGGAAAAAGTCGGGATATCAAATTTTTGGGGGTGGTTGTCCCACACTAGTAACCCTCAGTGGGGTCTGTACCCCCTGATCCCTTCCCTGCTCCATGTGGGGCTCCTGCAGCCTCAGGGCCCCTCTGCACATCCCTGGGCTCAGAACCTGCTGCTCCAGCTTAATCTGAAGAAACCACTCCAGATAATGCATCTTTATTTGTTTTGGGGAAATTAGATTTAAATTCCCCCAGAAATTCAGTGAAACTCCTCTGTAATAGACAGCACAAAGCCCACGAGCCCATGCTCTGTGTGCCTTCGGAGCAGAACATCCATCTTTGCAGCACTCAGGTAATTCCAGACTGAGAGGAAGTTTTTGGGAGAGGGATGCCTGGAATAGAGCCAGGTCTTGAACCTACAAGGACACAGCCTGACCTGTGGCTCCTAAACAAGGCTTTGGAAAATACCGGATTTAGAAAATCCTTGCCGAGAAAGCTGCAGAGTCCAAAAGGTTTCAGTGTCAGATCCGAAGCTAGGATGTGAAATTCCTTTTCAAGAACATCAGCAGGAGGAGGACCAAATAAAAGCTGTCACTGTTATTTTTCTTGTTGTCATTATATGGTTACAAGTGAAAGCAGAATGGGGCTTTTGCATCAGAGGATATAATACGGTCTGTAGGTGTTGGGGAAGAAAGGGAAAGGAATCAGCACGAGGGGAGGAGGGGAAGATGAGGGGAAAGTTACATAAAACTGCAAAGATGAAGCCATTTTGGGCAAGAAGGTTCTCAGGAAACTGAAAAGCCATGAAGGTGGGAAGGTTTGAGCTGCTGTGCTGGGGGATATTCCCATGGGGCTGTGCTGGTCTGGGAATCCTCACAGAGCCACAGGCACCGTGTCCAGTGCAGGCTGAATTTCCCTGGGATGAGGAAGAGGCTGAATTTCTATTTCCTACAGAGAGGATGGAGACAATGAATTTCTATTTCCTACAGGGGATGAGGAAGAGGATACATTTCTGACTTCCTACAGGAATGATGAAAAGGATGAGATCCTCCTCAGCTGCCTCCAGCAGCCTCTGGATCCAGCACAGGATTTCCAATGCAGCCCCAAAGCCAAAGGGAAAGGGGAGGGCTCCCTTCACTCCGGGGGGGAAATTTCTTGCTGATTCCATCCCCACTGCCAGCTGGAACATGGGACAAATCCTGCTGCCCCTGGGGTGTCCCTCAGCAGGAATTCCTGCTCTGGGGACAGCAGGTAATGGGACAAGTGTCCCTTTCAGGCAGGACAGGGTCGGGGGTGCTCACCCAGGGCCCGGCATTAAGGCAGCAACAGAGATAAAAACCCGAGTAAAACCACAAAAGTGCAGAGCGTGGCTGAGCCGTGGGGCAGAAGGGAAAAGCACCACACAAGAAATTGATTCCATTAAAAAGTAATCTCAAATTTAATAAAAGTTATGATTTGATTATAGCCGTAGAACCTCAGGGCAGGGGAGGGAGCGTGGGGAGAGCTGGGGGGAGGCACCGGGGAGGGGAGAGCAGCTCTCAGGGCTGGCTCAGCCTCCTGAAGGGCTCTCCCAGCCTGCCTGGCACGCTGGCCACCGCCTGGCCACCTCCTGCAGGGGAGCTGGCCTGCCCTGGCCTGTCCTGAGCACCTCTCCACCCCCCTCCACTCCCTGCACTCCTCTGTCCCCACTTTGGGGTCAGGCTCAGGGGGACACAGTAGCGGGGGAGGATGGAGAGCATCACGAGGGAGCTCCTCCCAGTAACAGCAGCATTTATGAAATCAGTGCCTGCACGGATGCAGGGAAGTCCTTCATGATGCCAGGAAAGGCTGCTGCTTCTCCAAAGGCTGCTGGCACAGGCACAGCCGCTGCTCTGCTCCAGCCTGGCTCCTCCAGCAGGGCACAGCAGCCTCAGAGGTTGGGGCAGGACAGATCCAGAGGGATCTGCCCACCTCAGGAGCAGCAGATGCTGAGCTGAGCCCTGGGGCTGTTGGTGGAGCCCAAGTGTTGGAGGAGCTGCCAAGGCTGAGACCTTCAGTGGCCAGAGCTGAGACCTCTGCTGCCTTTGAGAGCTCTCCTTGCTTGGTCCAGGAGCATCTCCTCCCTCCAGCTCCAGCGGGGAGGCAATTCCTGGTGACAGTGTGGCTGCAGCCTCCCTGGGCACAGCTGGAGGGTGACACCACAGAAGGCTGCTGGGGATGTGGGCAGGGGTTGGTGCCAGCCTGGTGCTGATCCAAACCCCACATTCAAGGGAATGCAAGAGGGTGCCCTCATTGTTTCCTGGGAGAGGGATGGGAATGGCCTGGGAGGGACCAGGGGAGCAGGGTGGGAGATGGTTTTGCCACTTGGTAAAGAGAACTTGCTGGTTCCCAGGAGGGTTTTCCTTGCCTGATCAGTCAGAAACCAAACTCCCAGCTCTGCTGTGCAAAGTAGAGAAATAAACACAGATGATTTGCCTTGTTGGAGTAATGCAAACTCTACAATTTAAAAAAAAGGAATGAACTGGTCTGTGAGTCGCCATCACACTGGAACCACTGGCTGTCCCCTCTCCAGTTCCTCTGCTCTCATAGAGAAATTTGGCAGCTGGATGGCTGCTAGTGCCTCGACAGTAAATGCACATGAAGCATCTCTGTGTTTATACAGTGTTGGTCTAGGTTAAGATACTCCTTTAAATGCAGGTGACAGGCAGTGGCTGTGAGTGCAGACACCTCTGGAAAGGAGGGAAGAGAAATTAATTAATCCAGCCCCAATTATCTGGGCTTTACCTTTTAAGCTGAGCTATTACATTATTTGAAAGTCTAGTTAGAGAAGTAAAGAACAAAGGAAGAAAACAGTCAAGTGTTAGAACTCAAGGAAATCTGATAATAGGAATTAAAAGGGATCTAATGCTGGTGTAAAGCCCACTGCTAAATGGGAATGATAAAATTGATGGGAGTGTTGCTGAAAAGTTAAATATGTTCCAAAAATATTTCTGCTTAGTAATTAAAAGAAGCCAAAAGGACATAATATTGCAAGTTTAAGGAGCTAAGGAGTTATTTTTCATTCTAAACTGTAACTGTGGTAGTTATTAAATTGTATTATTGAGGCAAATGCATTTAAATTAGAGATGCTGTGCACTGGGCTTTGGAGAAACTCCTGGGGAACGTGGGGCTTAATGATACATCCTGTGATAATGTGGAATACTGGGAAAGCTTCATTGAGAGGGGAACACTGGGCTGAAACAAAGACCAGAACGACATTGCTCAAGTGATTTCGCTCCATGCTGTTCCTCCATAAAATAGCAGGACAGCTGCTAAAAAGATAGAGCTGATAATTAATTGAGAACATTATTAGAGCAGTTTATTATGGCCACTCAGCAGGATTTTCTGAGTGTTTCTGGTGAATTATTGAGGATCAGGCAGGATAACCCTGGCAGGGACTTTCCTGGGTGCTTCCCATCACACATGGAACTGGAGGATGGACAATGGCAACTCTGAAACAGGAATTAAATCCAGGGATTCAGAGGAACATCCTGGAGCTTCACAAGCCATAGATAATCCTCCAAAGTGCTTTAAAGCTCTCATTTCAAGTCCAAAATATCAAAGACTTCAGAAACAAGGAGAGGGAGATGGTGAATGTGCCACTGCTGTGGACTCCTGCAACAGGAGGGTCTTGGCCCAATAAAAACATCCAGGAGGCCTTTGAGAGTGCAAGTCCATGTTATAAAGAAGTGTTGGGAAATAGAAAGGCATCCCTATGATCCTTGATTTAAGGAAAATCTCCTTTTTTGATCCCAAATCTGGTGATCAGGTCAAGATGCATCATCCCAAACCAAATCTGCTTCTACCTGCAGCTGCTTGTTGGCATTACAGAAGGTTAAAAAACAACCCCAAACCCCAGTTATACATCCAGTAGCAGAAACAGGAATTCTTCCTGAGCCCTGAGCCCTCAGGATTATATAGAGCATACTATGGAATAATAAATGCACATCCTTGTTTCCTCTTTAGATAGACCCAGATGTCCCCTCAAGCCCTCATATTCAATCCAGAGGTTCAGAGGAACATCCGGGAGCTTCACAAGCCACAGATTATCCTCCAAGGTACTTTAAAGCTCTTAATTCCAACTCTAAAATACCAAATTCTCCTGAAGCCAGTGAGTCAGAGGAAGAAAGGAGAGCCTGTGAATGTGTCACTGCTGTGGGCTCTGCAGCAGGAGGGGATCAGCCCAGTCACAGCATCCAGGTGACAATTTCCCACTGTTTCCTGCCTGGAGTAGAAGAAGGGCTGGCGTGGGCTGCCCTGAGGTGTCTGGAATGAGGTGTCATGGATTTGGGGGCTGCCTGTCCTGGGGAAGGGCTGGACAGCTCTGCCAGCCCCACCTGCAGCCTGGGAGGGAGCTGGGCTGACTCAGATGGAATCAGGGCTGCTTTCAGCAGGAAACCAAAGAGGGGGACTTGAAAAGCTTCGTGCTCTGTGCTGTGAGAGGAGCAGCTGCTGCCTCCTCCTGTCTCCTTCCCTCCTGATCTGCTGCTCTCAGAGTGCTTCTGACTCAGCCTCTGAGGGGAACAGTGGAGCTCGCTGTGAGCTCCTGCACTTTAATCACAGTATCACTGAATATCCTGAGCTGGAATATCAGGGATCATGATCCAGCTCCTGACACCCCAAAATCCCACCCTGGGCATCCTGCAGCTCTGGCAGCCTCGGGGCCGTGCCCATTCCCTGGAGAGCCTGGGCAGTGCCAGCACCCTCTGGGGGAAGAGCCTTCTCCCAAAGCCCACCCTGATCCTGCCCTGACCCAGCTCCAGCTGTTCCCTGGGTGCTGTCCCTGTCCCAGAGCAGAACTGGAGCTGTCCCTGAGCTGTCACTGCCATGTCTCCCCCCAGTCTCGTCCTCTCCAGCTGAACAAACCCTCAGCTGCTCCTCACAAGGCCCTTCCCACCCCCATGGCCTCCTTTGGACACACTCTGATGGTTTTCCTTATCCTGTGCTGCCCAAAAGTGCCACCAATATTCCAGGTGAGGCCACCCCAGCCCCTCCCTGGCCTGGCTGGGGCAGCTGGGCTTGATCCCCCAGGACACAGCAGAGATTTAATTCAGAGATTTACAGCAGAGATTTAATTCAGCATTTGGGGTGTGGGGAAGGCCAGAAACCAAACTGGCTGTGGGGTGAGAGCTGAGGGTCTGCTGAGCCCTCCACCCACAGAGCCAGCTCCATGCTCCAGGCTCCAGGAGCCATCAGGAATGCTGTCAGAGCAGCACAGCTCCTTCCAAACCTGTGGGACTGGGGGGGTTGGCATCATGGCAATGTTCTTGAGACAGCTCCCAACTCTCCTCATCAAGGTTGGCTTTTTAAAAATGTGTTATTTTTCTCGGATATATGAGACACAAGAGTTCTCAGCTTTGTGCAGTGGGTCCTTAGGAGGCTTTTAAGGAAATCCTCATCCGGATGGATTTGCACTTTCTCCTTCTGCTTGGAGCTGAGTCACTGGAACTGCAAACTGTGGTCACCACAGACATTTACGTCTGTGATTCTGTTTTTATCTGTGAAGCTGATGCCTGGTTTAGAGTTGGGGATGGCACTCTTTAATCAAAGACCATAATAACTGGGAATTCTGGGATTACCTGAGCCCTGGTGGCCTCAAAGCCCCAAAGCCACTGCTCTGAGCTCAAAGATGAGCAGGACAGAGATGTGGCTAGGGCAGGAATTGAGCTCCATGTTCCTACTGGCCAGAATTAGGTTAGGCCCAAAATTGTTCTCAGAAAATCACAGGAATTTTCTAGAGGAGGAACAGCCCCTGCAGGATCACTCTGTGTTGGTGACTCCAGAAAGATCTGGAGCAGCTCTGCTGGAAGGAAAAGGTTGGAGAACTGGGAATGCTCAGCCTAGAGAAAAGAAGCTTTAGGGTGACCTCATCCTGGCCTTGCAGTGCTTGAAGGGTTCATCAAGAAAGATGGAGAGGGAATATTTACAAGGGATAGAGGGACAGGACACAGGGAATGGCTCCCACTACCAGAGGGCAGGGCTGGATGGGATCTGGGGCAGGAATTGTTCCCTGGCAGGGTGGGCAGGCCCTGGCACAGGGTTCCCAGAGCAGCTGTGGCTGCCCCTGGATCCCTGGCAGTGCCCAAGGCCAGGTTGGACATTGGGGCTTGGAGCAGCCTGGGACAGTGGGAGGTGTCCCTGCCCATGGCAGGGGCTGAAATAAGATCAGCTTTAAGCTCCCTTCCAACCCAAACCCCAGTTCTGGTGTTCCAAGATCTTTTTTGATCCCCACAGGATTTATTTACAGGTCGTCCAGCTGTAAACTGCAGCAGCTCCTCCCCATGCTACAACCCTTTTATCCCACATGTTCCACAGAAGATGGGACCCCCTATTTCCCATCACACCTCTGCTTCTCACCCCTTTAAAGCAATAAACATTATGGGTTGCTGGACTGGGACCTCTCAGGATGGGTGGAAGAGTTGAAATTTAGAAGTGCAGGAGCTGCGAGTTGAAAACACCTTTGGGATGTTCCCGAAATGCAGAGAGGAGGAGCGGCTGCACATCAGGAGGGGCTGAGATGCTGAAGGGCTGAGATGCTGAAGGCCCAGGGTACGAGGACATCTCATCTTAGCCCCATATTCTGCATGTTGTGAGCAGAAATCCCACTTCATTGATACTGAGCTGAGGCTGCTTCCAGAGGCTGTGGGATTGGGAGGGAACATTTTCCTGGTCTTGCATCCTTAGCCCAGCATTTTTTGTGCCCAGATGGAGCTGCCCTGGCTCTCAGGACACAGAGTTTACCCCACCCACCCCTGTCTGTGCAGTGCTGTGTGCAGGAGAAGGCTTTTTATACAAAATGTGTTGCCAGGAGGGGGTGGAATGTGAGTTTCTCTCCCTATTTTCCAGTATCTTTGGAGTCCTGGGGAAATGCGATGTTTTATCAGGCCCTGATTTTGCTGCTGAAGCAAAATCCTGCCTGCCACTCACTTCTGTGCAGGGCTGTCACAACACTGCTTTGGACCTGACTTTTTTTATTCATTATTGATCATGGGAAATTGTTTCGAGAAGAGGGATGTAATTTATTTATCACCGAGGCTTCCAGTGGAATGTGATTTGCGCTGGAGTCCTGTTCCCTGAATTGTGCTCTGGCAAATATGATAAGGCTCGGGAAGTAGGACAGCTTTGATGCTGAGGAGTCACTCTTAACATCCCAAACATTGCAGGGAAAGGGCTGCACCCTCCCTTCCGTGCCTCATTCCTGCTGTGCCACAGGATCCTCTGGAAACCTGCGCTCCCCCTGTGCCTTTGGTGGCAATCAGGAGAGCCTGGGGCACCCCAAACCCTCCCTTATCACATCCCATCAATATCAGCACCCTTGAGAAGCTCGTGGGAAGTGTTTTAGGCAGAACAAACTTCTTTTTTATGGCAGGAAGTGAGCGAATGGAATTATCTCTGCCATAAAGGTTATTTGCTAGCCAATAAATGGATATTTTTAAGGGCCGAGTCTGGTGTTATTCCGTCTGTCAGAGCTATCCCTGACTTTAGGATTCAATATTTTTATATGGCAATGTGTTTATCCTCCCCATGAAGTGAGAGTTGAGGGGAAATACGGGGTTTGAATACCCCCAGCTGAGCAATATTCACTGCTTTGAGGTATCCACAGGAGCCTATTCCAGCTGCAGGCAGGTTATGACCTTCACAGATGATGGGAAGAAGGGGGGAAATCCTACAACTGCTGTTATAATCCATAATAATCTCAGCCTGGCATTGATCCTGCACTTTTTTACCCAGGACAATGCCATCCTTTCATTTCCTCTGTTCTCCCTTTACTTAGGATTTACTCCTTCCCCCCCATAAAAGTCTGGAGTATCCTCCTGCACTTCTGCTGCTGTTGTCCCCAGGATTTTAGTGGGAACATTTGAAAAATAAATACCAGCCAAGGAGCACATTCCCTTTTATTACAGCTGTTCTCTCTGCATATGCAATGGTGAATTAACTCCATTTCCACAAGTCTCTTGATTTTTATGTAGCAGTGGAGAGGAGCTCAGGCCATAAAACTTGTTTGGTCCTGTCCACATTCGTGTACTTAAATATCTCAGGACACCCCAGTGCAGCCCATGCTGTTCCTCTCTTTTTGTGCAGCTCTCTTTCAGTGCATTTCCATCTTGTTTAATTTCCTTTAAAAGCTGGAAAATCTCCCCCAATCTGTTTCTTTGCCTCTTTCTGAGCCTGCCTGTTATTGTTGGGGAGTTCTAGCATGACACTGCCTCAATATAGGCAATTTTCTCCTGCAAACACGTTATCATCACTGCTCCAATCCATTTACTGCTTCAGAACCTCTGGGGCAGTGCCTGCTCTGCTCCACTGAGCACCACAGATAGACCCTGGCTGCTCCTAAAGCTCTCAAATTGGTGCCCTGCTCCACTGGCTGGAGCATTCTGGCCAAACCTGTGGCTGCTAAAGAAACATTTTCCTCTTCCTGGAGCTTTTGTGACCTGATCCTGCCATATCCCTGGGTTTATGGTCATGGGATGCTCGTGGATGTGCAGGCTCGAGCTCGGCGCCTCGTTTATTGAGTTACTTTTATGGCAGCAGCTTCCATCCTTCTGTCTTAATCTCATTTTATGTCTTTTTTTTTTGTTTCCCCTCTCCCAGCCCTCACAGCCCTAACTATCTCTGATATTTAAATGCCCACATACATGATCAGTAGATCTTAAGAGTAATATTTTTATTTAGTTAATGCCGGGCCTGGCTCCCTTTCCAAGGAAATCTCACGCTCACATCGCATGAGCTCTTCTGCAGTGGCCACAATAGCAATAAATGGGTTTATTGCTCTTGTCAGAGACATATGTTTCAAGGCCAGCAGGGCCTTTATGATTATTTGGTTGGAGATTATGGATTGCTCAGAGCAGAACTCAAAGCACTGAGTCAAAATTAATAACGTGGAGGGGACTTTGCGTGATGCGAATGCCTCACGCGGGGACACTGACAGAGGTGCCACTCGAGCCTGGCTTGGCTGCACTCCTGGGAGCAGCCAGCCCCCTCCTCTGAGCCCACAGAGCTTTCCCAAAGCTCCCAGAGTGCAGGGGCTGAGCAGCCACGTGCTCACAGTTTTCTTTGCACCGTGGAAATGTCACGGCTAATTTGCAGTTTGTGTTCGTGCAGCAGCAGGACCTGGGCAGGACGGGGGCTGCCAGCAAGCTGGCAAAAATCTCCCAAGCATTCCCTGAATCTCTGCATCCTTCTGGTCCTGCAGACTTGATATTTTTGCTGGGAAGTGCTGTTTGCAGAGATGCCATCTCCAAATGACACAGCTCCCCCCAAAGCACATTGCTCAGGGGGTTTTTAAAGCCTCTCTGCTGCACTTAGGCCCCGCTGAGCTGTGCTGCTGATTATGATGCTCTGCAAAGAGTTGTTTCACAACTATGATTTTCCAATTACTTAAATCACCTGGAACTGAGGAATAAAGCAGAGCTCCCTGTTATTTCTCTTTTTTTCCTGCTTGTTTTGAGGAGAGTTTTTGGTGCTGTTTTGCTCCCTGCAGAGAGCACTGCCTGATTCCTGGGGGCTACCTGGATGCAGGTGTGAATCCCACCCCCTCTCGCATGGCAGGTGGGCTCCAGTTGAAATTCAGAACATTCCTGCAGGGATCCAGGTGTCTGGAGGGCTGTTGCAATGGTTCACAGGGCACAAGGACACATCAGGAAGCTGAATTTCAATGCCCTCATCTCCAGCTCAAACAGAGCTGGATTTCTCCTGCGGGGAGAGGGGGATGTTCCAGCATGTGTCAGACCAAATTTTTACAGGAGGTCACAGCCAGAGGTTTAGAAAAGTGACCCCAAAAGGCTAAAAAAGTGACCCACAGGGGCACCTCAGCCTGCTCCAGGCTGCTGGGATACAGATCCAGAGCTTTGGGATGGGTTTGCCCAGACTTCCACCATATTGAACAGACCCACCCTAAATATTAGATGGAACAGACACCAAGAGATGGAAAGGGAGAAGATTGGACAGAAGGGAATGTTCCAAAGGATTATTGACAGCTCTTCCCGTGGCCAGGGCACCCCTGCAGGCAGATCCTTGATTCCAGACTTGGTTTAGGCACGTGAATAATGGATTTCAGGATTGCAGCAGCCACTGCTCATCCCAGATGTTCCCTCTTCCTCCCAGGCCTGCCCCTTGCTGTGGGATCTCTGGCAGGTTTGCAGGTTCCCAGCCCCAGCATTCCAACCCTGAGCCCACCCATCCTGCCCCCTCCAGCTCCTTCTGCCTGGAGCAGTGGTTTGCCCTCTCTCCACTGTATCCCACCTGATCCAAATTTCTTTTAGGAAAGGGAGACAGCTGGAAATGTGTCTTTTCCACATGAGGTGCTTCCCACAGGTCCTGGTGACAGCAGAGGGTGAGTGGGTGTGCAGTGGATAAATTCCCATGACAACTATAAATTGTCTTTAGTGGATGGGGAGAGAAAACTGGATATGGATTTAATACAAAGCCACTCAAATCTGCTTGGGAAAGGAAGCCTGGTTATCCAGATTTCATCATTCCCAGCCCTTTTACAGGATACACTAATTAAAGGCAGCTGGAAGTTGGAATTACCTATCCAGAGCAGTTCACCAGATTGTTGCTTCCGTGAGAACAATATGTTGTAAACCACATACCAGGGAAGTTGTTTTAATTAACCAATTATCTATTCCAAGTTTCTCGTAGCTCTCTGTATTTCTGTTCTTTAGCTACAGCACAGTATGGAAATGAAGGTAAATGAAAACACTTTATTAGGCAAAATAGAATGAACCAAGAAAATAAGAAGTTGCAGTGAATAAAACACAGGCCACCCAAACATGCTTGGATCATGGGAAATTGGGAAGTTTAACTGTGGTTGTTGAAACATGGATATAAGGAATTAAATCAGTTAATCCACGTTATCCTACAGCCCCGCAGGCAGGGTGAGCTGTACCTGCAGTGCTGGAGGAGCCTTTGGAAGGGTTCACATCCCTCACCATCACCCCATGAATTTATTTCTGGCTGCAGCATTCCAGCTGTACCTGTCCTGTCCCACATCCCTGGAAGTGGGAGCAGCACTGAGGATCAGGGCTGACATCCCAGTGCTCTCCAAGCCTCATTCCCTGTGGGATCAACTTAATTCCAGTGGGATCAGTGCAGTCCTGCAGAACACACCTCAGGGGAGGCTCCATCCCAGACCCGTGGGGTTGGAGAATCCCTCAGCTCCTCCCTCCACACTTCCTGAAATAACCCTGGGGGCGCTCAGGGAGCAAATCCCACCCTCTGCTCCAGGCAATTCCTCCTTCCCTGGATGAGTTTTTCACCAGCAAGCTCCCAGTCCATGCCTAACACAGCCCCCACACCCAGAACTGAAGGTTTGCCTTTCTCCAGGGCTTTTTTCCTGGTGTGGGATCCTTGTGGGATCACCAGGACCTCTCATCCAGGCCATGGTGGCTCAGCACGGTCACAGCACCACCTCTGTCACCACAGGCTGGGGCTTTTTGTGCCAGCAGGGTTTTGTCACTGAGGACAGATGTACTGAACAACCATGATCAGGGAAAGCCAGGAAAACTGAGGATGGGGTGGCTTCCAGGCTGTTTTCCACCTCAGAACTGCTCCCACATCACAGCAGCTCCTCTCCCTTTAAAGCCAGGACAGTGGTACACTCCCAAGCCCTTCACGAGCCTTTCACTCAGGTGAAAATCACTCCGGTAGGCGCTTCCAGAGGAGAATTTGGACACAAAGAGGGATCTTGTCACTTGGGTAAACAAGACACAAGGATCAGGCTCCGTGTGGGGCTTATCACCTGGAACCAGCAGGGGAGGGAGAGCTCCAGCTTGGGCTGCAGTGGCAGGGACTGGTTTCTCAAGATAAACCAGGAGTGCATTCAAGTATTTTCTCTCAGAGTGATATGAAAGTCACGTTGTTGTTACTCCACATCTTCGGAGCCCGCTCCCTAAATAGGATTGTTGAGGAAGTTTAATGGGCTGCTGGTTGTGGATGTGATTTAAGGGTTGATGGCTGCTCCCCCAGCTTTCCCTGGGATGTTTGGTGCTCCAGGGAAAGGAGAGCAGAGCAGGGGACGTGGGTTTAGTCAGCCCCTTCTGGGCTGGTCAGAGGGGTTCAAATGAGGAGATTCCCTCCTGGAAGCACCTCCTGCTCCTCCAGGGAGGGAACAAAGCCCTGCTGCGTTTTGGCTGCTCTGGGAATGCAAAAGGAGGAGCGCCCTCAGTTTGGGTGAGACAGCTCCAGCGGTGCCTGACCTCTAATTAAGTGTGCAGCTGGGAGTTCTGCTGGAATGGCTGTTAATTGAGGCCTGGGCAGTAATGATGTCAGGGAGGGGCGGCCTCCCTGCCCTGCTGACCGCAGCCCCCCCCGGGCTGTCCTGGGCCACCCTTCCCCGCCGTGGGCACACACGGTCCTGCCCTGGATTCTCCATTTCAAAGCTGTAACAAGGTCCCTGAGGATTTTCTTTCTCCATGTCTGCAGGGAGCCAGGAGCTGTGGCTGCCCCTTCCCCTGTCTGTCAGACCCCAGTTGTTATTAGGGCTGGAATGGGAACGTTTCTGTGGAGCCAGGGATTTACTGCTGGTCTGATTGGAGCCTGAACAGTCTAATCAAATGTAACAAACTGTTATTATCCCAGTTCCGATAACACCGGGGCAAGAATTATTATGGAAAGGGATCATCAATAACAGAGCCATAAAATCCTTGGGCTCTCTCCCACCTTTGTGCTGTTCCCAATCCTTGAGCAGAAAACACCTCTGGGTGTTCCAAGGGTCCATGGCAGCTCCAGAACTTCTCCAGGATGAGCTCAGGGTAGCTGCAAGGGGCCCTTCTCCGGTGTCAGCACCAACCCTCCAGGGATAAGTGACTGGGAAGGGTTGGTTGGGATGGAATTTGATTTGGTAAAAAGCTTGGAGCAAGCTGGGATAGTGCAAGGTGTCCCTGCCCACGGAACTGGATGAGCTTTAAGGACCCTCTCAACCTAAACCTCTGGGATCACCCTTTCCTGAATATCCAACACTGCTCTGGATGTTCTTCCTTATGCTAATAATAATAATAATATAATATTTTATTTCAGTTTAACATTTTATTGCTTCTATTTAATAGGTTATATATTAAAATTAATACCAGCACTTTATTTTCCTGCACTTTTATGTGTTCTCCAACATTAGAGCCAGCTACTTTTTAGAAGATTTTTTTTCCCTATCAAAGTGCTATTTTGTCAAAAATTAAGCCTTAAACTGTAGTAGGGCTCCTCAAATGCTGCAAGAATTTAATCAAGGAAATCCACAACGATAATTTTGCTTTCAAAATAACCTTTCCTCCCCACGCTTTTTATTCATGGCCAACAATGACAGAAGGATTTTTTTAATGCTGGAATGACATCGGGATGATTTGTTGCAGGTGGTTTAATCCAGTCATCGTCGCAGCTTTGAAGCGTGGCAGGTGCTGGTGTTTGAAAGGTGTGGGGACACGGAGGAACTGCCTTCTGTCTGAAGTTCTTCTGCCTTTGGGCTTTGAGTTTGCTGATGCTCCACAGGGACCCAGCTCGAGCGATTTGAGATAATTGTGAAATCTGAAAGGGCTCCCTGATGCCTCTGCTCTTCCCCTCCCGCTCCAAACGGCTGCAAGAGGGATTAACTCTGCTCTGGAATTGTCCCCGGCTCCCTGATTTTAGTGCTGGAAAATTACAGAGTCTGGTGCTCCTCAGACTCGGGGCTGGGATTACAAAACTTCCCGAAATTGGTGCAGACAGCCCCGTTTGCAGCTCCCTCAGAGCGGAGAGGGGAGAGCTTGTTTTAATAACACACTGCAAGTGTTCACATTTCCCAAGCAGCTGCAAACTGCCCTCCATTTTAGGGGAAAATAATGGACTTTTTTCCAGGGAGAAGTGCATGTTTATATCTGCAGGCAATAATTAGAGGCTGGTGAGTCAAGGCACTGCAGAAGGAACAGGAAAAAACCAAACCTGTGGGGAAAAGGAACTGAAAACTGCTCGAGTGCTTGTTCTGGGATAAATTTAACCTTCCTGAAACGGAGCCAGGTGGAGCTTTTCCCACTCTGGAGAGGCACCCCAGGGTTGGCTTTGGCCAGTGCCTGTTCTCCATGACTTTCCCAGCCCTGGGCCCTGCTGGAGCAGCTGGATGAGGGATCCTGGTGGGCAGCAGCTCCCATGGGATGGCATTTCCTTGTCTCCTGAAAAAGGGCCCCCCAAACCCCTCCCAGAGCTCTCAGAAAGGGCTGGGTCAAGTCCAAGTGCCTTTGGAATGTGGGAGACTCTTGGGATGGAGACTCTGAGGCCTTGCTGGGTGGATCCCATCTCTCTGTTTTCTCCCCCATGGCAGTTCCAGGCTGCCCTCAGGCTGTTCCAGGCATTCCCATCCTTCCCTCCTCTCCTTAATATTCCCAACTTTCACAGCAACTTTTAATAGCTGATCCAAAGGGACTGGCAGGAGGCTCTGGAAGGAGCAGCCAGGCTTGACCAGCACTATTAAAGAGTGATTTTATCCATGTTCACACAGGTGCAGGAGGAAGGAATGGGAAGTACATTACATAAATCGGATTTTTTCTCAAGTTTACAGGGGTTTGAGATTAAAGAAGTTTGTGGAAGCTGGTAGGAAAAATGAGATGGGAGCTGCTGAGATATAACAGGGAGGATTAGTGGGAGCTCAGCAAATAATAATGGAGAGAAGGTCTGGGGTGGGAATTGTCACCCTGGAAGTTAGGGGGACCTCACCTGGCACTGGAACTGGGGAAAGACTGGACCAGTCAAAAAATGATCTCTTTTCTCCATCAGCGGTGATGGCTGCTGTGTTTTGTGTATCAAAGTGTGATGGTAACAACCACTGCTCCTTTCTGCCACTGGAAAATCCCTTTAATTTCTCTCAGAGGTGTGGAGCCATCCAGCCAAATCTTGCATGGTAAATTTGTGGAGAAATCCAGGCAAGAACATCAATTCTGCATTTCTCCTCTTCATCAGATCACTGCCCTTTAAGCACCCTCATAAACTCATCCTGCTCTTGCATTTCTTTGCAATATCTACAGAGAGAGGCACTTACACCAAACTATTTCCTTTTCCTGAGCACTTCCCCGCTGCTCTGTGATCATCTGCACATTAAAAAAGGGTTTGTTCCCCTCTTTCTTTGTACTTCACCTTCACACTTGGAAGGGATTTCTCCAGTCCTCTCTTTGCTCTGGAATGTTCTTGTGTGGGCAGAGTTCTCTCTAATCCTGCTGAGGTGCAGCCCCTTGGCTGTTCCCATGGTTCTGCTGCCCCCAGACCACACAGATCACTCGGGGCTGTCTATTAACAGCCACAAACTCATTTGGGGCTGATCAAACGTAGCTCTGAAGAGCTGCACAGCCCTTCTCCAGGAAAATGTGCCTTTCCCAAAGTGTTTTCCCTCTGACTGGAACATCTGTGACAGGCAGAGCCATTTCCTGAGGAACACGAGGATGTGCCACAGACCCTTGATGCCTCCGGGCTTGCTCGTGGCCTTGAGCACAGGGACCTACTTATCTGGTGCTGTAGCTGCTTTTAAAAGCACTAAAACACACCAGGAAAATGCAGAGTGCTTGTGTGGACAATTAATTTGAGTTTTACAGTGCCTAAGAGTTCTTCTGAGTGCTGGCAGAGTGACTCAGAGCTGGGCTGGGTGGTGACAACCCCATCGCTGCCGTGATGGAGCAGCTCACCAGGGTTAGGCCAGCCTTTGATCCTGCCCAGGTTTCTCTCCCTGGCAGGTTGGGTTTTTTTTAGGTTCAGCGTGCCCAAAGAGCTCAGCAGAGCTCAGAGCAAGGCTGGGGCTGGGGCTGGAGCCAGGTCCTGCTGGTCATTGGGTGACCCAAGGGGCTGTGACCATCAGCTGAGAGAAGGTGACAGTGGCACTGCTTCTCCACCCACCACCCTCCCCGGGAAGCTGCTCATGGTTTACCTGCCCTTTGTTCCCCAGGGCTCTTCACTCCCTAATTACCAGAATCCACACTCCTGAAAGGACCTGTCCCTGTGATTCAGGTTTGGGAAACATCTCCACAAGAACAAAAGCAGCCTGGTAGCTTCACCTCTCTGTGTTCCTATTGTGGAGCCTCCCACTCCCAGCCCCTGTCCGCCTGGGATGTGGGCACAGGGGTGACAGGACGAGGTTCCCTGGCAGGGTCTGAACACAGAGATGCTCAGCTGACGCAGTTTTGAGGACCAGCTGGAAAACTGGATTGATGCAGGGGGCTGGTCTGGGCACCCAAGACCTGAGGTTCCTGTCCTTTGCTTCTGGCAGAGGATTTCCCCTTCCCGAAGGGCTGGGAGGGCAGAAAGCCCCGCCGGCAAACAGAGCAGAGGGGTCTGTAGGGGCAGCACAGCTCCACGGCCACGCCTGCATCTCAAACCTTGAATTTCCCACCTCTGCCAGGGTGTGACTTCCACGGGGGCTGCAGGAGACCCCTCGGACCTATCTGGGAATTCAGTGGGATTCCCAAAACCTCACCTCCCGGGGCACCCAGGCACCGAGCACCCTTCCCTTCTCCCGGCGCTGCTGTCCGCAGGCGGCCCCGGGGAGCGGCAGGACAGGAGCTGTGGTGGGTGCTGCCAGGCTGCCTTGACACATCCCTGCAGGGAGCCTTCCCCAGCACCCCTGGCACTGCAGGACTGGCACAAGGAGCTGTTCGTCAGCCCAGATCCCGGGAGCAGCGAGGGGGCTCAGCGCAGCTCTGCTCCCAGCGCTGGCAGCTCCGGCTTTGCTCTTCTGTCCCTGCCTTGTTTCCATCGGAACTTCCCGGAGCCGCGGAAAACGCACAATTAGAGGCTGTTAGGTGATTGATTCCTGGGCGAAGGGGCCTTTCCTCCTTGCCTGGAGGGTCTGGCAGGTATTATTTAAAGAGCTAATGAATGTTAATGGGCACATTATTTGCAAATCTTGAAGTGGAATATTAGATCAGGGCTCCTGTGTGTCATGGTAATCAGCTTTCCCTCGCTCGCTCTGGCTGGGGGGGGAAACACCCTGCAGTTGCTTTGTTGTGTGCTTTTCAGATTAATATCCTTTTTCCAATCCAGCAGCTTTTCTCGGGGTGTTGGAGTCAAAGAAGCAGATGGTTCACATGCTGCTGTTTGATGCCTGACCAAGGGATTGTCCTGCTCCAGTCCGCCCTGCTGAGAACACAGAGCCTGCTCCCTGCTTTGGTCTCTGCTGAGAGGGGGGAAAGGTGTTTGGGAGGAGGCTGGACCCCCCCAGCAGCATCCCTGGGATGGAGAGCAGCATCTGAGCTGCTCAGAGCCCAGCAGACCCTGCTCGGGGTGGGCACCGAGGGCAGCTCACGCCAACAGCTCCCTGCTGCTGCTCCAAGCTGCCTTTTCTACAGCGTTTCCCAAATTCCACTTGGCTGCTTCCTCCTGCACTTCCATCCATGTCCTCCTGCAGATTCCCACATCCAGGCCTGTCCAGACCTCTGGCCAGGCTGGTGGCCCCCAGCCCACAGCCCCCTGGATGCTGCTGGATGCCAAAAGCCAGGTTTGAGTGGTGCTTTCCCCAAGAACGCACTAAAGGTGGATCAGGGAGCACAGCCTCTGCCAGCTGTGACCCAAAGTGCCTGGCACACCTCTGGACAGCATCCACGTGCTGTCCATTAGGACGCCAAATGGAAGGAAAGAAATCTCATTTTCCAAGCATTTTTGTTGGAGCCTTTCCTGAGCATCAGAGGCAGAAGCGAAGCTGCTGCAGAGAGCAGCACAGCCCTGCCTGGCTCAGGAGGGGCCTCAGGCTCCAGAGTGAGCCACAGGAGTGGGACTTGGGAGGCTGGGACACCTGTGGGAGGCAGGAAATTGTGATTCAGGTGCTCCACCTGCTGAGTGCTGCTCCCAGGTACAGGATCCCGCTGAGAAGGGCAGCACCAGGAGCTGTGTGGGAAACTTCCCGCAGGTGCAACACAGGTGAGGGACAGGGGAAGGCTCAATTCTGCCACAGTAAACCAGCAAACTGATGATGAAAAAAGATCCATCATCTGCTTCTGGATTTCCAGTCTCTCTCTGGATAAATCCAGAGGATTTCTGCCTCGGAAGGGGAAGATTCCTGCTCTGCAGCACACCTGCTCTGCTGCTCCAGACTCCTGAGCATCCACCCATCCTCCTCAGCTCGCTGGTGCCAACCTACTTTGTATTAACAGTGATTCAAATGTTAACAGCTGCTGTCCATGTTCGTCAAAAAGCAGCTTAATACAAATATATGATTATTGTATGAGCATTGTATAAAAGATACTTGGTTGTGTCTTAAGCTAAAACAACAATATACACTTTTATCCAATCCTGATACGTTTATAAATATATTTAAATGGGTATAAATATTTATAAATAGTTTCTGTAATCTTCTGTAATTAGGCTGTAAGCTCTGTGACAGACAGCATCTGTTTGATCTGCGGGTGCTCTCCGTGTGTGTGTGGCAGGTCTCTCCAATAAATGTGTTGGAGTCAGGAGATGCCTCTGAAGGGAGCCAGCTCCTTCCCTGGGGAGGAGGAAACCCAGACCTGGAGTCAGGAGTCAGGTGCAGGGGAAGCTGAGCAGAGCTGGGAGCGTGCAGCAGAGCGGGGGGGATGGAACAGCCCAGGCCCGATGCTGGAAATGCTCTGTGAGTTATTGGCAGCTGGAAGCTGGGCTGGGAGGAAGGAGCAGCCAGCAAGGACGTGGTGGGTGGGAAAAGTGATCATAAACCCTTTTTTATTTCTCCTCATAACTCTCTTTATTTCCTCTCTGTTTGACTGTCGCTTTGAGCTATCTTCGTTCCAGAAGGAGAGGAAGTAACCTAACACAGAGTCAAACAAAACGGGCCCTTTTTGCTCTAAAAGCCTTTTGGGAATGCTCCTGACACAGAGGAAACGGGGTGGAATTTCTCAGGGCTATGGGAGCAGCTGATGAGCTTGGTGGCAGGAGGACAGGACCAGCCACGGTCACACAAAGCCACCAGGAGCCCCCACGGGTGGAATTCAGGTCCCAGAGCAGCTGCTGGGCCAGCTGGAGGCCAGTCTGGACTGCTCCACGCTCGTCCTTTCCCAACTCAGGACAGCCTGGCATGGCCCAGGTGGCTCCTGGATGTCCCTGAAGTCACCATGGCAGGGGGCGATCCTCAGAGCACCCACACAGGGACCCCAGGGGCTGGCAGGACAGAGGGCATGTCCCCTGTGCCAGGGGCTGGCAGGACAGAGGGCATGTCCCCTGTGCCAGGGGCTGGCAGGACAGAGGGCACCTCCCCTGTGCCAGGGGCTGGCTGGGTGTGCTGGGTGAGAGAAGCAGCAATTGGGCACTGCAGGAGCTTTATGGGGACAGCTTTGGGGCTGTTTTTGGGGGCTGGAATGGTTTTGGGGTGATGGCACAGCTCTGGGGAGATGCTGCTCAGTGGGAACAAGTGAGATGAGGAGGAGGAGGGGGAGAGGCAGAGTTTGCCTGCTCCAGTGGTGGATCCTGGCCCAGCTCAGCTGCTCCTGTGCCAGGATGTGTCCCTGGCACTGCAGAGATGTCCTGTGCCACACTGTGCCCCCCCTGCACACACTGGGGTGGTGGACGTGCTCCCTACCCTGTGTCCAACCAGCCTTGCTCTGTTCCTGCTCCAGGTGTGTGAGAAGAGCCTGTTCTGCCCTGGGAATGGGGGGAAAATCCTGCTGGAGGAGATGGAGGCACCTCTGCTTCACCCAGGCTGAGGGAGAGGACGTGGAGAGCGACGGAGAGAGGTTTGTGTGGGATGGAGACAAGGGACGGGAACGGCAGGGAAAGGGAAAGTGGAGCAGAGCAGAACAAAGCCAGACTGAAGCAGGAGCCTGGGGCTGTGTAGGGAGTGGGAGAGCATCCAGCAGAGCTGGACCGGCTGTGCCAAAACCCTGGGAATTGTTCTGACTCCACTCTGGCTGTCCATGTTGAGCACTGCTCCTGAGCAGGGCACTGCTGCTCTGTGGCAGATGATTGTCATTCCCAATTTCTGTGTTTAAAAATGCAGGAGAACGGACTGAAAGAAAAATAATCAAATTGCCAAGTGCAAAGTTGCAGAGTGATCTTTGCTTTGCAGCTTTGACTTGGGCCCCGGCTGTGTATCTTTAATCTTCCAGAAGTCTTTAATCAGAAGAAAATCTGGCTTATCCCTAAAGCCCAGGGTCTGAGCCTGTGCAGAGCAAACAGAATCCTCGGGAGCCCCCAGGAGGGGCTGGAGCAGAGACAAGTGGAGATGTGGCTGTGGCTGCCCAGTGATTCCAGCAGGGCAGTGCCCAGCAGCTCCAGGCAGGGCAGGACAGGAGATGCTGGAGGCAAGAACGGGGGGGAAATGAAACTGTGACAGCTGTGAATGAATAAACAGGCTGGGGGTTCAATAGGGAAATGTTGGGAAATGTTGGGAAATGTTGTCTGCACTCACCTGCAGTGAAACTCACTGGGTTTTGTAAGCCTGGATTTATCACAGAGTCACAGGTGGGAAGGGACATTCAAGTTCATCCCATTCCCCTGCCATGGGCAGGGACACCTCCCACCATCCCAGGGTGATCCAGCCTGGCCTTGGACACTTCCAGGGATCCAGGGGCAGCCACAGCTGCTCTGAGCAAGCAGAGGCCTCCCCACTGATTATGGGGGATGTTGAGGATTTGGGGTTTTAGAAATGGGGCAATGACTCCCTGCCAGCTTACAACAGATTAGAAAGAGCAAAGATGAGACAGGAGAATCCAGTGGAGCCTGTGCTGCTCCTGGGACAGCAGCAAAGCCAGCCCTGCTTTTCCCTCAGAGCTCAGTGCTCCCACCTCAAACCTCAAGACAGACATTTTTGGCATGGACAAGGCTTCTCCCACTGGCCTAAAGGAGAGCAGAGTCACTTTCCAGATGTTTCCAGGCAGACCCAACCAGGGCAGGTGGCTGCTCCTGCATTTCCCTTTCCTCCTCTCCTGTCCTGTTGAGTGTTCCTGGCAGTTCCCAGCTGTGATAAAAACCTTGGAGGAGATGATGGGACGTGGGAGCAATCCTGCTCTCAGCCCAGAACAGCAGAGGGGACAGTGCTTGGGTTGCCACCACCTTCCTCTGTGTGGTCACACATTCCTGGCTCCCCTGTGGCAAATGTTGGAATAACCTCCTTCCTTGGGAAGAGCTTTGGGGGATGAGGGATGCTGAGAGCTCCCTTAAACTTTGTAATTATCAGCATAAACTTTCCATTGCTAAAATGAGTTGTTTAGTGTTGTTTACTCATGTAGATTTATATGGCACCACATACAATCCTGGTAAAGCTGGATGTGTCCATTCTTAGGGGCAACAATCCCAGCTGGAGTGGGAAATTGTCCAGGGAAAGGGGCATCCTGCATGTCCCCTTGGTCCAGTGTGAGGTTTTATCCCAGCTTTTGGGTTTTCTGTGGAAATCAGAGGGACAAGACCCCAACCCATGAGAGCCATGACAGAAAGCAGCAGTGGGGCGAGTGCAGGAGAGGGCTGGGTATTAATTAGTGCAATGAACAATTAATGAGCAATTAAAATTAGAAAATAACTCACTCTGTGAGTTTAAATTCAAAACCAAAGCAAAAGGTTGAGCCTACATCAGCACCCACCTGATCAGGTGACTCTAAACCATAAAAATCACCAAGAATCTGGGCCCAGGGGGTGCAGACCAGCCCAAAACTGGGGAGAATTCCAAAAACTCCATGGAAAAACAATAGAGACAACACAGGAGAGAATTTCTCCTTGGGACAGCCAGCAGGCAGTGCCAGATTTAATCCTGAGCAGGCCACAGGGCTAGTTTTAAATGCTGTTATTGAAGGGTTGCTCTATAAAAGTGTCTCAATGTACTTAAACTTGGTAACATTGTAGGAATTTAAAAATAAACCTGCAAGAGTTCATCACAACTTCATTTCAAAAAGGCTCTCCACATAAAAAGGGAGAGGCTTGTTAAAAAGAAATTAAAAGCAACCACCAAAAGGGTGACATTTTTCCAGGGGACACAGACATTGTTTAAAGATCTTCTATTAGAGGATGAGAGCAAACCTATACAATTATCAAAAGAGACCTTAAAAGGGCAAAAAATTAGCAGTTCTCATTAAAGAGCAGTCCAGAGGAGGCTGTCAGAGGTAAAACAATATCCTTCAAAAAGTGGAAGTCATGTTCAAAGGAGAAAAATGAGAAAAGAAGTCTGAGAAGACAAAGCTGTGACAGCAGAGACAAACCCTTTTTCTGAGGAGGTGTAAAAATCTAATATTAAACCCTAATAAATCTAAAAATAAACCTCAGTAAATCTAATCATGAACCCTTTTTGCCAACCCCCTCAGCAGCTGTGGAGCCCCAACAGCGAGGGATCCATCCCAAAATCCATGGTCTGTGAGGAGGTGGGGGAGTAAAATGGAGAAATTAAAAGTATTATATTGAAAGTATATATTGAAAGAAGGAGCACCTGGAATCCACCACAGAGCCCGAAGGATGTGGCACAGGAAAGAGCCATTCAGTGGTGGTGAGCAAGGAATTATTTAAAATAAGGTGCTTCCAGAGGAGCAGGAGGTGGGAAATGCAGGGATGCTTCCAGCAGCAATCCAGGGATGGCCCAGCCCAGCTCTGAGCTGGGCAGACACGCAGGAAAATGTAACAGAGACCTCAGAAAGCACAGGAATAAATCTGGAATGGTGGGGAAGAGTCACTGCAACAAGAGTTCCTGCAGCCCATGAGCTTGAGAGCAGGGGGTGCCTGGGGGAAAAGCTTTGGAAAAGTCCTCACCAGAGGCTCTTAAAGAAATTAAGAGTGCAGTGTGAAACTTTAGTGTTCAAGAGAAGATTGTACTCTGTCTCACAACTGTGCAAGAAACACAATTCAGGAATAAATCAGAGTAGAAGTGCCAAGAGAAGCACCAGGGACCCGTGGTGGAGCAGCAGCTCAGCAGGAGAAGGAAAGGAAAGCAGGTAAACCATGAGGCTGCTGATAATGATTCAATATTCTGAGTTCCTGGTGCAAAGCCACAGCAGGAGCTCACAACAGGCCAGGAAAACAGGAGCAAAATGGGCAAAATCCTGTGGGGGGTGTAACAGTCCTGTGGGAAGAGTTGGAACTGTCCAGCCTGGAGAAGAGAAGGGATTGTGGAGACCTCAGAGCCCCTGCCAGTGTCTGCATGGGCTAAAGGGAAACTGGAGAAGGAATTGTGTCAGGAACAGGAGGGCAGGACAAAGGGAATGGGTTAAAACTTAAAGAGGGGAAATTTAGATGGGATATTGGGAAGGAATATTGGGAAGGAATATTGCTGAGACCCTGGCACAGGGTGCCCAGAGCAGCTGTGGCTGCCCCTGGATCCCTGGAAGTGTCCAAGCTAAGGTGGGAAGGGGCTTGGAGCAGCCTGGGACAGTGGGAGGTGTCCCTGCCCATGGCAGGGGTGGAATTAAACAATCTTTAATCCCTCCAAACCATACCATCCTGGGATTCTGGGATTTGAGCTGAACCAAGGCTTCACCAAGCCATAACTGCTCAGGAAATGTGACTTTTTCCTTGCAGTTAGGGAAAAAAAAAAATTGCCTCAGTGATCTGTGATAGCCTAAAAGTAAATTGAGTGTGGAAATTTTTCAGGGGAAAAATGTTNGGTCTGTGAGGAGGTGGGGGAGTAAAATGGAGAAATTAAAAGTATTATATTGAAAGTATATATTGAAAGTATATATTGAAAGTATATACTGAAAGTACATATTGAAAGTATATACTGGAAGTATATATTGAAAGTATATATTGAAAGAAGGAGCACCTGGAATCCACCACAGAGCCCGAAGGATGTGGCACAGGAAAGAGCCATTCAGTGGTGGTGAGCAAGGAATTATTTAAAATAAGGTGCTTCCAGAGGAGCAGGAGGTGGGAAATGCAGGGATGCTTCCAGCAGCAATCCAGGGATGGCCCAGCCCAGCTCTGAGCTGGGCAGACACGCAGGAAAATGTAACAGAGACCTCAGAAAGCACAGGAATAAATCTGGAATGGTGGGGAAGAGTCACTGCAACAAGAGTTCCTGCAGCCCATGAGCTTGAGAGCAGGGGGTGCCTGGGGGAAAAGCTTTGGAAAAGTCCTCACCAGAGGCTCTTAAAGAAATTAAGAGTGCAGTGTGAAACTTTAGTGTTCAAGAGAAGATTGTACTCTGTCTCACAACTGTGCAAGAAACACAATTCAGGAATAAATCAGAGTAGAAGTGCCAAGAGAAGCACCAGGGACCCGTGGTGGAGCAGCAGCTCAGCAGGAGAAGGAAAGGAAAGCAGGTAAACCATGAGGCTGCTGATAATGATTCAATATTCTGAGTTCCTGGTGCAAAGCCACAGCAGGAGCTCACAACAGGCCAGGAAAACAGGAGCAAAATGGGCAAAATCCTGTGGGGGGTGTAACAGTCCTGTGGGAAGAGTTGGAACTGTCCAGCCTGGAGAAGAGAAGGGATTGTGGAGACCTCAGAGCCCCTGCCAGTGTCTGCATGGGCTAAAGGGAAACTGGAGAAGGAATTGTGTCAGGAACAGGAGGGCAGGACAAAGGGAATGGGTTAAAACTTAAAGAGGGGAAATTTAGATGGGATATTGGGAAGGAATATTGGGAAGGAATATTGCTGAGACCCTGGCACAGGGTGCCCAGAGCAGCTGTGGCTGCCCCTGGATCCCTGGAAGTGTCCAAGCTAAGGTGGGAAGGGGCTTGGAGCAGCCTGGGACAGTGGGAGGTGGCCCTGCCCATGGCAGGGGTGGAATTAAACAATCTTTAATCCCTCCAAACCATCCTGGGATTCTGGGATTTGAGCTGAACCAAGGCTTCACCAAGCCATAACTGCTCAGGAAATGTGACTTTTTCCTTGCAGTTAGGGAAAAAAAAAAATTGCCTCAGTGATCTGTGATAGCCTAAAAGTAAATTGAGTGTGGAAATTTTTCAGGGGAAAAATGTTAAACAAAACAGAAGAGATCAATTTGTCATTGCACAGATCAATATTTCACCTGCTACTTAAGTACTGTTTGCAGATCTGTTCCCTCCACTGGAGGAGAAAAAAGAAAAGACAGGAAAAAACCCTAGGAAGGAGGAAAGATGGAGAGAGAAGTGGGAAAGATAAGGGCTGAGGAATGTCTCTGCAGGCAGGGAGATTTCGTGGATTGAGACTCTTCACTCCCAGCAATGTGTGAGTGATGGGCAGGGGTGGAACAGGAGAGATAATTCACAGTTCCTGCAGCTCAGAAACTGGGATATCACATGGATCAGGACATTCCAAAGGGGCAGGAAGAACCTGCTTTGTTCAGAGTTTGTGTCACCAAAATTCTTCCCCATAGGATTTGGTCAGGTTTGTGTGGACTGCAGGAAAACCAGGAACTCCAGGGAGATGCAGAGAGGTGGTTTGCCCCTCCTTGGCCTCCCCACAACTGGCCAGGTTTGCTTCCCTTCATTCTCCTTCTTGTTTGGAAGCTTCATCTGGGAATTCTTCAGGAATCTCCTGAAATGGGTAGGCTGGGCCAAGCTCTCACTTGAGGATGAGGATGGGGTCTCATGTACAGGTTTGTGTTCATCTAATCCCAATGGAAACTGAGAGTCTGCCTCAGTCTGAGGTGGAAAACCAGGATTTTCCTCACGGAGCTGCTTTTCCAAGAGCATTCCCCACTGGACATCAGCTCACCTTCCATCACTGTGAGGGGAGAATCGAGCTCATGGTTTAAATTCTTCAACAGCCTTGGAGGAAAATGATTTCAGATTCACCTCACGCTCCAGGCGAGCTCCAGGCCTGGAGCAGAGGAGCACTGCTGGAGATGAACCAAGGAGGCATCTCTGGGATCACACTTCCATGGATCCTGGGTGGAACAGGGGGCTGGCAGGTCAGCAAACACAGCCAGGGAAAGCAAACCAGAGGCCACAGCTTCAAAGAAAATTTCTAAACCCCAGCAGGACTCCAAGCACATTTCCACTGCAGCAGCACTGGGTGGGGAGAGAGAAAGAAAGGAAAGAAAGGAAAGAAAGGAAAGAAAGGAAAGAAAGGAAAGGAAGGAAAGGAAGGAAAGGAAGGAAAGGAAGGAAAGGAAGGAAAGGAAGGAAAGGAAGGAAAGGAAGGAGAAGAAAAAGAGATCACCAGTCTTGATGCCAGGTTGATCCAGCAGAGGATCCTGGTTTCTGTGGTGATCCAGCTGTGTCCATCTGGCCTGTGAGATGACCAGGGTCCTGGGCCACCAACCAGGCTTGAGGGGTTATCTTTCTTTGAACATGTTTGTCCACCCTGAAGATAGATTTCTCACTTTCTATGTAAGTGAGTTATCATGCACAGTCTGTTTTTTCAAGTCTTTCTGGAAATGAGTTGGAGGATTTTGGGGGTCTTTGGTGGTCTTAATTCCACCCCATAGTGGAATGCCCATTCTTGCCCCTATCCCNAAAGAAAGAAAGAAAGAAAGAAAGAAAGAAAGAAAGAAAGAAAGAAAGAAAGAAAGACGTTTTGTATTTTGCTTTCAGTTCTGCCACGTTCAGGTTTAAACCACGGAGCAGTGGTGCAGAAAGGCAGAGGCAGAATTTGTCATTCCACTGTCCTGAAAATGGTTAAAGCAGCATTTGTTCAAGGTTAAACCACCCAGCAAAAGTTCCTCTTGTGCTGAGTAGAAATGGGCAGATTTTCTGCATGAAGAGGGAAATGCATAAAGTTGTGAGTGCCTCTCATTGGAATGGAAATGCTGAGATGCCAATGAGGTGCTGGGAATGGGGAATCAGCGCCGGGAGCGGCCCAGGCCCGAAAATAATTTATTTTCTCCAGTGAAATTTATTTCATGAAAAGTCATTATTTGAAAATCAATGTAAACAAAGCAAGGGGCAGGCGAGAGCAGCGCTGCAGCTCGGGGGTGGCACAGAACACTCAGCCCCAGGGAAAAGCTGGGAACTCCTGCTCAGGGGGGACACTAAAAACACATTCCCAAATTTCACCCCCTGGCCTGAATTTCTCATAATTCCAGCCCTGCTCCAGGCAGGGAGATCGTGGAAAAGCTTGGGATGGAAGGGATCTTAAACCATCCCTGGCAGGGACACCTTCCACCACCCCAGGCTGCTCCAAGCCCATCCAGCCTGGCCTTGGACACTTCCAGGGATCCAGGGGCAGCCACAGCTGCTCTGGGAAATCCATTCCAGGGTCTCTCCATCCCCACAGGGAGGAATTCCTTCCCAATATTCCATCTGAATCTCTCCTTTTCCAGCTTAAAGCCGTTCAAGATGCGGAGTCTTGTCGTGCATCCACTTCTGCAGGACAATATTAATTCAGATTTCTCCATAAGATTTATGGATAGATCTGAATTAATTAATTATTAACCCATAGTCATATATTATTCCAGCAGATTTATGGATTTCTAACCACTGTAAATCATGGTCGAGGAAACTGGGGGGATTTTTGGGGGCTGAGACCAGGCCAGGGTGCAGAGCAGCTCCTGTCATGTGCCCAAGAGATCCCAAAGATTAAAAATCCTGGTTGGATGCAGGAATTAGGCTGAAGCCCACAGCAAAATCTGCTGGGCTGTCCTCACATACACAGCAAATTTTAAAGCTCTCTCCACTGCTTCACTGGAAAGCAGGAATTTCTCAGATTCTCCCTGAAATAAATGGCTTTTGTTTCCCTTCCTTCTTGACAGGAGTATTTATGGTGATCACAAAGGAAAGATCACAACACATCCTGGCAAAAAAGCAAAAGAAGGCAGAGGAATGAGCCAGCCTACTGATAATAAGTAACAAATCAGGAAAGGGAGGAAGATAATGGCTGTGATTAAAAATTAGACACTGGGAAATAAAGAACAATGGATGTGAGAAGTAAGAGTATCCATTAAAAAAAATCCATATCCAAATGTGTTATGGACAACAAGAAAACATTTTAGATTAGGCTGGAACAAAAGAAATTCCAGCAAAATTGCCATGTTATAGATCCAGGTTTTGATAGGGGCAGGAATGCCATCAATAATGATGCAGATGATGCAGAAGAGCCCAAAAACCTGCTCTGGGAAACAATGAAGGGAACAGATTTTCCAGCTCTCATCCCCCAGCATTTTCGAACCCAACGGCAGCAGCTCCCAAATTGTTCACAGCTTAAAAAACTGTGAAGCTGCAAGCTTAATTAAGCGAAATAATTATTAATTTTTAAAAGCTTGCAATTAATTTTTAAACCAGTTTTCACCTGCAAGATCAGCCAAGTTGTTTGAAAATTTGTGGAGGGAAACCACTGAATATTTTACAAGAATATAGCTGGTGTCGAGGTGGTGGTAAGAGGGTGAAAAATGGGGCTGGGGTTTGTCACCAGCCCCCAGCTGGAAGTGCCACAGTCCCCTAAGGCTTCTCCTTCTCCTCCCTCCTCCCCTTTAGCTAAGGCTGGGCTTATCCTATAAACCCCCTCCTCTGTTTTCCCCTTGGCATTAAACATATATTTTTATAAGCTGGAGAATAAAAATTGTTTCCAAAAGCATCTTGTGATCCTGGGTTTTCTCTCTGCAGCTGAAGTTGATTGTCCTTGTTATTCCAGGGAAAGTTTGGAGCTGTTTAATTTGTTGGCTCCCAGCAGGTGGAAGGTTTGATGCAGGATTTGTGGGATTAAGGGTGATTTGGGACATTCAGGGGTTTGCTCTGAGTGAAATCACCACAGCTCCAGCAGAATATCAGCAAAATAAAGTTGTAGGGTCCTTAATTAAGTGCCCTTAATTTTATTATAAATCTTGAGGCCTTACAAGTGAATTGATGTTTAATCAGGGAAATGATGATTCTGCCTCTGCCTGTGAAACCACAGGGAGCCAAAGGGACATCCAGGGGATTTGTGTCCCACTGTTTTAAGGAATAACTCCCTAGAGCCTTCATGGAACCCCAGAATGGTTTGGGTTGGGAGGGACCTTAAAGCCCACCCAGTGCCACTCCTGCCATGGCAGGGACACCTCCCGCTGTCCCCAATGTCCAGCCTGGCCTTGGGCACTGCCAGGGATCCAGGGGCAGCCACAGCTGCTCTGGGCACCCTGTGCCAGGGTCTGCCCACCCTCCCAGGGAACAATTCCTGCCCCAGATCCCAGCCAGCCCTGCCCTCTGGCAGTGGGAGCCATTCCCTGTGTCCTGTCCCTCCAGCCCTTGTCCCCAGTCCCTCTCCAGCTCTCCTGGAGCCCCTTTAGGCCCTGCCAGGGGCTCTGAGCTCTCCCTGGAGCCTTCTCCTCTCCAGGTGAGCACCCCCAGCTCTCCCAGCCTGGCTGCAGAGCAGAGGGGCTCCAGCCCTGGGAGGATCCCCATGGCCTCTTCTGGATTTGCTCTGACAGCTCCAGGTCCTTCCTGTGCTGGGACCCCCGAGCTGGGAGCAGGACCCAGGTAGGATCTCTTTTCCAAGCCTGTCTTTCCCTGTAGCACAGCACTCCCATCGTTCCTTGGCCGGGCTGGGAATGCTTTGCTCCAGGAGAGAGATGAGAAATTGCTGGCAGGATTTGCTTTGTTAGGAGCTTATTTGGGTGGGAAGGAACATTCTGCAATCCTGGACCTCCTGTGACAACCTCCAGTGGGATCAGCTGGAGTCCAGCTCCCAGAAGTTACTTAAGCTTTGTTTAATCTCAGCCTAATTGTGCAGTGACCTGGCCTGGAAGGTCCCTTCTCTGCTGGAGAAGGGATTGGCCCTGCTGGCACCACAACCTGGAGCTGGAGGATCTTGGCATTGCTGTCCTGTGCTCCCAGGGCTTTGCACAGCAGTGGCCTGGCAGGAATGGTGGGAATGGAACACCATGGAGTGGTGGGAATGGCTGGAGGGACAGCAAACACCCCCAGGGCAAAGCCAGGGCTGCAGGAGGGAGCTTAAGCTGGGAACACTGTGCCCTCTGCTCCTGCTGCTCAGGAACCACGTGGAATTGTGTGATTTTTGAGGTGTTTGGCAGTGGTGATTGCTGTGGGCTGCTTTCAGGTTTTTGGGAAAAGTGCAGTGCCTTATCCAGCCTGAACCACCTCTGGCTGCGCTTCCCACTTGTTGGCTTTGGAGCACCCATAGGAGGCAGATCTCAGGTTGTGGAATTGGGATGGGAAAGTGCAGCTTCTGCCACAGCTCTGGATAAACCCCACGGCAAGAGGAGCTCTGCTCCAGGCTCAGGTCTGGGCAGAAATCTGGAGCTGCAGTCTAGTGTAACCCACTGGGGTTTGGGGTGCAGGTGGGGCCAGGGAGACTCTGCCTGTCTGGAATTGCTGACAGCATTCCTGGGTGGAGGCAGAGGGAGCTTTATCCCCCACTGCCAGGGGCTGCAGCTGCACCTCCCACCCCAGGCTCCGGGACACTCAAGGGCAGGATGAGGGATAAATCCCAAACATGTCAGTAACACCTTGCTGGGAGAGGAAAGGCAAAAGGTGAATTTGCTCTAGCCAGGGTTAAACAGGGAAGGGACTCGGGTATAGGCAGGTATAAAGAAATACAAGGAATCAATTTTTTAATGGATTTGCCTGTGCTGTAGACTGGTTGCAAAAAGCTTGGAGTAATCCAGGGAACAAGATAATAAATTGTTGATATATCTGTAGTGCTGAACAGGGCTGAGCTCTGGTGAGATCCTTGGCTTGGAAGGTGAGGAATTTTGCAGAGAAGCTTCTATTTCTTCCTTCATGGTTATCATCAAATTCAGGTTATTTTTTCCCCAGAGGTTTCCCATTATTTGTAACTCTGTCTTTATTCCCTAGGGTACCTGCCCTGCTCCAAGGCAGGGAAGGAGCTTTTCCTGGAGGCTTTTCCTTGGGGAGTTCCAAAATGGAAAACCAACCTGAGGGAAAGGACCATCCTGATGGGGAAGATAATTTCTTTCATATCTCACTCTGGATTTTCTGTAATTGAGGAGGTTCAGGTGCTCTGATAACCCCAAATCCACAGTTTTGGGCTCTCCCCTGGGGTTTGCAGTTGGGAACAGGCACAGAAATCCTGGGAATGAAACATCTCTGGGACCTCCAGGCTTTGCTGCTCCTCCAGCCCTCCAAGGGAATGATTGCAGTGCTGATATTGAGCAGAGCTGCTGGAGAGCCTGGAGGCTGCAGTTCATCAGAGGTCAGCTTGGATTGGATTTGGGCCAGCTGGAAGTTCCCTGTGTTTGCATCTCCCCATGGAAGTCAATGTTTTCCTGGTTTCTGTGCCAGTGCCAGTAGAGACCAAAGCTTCCCAGGATTTTGGCTGTTTGAGGGGGATCTTTCCCACCAAGCCTGGAAAACAGGAGACCCTGAACCCACCTGAGCTCTGACATGGAGCCTTTTCCAGCCCCTCTGGCTTCCAGGCTGGAGAAGCCTGGATCCAAACCTCAGACACAGCAAAACTGTTTCAAACAAGCAGGAAAACCCCATTTTATGGACAAACCCCTGAGGGCAGCAGGAATTTCTCCCATTTCTCTTCCCTGGTACCTGGCTGGTTGTGTTCCTAGGCACCTGGAGGAGGGGATTTTCAGCATTCATGGTGGTCTTGCCATGTTCCCAGCTTGTTTCCTGCCCTGGGGAATGCTGGATTTGTTCCTGAAACCCTGAAAACAACAGGTCGAGGTCCTGCCAGGAAAGTCAGTGTTCTGGATGACAGGAAAACACCACAAGGTGTTTTTCCATGTCCTTGGGAGTGACAGCAGAGCTCAAACAGATGGATCAGAAGCCTTTCCAGTGGAAGAGTTTGGTTTCCAAGCTTTGGATTTCAGAATAATTTTAAAAATCCCTGTCTGAAGGGAGGAAGAAGTATTCCACAAACAGTTCATTATTGTCCAAAGGAGGAATTCTCTGTTCAAAATAACCACCGCAGACCCTGTGGAGTAGCCCTGCCATGCTCCCTCCTTGCAGGAATTGCCAGGACACCTGGGAATCCAAGCACTGGATTAGGAAACCACCTCTCCATCTCCACTGAAGCTCTTTTCCCAGCTCAGGTTCTTGTCAGGCCCTGTTTGCATCCCTTCTTTTCTCCCCAGCGATTGTTGCTGTCAGCTTGCTCTTATCCCATTTCTTATATATGTTGCTTTATTTGGTTTTATTGCTTCTTTCACCTCTTATCTCATCAAGGTGCATTTATTCATTGCTTTTGTGATCAGCGTGGCTTTTTGGAACATTTAGGGCATCTTTTAAAAGAGCCTTCAACAACTCCAAATTAATCACCCCAATCATTCTGATAATTTTCCTGCCAGGCCCTAAATGTTTTCAGCCTTTCCCCACAGGTATCCAAGCCCAGGCAGAGATTGTGTTTGGGCACAGCAACAAAATCAGGGCCTGGTGGGTGAAAAAGGGTTTTGTTTGGTGATCAGTTCACCCCAATCCATTGGAAAAGGGGTTGAACCAGCAAGATTGGGAAGGTAAGAAAGAGTTGGAGCAGGAAAATAATCAGGGCATGTTTGTAAAGCTTGGAGGATTGTGGTAAGGAGCCACAATGCCTCAGGAGCTGTGCCTGGAGCCACCACAGCTTGGAGTCTCCTTCTGCCCCTCCAGCTACAGCAGAACTGGAATCAATCCCTCTCCATCCCCTTGGGTACAGCCTGGGATGAGGAGGGAAATCCTGCTCCTTTGGAAGAGGTCCCCAAAGCCCCCAGGTGCAGGCAGAGGAGCAGTGTCAGGAGATGCTGGGGGCTGGTCCTGACCTGCCTTTCTTTGAGAGCACAGAACCCCTGAGTTCCCTTTTTCCATTCCCAATAAACCTGCAGGCTGGCAGTTGCCTCGGAGCTGTGGATCTGCCCCAGTGCTCCTGTGAGTGTCTGGAGTCTGGGAATGCTGGCTCTGGGTTCCAGGCTGACACTGCAGGGCTCTGTTGTTGTTTTCCCACCGCTCCATCATGTTCCCAGAGCATCATCATGAAGGGAAACATGAAAACAAGCAATTTATAATAATAAAAATAAATAAAAGGCATAATAATATAAATTATGCACATCATTAACCCCAACTGTTGCTCTAAAATGGACAGAGATTCTGCAGGAGAATCTTATTGAGGTTGTGCCATGACAATTTTCCCTGAAGGACAGGAATCTGTGGTGGACATGGACCTGTAGTGGACAGGTACCTGTGATGGATATGAATCTGGGAGGGCAGGATCTGTTGGGGACAGGGACCTGTGGTGGACACTGACCTGTGGGGGACACTGACCTGTGGTGGACACTGACCTGTGGGGGACACTGACCTGTGGTGGACACTGACCTGTGGGGGACAAGGACCTGTGGTGGACACTGACCTGTGGTGGACACTGACCTGTGGTGGACACTGACCTGGCACCCTCAGCTCATCAGTTTGAGGCAGGTGAACTCTTTGCACAACTCATCTCCTGCAGCAGGTGCCAGATGAGGGCAGGGGAGCTCTGCACCTCCCCAGGTTGCCCCTTGTCCCCTCTGGCCATGGAGGAACCCCACAAGTCCAGCTCAGGTCGCTCACTTTGCTGTCCAATGTTTCCAAGGGGAATCCCAGGACCACATGGATTTTTTATTCTTGATTTTTGAGGAATATAAAGGAGGGCATTGGAGGAAACTGGTGCTGGATGTCTCCTCCTTTCCAATTCCTCCCCTTTCCTCCTGCTCACTCTTTTCCCTTTTCAAAGAAGAAAGAGTCACTTTAAACTCTTTCATCAGCTCACCCTCATCAAAGGCAAGTGGGCTCAGCCTGAGTGGGATTTCCCAGCCCCCTCCCATCTCCCAGATTCCTAAAGCTGCTTTAAAGCGCCTTAAACCCTCCCTGCACAGAATTTTTCCTTGCAAAAATTAGACCTCATGAAAATAAATAATTCCCAGAGGAAATTTCAATTTGATTACAAATATTGACTTGCTTTAGGAAAGCTTTTTTTAAACAAAAATCCATTTGGAATCAACATTTTCAAATTAAACATGTATGTTCGCTCTGTCAGAGCACTTAACTTGGAAAAACACCAATTTTCTTTCCAGTGGTTGGGGATTTTAGGAGTTTCTCCCACCCATGGTCTCCTTCAGCAAGAGCCGAACAAAAGCGGGGCCTTGAAATCGGGAGAAGTCAGGAAAAGGTTTGTTTTCATTTTGAGGGATTTTTAAAAATGCAATGTGAAATGTTGTAAATCATTTTCATGCTTCTTAAAAAAAAAAAAAAAACCAAAATCCACCCTACAAATGCAGAAATATGGGGATTAAAGCTGGAGCTCCAGGAGATGCCTGAGCTGAGGGAACACCAGGCAGAGCTGACACAGCCGGTGCTGCAACTCTGGTGTCACTTGGATGGTCCCCATGACCCCACTGCTCCCAATTCCAGCAGCCTGGGAGGGATTTTGCAGGGATTGGCAGCCAGGAGATGTGGGAGAGGAGCAGACAGGTGGGAAAACTTGGAGGTTTGGCAGCTGAGTGGTGCCACCAAGCTGTGCATGGGCTCTCCATCATTTCTAGGTGAATCCAGAGGGTCCATCAGCATCCCACAGATGCTTGTGCAGAATCAGGGACTCCCAGAATGGTTTTGATTGTGAGGGACCTTTAAAAGCATCTCATCACATTCCTCCCCCTGCCATGGCAGGGACACCTCCCACTGTCCCAGGCTGCTTCCAGCCCCAGTGTCCAACCTGGCCTTGGGCACTGCCAGGGATCCAGGGACAGCCACAGCTGCTCTGCCCACCCTGTGCCAGGGCCTGCCCACTCTCCCAGGGAACAATTCCTGCCCATATACCCAATCTAATATTCCCTTTCAGTTTGAACCCCAAATTCCCAGTTCAGTGACCAGTATGACCAGTATGGTCACTGAAGCCAGCTTGGGCTCCACACTCCACCAGAGCAGCACTTCAGACCCCCCTTCTGGTCTAAAACTAAACCCAACTGCTCACAACGTGAATCTCTGTTGCGTTTTCCCCAGACACTTCCTGAGCTTTCTGTGATCCCTCTGCTCCTGGAAACAGTGGAGTTAAGCTAAAACATTTGGGAAGCTTCTCCCAGTTCAGGACAGGGAGCACTCAGGTGTGAATGTGCTGTTTTTGCCACTTTATGGACCAAAAAAGGTGAGAATAAATCAACTTAACTTTGTGCAATGTAGGAACTGTGTCAGGAAAGAGGGTAAAATGTTTTTAGTGCAAGAAGAATCTGGTGTCCTGATGATGTTGGGAAGGGAAGGAAGAAGAAGGAGCTGGAAGAACAGCAACTTTCTGATATAGACAACATTTCCACACACTTGTCCTGGGAGAGGTGCTGAGGGGGCCCAGCCTTCAGCCATCACCTCTGCCAAAATAAAACACATCCATGAATTAAAATAAATCAATATCAACATCATAAGCTACCCTGTCAGGAGCTGTGGGCTCTCCTGGAGCCTGAATCAGGGGGCAGAGGAGTTGAGGGGGTCCCCAGCAGCTGCCATTTCTCGGGACCCTGCTGAGGTGAGGCAGCTCCAGGGATCAGCAGGAATGACTGCAGACACTGGAAGAGCTTTTAAGGAGCACTTTGCTAATAAATGCACATGAGAAATGGCTGGTAACAAATTCAGCAGGCCCTGGGACGCCAGGCCTGCCTGCCCAGGCAGTGCCCCCTCAGCCATTAGTCCCAGCAGGAGAGCCACACTCCCACATGGAGGCAGGAAAACAAATGCTGAACTGTTTTCTGTGCAATTCCAGCCCCTTCCCAGCCACATCTCAGCAGGTCCAGCAGTGCCTGAGCCTGGTTTACCCCACGGGGGCTCAGCAAAGCCTGAGGAGCCTCTGTGGCCCCCATGGCTGGTGCTGGCCCCTCTCTGTTTGCTCCGTGGCTCCTCGATCCTTTTCCCAAATAATTGTGTTTAAACAGCCCATGCAGACATGATGAAGCTGTTCAGGACAACGGATGGTGCCAGTGAGGACAACTTCTCTTAAGGTTAATTAATCATTTGTAAACCGACCTTTGGGGGGATGAATTATTCATCAGTGCTCCTCAACCAACACAACACAGAATTTTCATCCAGAGTTTTTGACCCAAGTTTTCTGTTTTTCCACAGCTGAGGGACAGGGAAAGCTGTGCCCCTGGCTGTCACCTCTGTGTGGGATGCTCCTGCTTGCCCAGCACTTAAACCACAGCCAGGCTTAGGCTGGACCAAAGCCCGACCACTGCTGCTCTTCCCTACCTGTGTTTCTTCCTTAAAGCCTGACTGACCTTAAACTCTCTCAAAGACTCCTCTCCAGGAGCTTGACATTTAAAAGTGCAGTGACAGAAAATAACTTCTTCTAAAAATATGTGTAACTTATTTACCAGCAACCAGGAGAGGAGGAGAGGAATTCAAATGAAGACACACATTGACATCACACCGCTGGCTGTGACTTCTCCTGGGGGCAAAGCTGCTCCCTGTGCACTCCAGGCCTTTCCCCCACATCCAAATCTGGGAATGGCTGGGCAGGGATCAGGGGAAAAGGGATTCATCCCTGTTTGCCTTTCCCCCACATCCAAACCTGGGAATGGCTGGGCAAGGATCAGGAGAAAAGGGATTCATCCCCATTTGCCTTTCCCCCTCATGCAAACCCGGGAATGGCTGAGTAAAGGAGTAAAGGGATCCCTCTGTACCTTCCCAGACTGCAGGGAGGGGCAAGGCTCCAGTTTTGGGGGAGACAAGGAGCTGATTTAAGATCCCACAGCCTCCAAAAGTGGGAGGCAGGAAAAGACAAGCCACTGTTTAATGGGAAAACATCCCATGCATCATTCTTTGTCAGGTTACAGAAATGAAGGAATAAAAAGGAGAGAAGAAATAAATCAAAGGCAAAACACAGCACACATCTGGGAGCTCAGTACTTGGAAAACTGCTCATTTCCATAGGGAAAAGCCTTCTCCACCCCATGTCCCCCCAGGAGAGAGCAGCTCCTGCCCAAACAGGCTCCTCACCCCCTTCCCCACCCAAAACTCCAGCACAACCCTGGGGGATTCTCCTGAACGTGAGGCGTTCATGTATCTTTAATTATTGTTTCAGCCACATAAATCCATGCAGAATTAAAATTCATGATGGTTCTAGGGTACAAGTGCAAACAATTTGTTCGGTAAACTTTGCTCTAATTGGCATTCTGAAAATTTCCTGTTAATCAAGCCCCCTGGGCTCGGTTTACCAGTGTAGTTGTGCCTGGGAACGTCGGTGCTCGGAGGGTGCACGCGCCAGCGCCGCTTTCAAGGGTCTTTAGACGATATTAACTCACACACTTTGTCCTCGCGTTAATTTGCAAGTAATTTTTTAACAACCTTCCGTGGCCCTGTCTTTTATCTCGCTGCTTCGTTACTCCAGGCGAGGGGGAGAGCGTTCCTTAAACCTGAGACTAAATCGCATCCCCGGGAGCCTGGAATGTCCCCCGGGGCACCTGAATTCCTCCCTCTGGGAGAAGCCTTTCCAGAGGGGTCCAAGTGGCCACAGGAGACACAAAAAGGTGTTTGGGTCAGGGTGGAAACCTCGGGAGTGTGAGGCAGGGACCCCAAAAACAGAGATGGGGAGGTAGGGACACCTTGGTCCTCCTGAGCTGAAGGTATCAAAGTCCTGAAGAGCCAAGGCACAGGCAGAGCTTCTTTTCCATCCCATCCTGTGTGCAGGGAGAACAAGAGGCTCTGGCGCTTCCCACACACAATCCAACACAGAAAAATTAGCCAATTCTGCATCTCTTTCCCCCAGGGAACACCTTCCCCACTCAGGGTCACCACCAGGACTTCAGGAGCTTTCAGCCATTCCCTCCCTTCAGTTTTGCAGCGTTATCAGTCCTTAACTCACATCCCAAGAGATTTGGGAATAGGAGCAGCTTTGGATCACCTGAGCGTCTCTTCCCAGCGGCACAGCAAGGCGGGATGATAGAAATAACAAAATAATGAGCAGCTGACAGAGATCAGGGCTGTGCTGGAGGAGCTCTCCTGGATGGGAATGTGCAAGAAGGAAACTCAGGAGAACTGGCGGCTCCCAGAAGACGCCAAAGATGGTGCACAACAACAACCTGCTTCCCAGGAAAGCTGATAAGGAGCATAATTAGATGGAATTACGGCAGCAGCGGGGTCTGGGAGCTGGAAAAAATCATGTGGAGAGCGGGAACGGGCACATTCCTGGTGGAGAAAAAGTTGGATAATACAGGTTCACATAGTGGAAGCTGCTCACAAGGTTTTGGAGGCAACCAGAAGGGCCCACAAATAAATCAGATGTAAAAAGAGAACAGGAAAATGTGGAGGGGCCTGAATGTCTGGGGAAGGAGAACAGACTGAGCATTCCAAGCAGAGATTGGTCCCATCTCCATTGCTTCAGTCTTGATCCAAAGGTTAATTGTGGATGAAATGCAATGAAACAGCTTTGAAGGGAACTGTGGGGAAGGCCAGAGGAAGGGAAGGAGTTTGGAGCCATTTGGATGTGTCAGATGTATTCAAAATGAGAGGATCTGATGAAAAACACTTCGGAACACGGAACCCTTGGTGGTTATCTTCAAAACTGATGAAGGTGCAGAGGTCCCAGGAGGTGAGACAAGCACCTCTCTTTGAAGAGGATACTTAAAATTTTTAAAAAAATAGCTAGAAAAAACCCTGAATAATCATCCTAATCTAAATTCCCTGAAAGAAGCTGGAGGAAAGGCTAAAATGAGCAACTTGTTAAAGGATGAATAAAATCAAAGAACATGGGTTTGTCAAGAGCCAGTCATGTCAACCCAATTTAATTTTCTTCTTTGATAAGGGAACAGGAGGACCTGAGATGGGGAGCTGCAAACACACGAGTGAGGAGGACTTTTGCATTTTCCCACTATAAAAACTCCCTCTAAATCCAATCAGAGCTCAACTGGCAGAGAAACCACTCCTGAAGAGGAGGGATGAGGGGACAAGGGGATCCTCCAGCCCCCACCTTGGCTCTAGAGGAGGGGCTGTCACCCTCCCTCTCCATCCTGCCTTTCTTCAGCCTGGCAATCCTCAGCTTTGCCCAGGAAAATTGAGACTCAACTTTGTTGTGCTGATTTTTAGCTTCTCCTTTTGGTTTATCCTTCATTTCCACACAACATCAGCATCCCCACGAGCGTTTCAGCAGAACCACCTTGATGTAGCATTATCCCATATTAACCTGGCATGCTGGCACAGAGCAGGGAAGATGCTTTTGGTGGAGCTTCTGTGATCCCAACCCATTTGGAAAAGGATTTGCAAATCCCTACAAAAGCAGCCTGGGAAACCTGGGTGGGAGCGGGAACTGAAGTCCTGGAGGCACAGATGGACTGAGGGATGGGGACTCCTGCACGCCCCAGCCAGGGACTTTGGGAGCTGCAGGAATGGCTGCTGCAGGATGGCAGGAATGGAAGCTTTTGATATAGTTTCAAACAATGTGTAATTATCAGGTAGTTGAAAATTAGCCCATCTGTGCCTCGGGAGAAGACAATGGGAAGTTGTGTGTTACTAATGGCTGAAAAGCGCTGGCAGCACAAGACAGGAAATTCTCAGGCAACTTTTTTTCTGCAGGTAATGTAATTACACGGCATAATCCCCAAATCTCCTGACTTTTTGGTGGGGTTTGATAAAGCTTAGGAGGTCGTCATCTCCCTTTCTGTTTCCTCTCCTCGCTGCAGCAACAGAGCTCTGGGGATTGCGGGCCCCGCCTGGGCAGCAGCAGATGTGGGTGACATAAAACTGCCTTTAAACACCCAGCTAAAGACAATCCCAGGTTTTGCTAAAGCAGATTGTAAATTCCCACCTGCCTCTGCCACAGCTTCACTCTCTGAATGCAAAGCACAGAGCTTGTAACATCATTTTGGATAAAATTTTCTTGCCGGTAGAGTCGGTCAGGGCCTGATCCAGGTCAGTGCACACACAAGCAGCAGCTTGGGTCAGATTTAGGACCCCTTTTGTTTTCTCTGCTTTTGGGCCCTGCTGATGCCAAAAAAAAAAAAAAATAATCCCCCAAGCCCCTTGATTTCTTTAAATGCCTCGAGGATCCAGTGATGAGGCCTTTGAAGGTCGGTGAAGCAAAACTGGAATGGCACAAACCTCATGCAAACAGTCCAGGCAGGGTAAATAGCCGATGATTTTTTATATTCATACTTATGTCTGAGGAATAACTAGGAGCAAATTGCTTTTCCCTTGCCTAGTTGGAATTATTCAGAGTGCTTTTTTCTGCTGATTTTTGCTATTCTCCCTTTCCAGAGCTTCGCTCCCGAAGATGGCTCAGCCCTGAATGGAAAGCAAACGTTGCCTTCACCTTCAGTGAACTTTGAAGCGATTGATTTTCACCGGGCATGAAAGAAAAGCTGAGAAGTGACAGCTCGTGGACTTTGGGGAGGGTGAACGTTGCCATTTCACGCCTGTTGGTGCAGGAGGACCCGGGGCATCCCAGCACACGTCTGACAGAGCTCCCTGGGCTCCTCCAGCCCCGGCCGCTCCCACACGGGGGGTCCCGGCCCGGCCCAGAACAGGGAAAACTCGGAGGAAAACGATTCTTGCTGGCTTTTGTCTGGTAATCTGAGGTCAGGAAAACAAAGTGCTTCCTCTCAGCTCTCCCCAGCGCCGTGGTGGGAAATGCAGCCAAGCTCCAGCACCGAGAACAAAGCCAGAGCTGGCACAAACACAGCAGCTCCTTAAATGAGTTTGCCATTAGCCGGAAGGGCTGCAAATTGAAGCGAAGATAAGCCCCTTAGCATTTCCCTTCTTTAATCCCAGCCTCATAAAAGCAGAGATGTGTTCCTATTCAGTGGGCTTTATACAGAGGCAGGTATTTCATTTACCCAAAAAACCCCTGGATCGGATAAATTATTAATGTTATTTATAAAGGCAATTCTGCCATTCAGCAACTTCTTTTGGATCCCTCCGCTTAATCTCGCTGCTTAGCATAAGATACACTCCAGTTAAAAGGCAAAATCACATTCCCTTACAAGGCCTGCAAAATAAGGGAGTGCTGAGGTGCCTGGAAAAGGGTTGTAGTTGAAATTCTGCTCTAAAGATTAATACATTTATCAGTGGCAAACATAAGCCCTGATTTCCACTTGCTCGTACCCTCCCTGCGTGAGATTGGGCCTCGCTCACACACAGCAAGAGCTGGTTAAGCTGCTCAGCGACACGCTGGTGCTTCCAGAGCCTCTGTGAGGCTGCCTGGGGGCTGGGTGGAGCCCTGGGGGAGAATTTCAGGATCCTTGAGGTTGGAAGAGACCTCCCAGCCCATGGAGTCCCAGCTGTGCCCCATCCCCACCTTGTTCCCAGCCCAGGGCCCTCAGTGCCACCTCCAGCCCTTCCCTGGACACCTCCAGCCATGGGCACTCCAAACCTCCCTGGGCACTTCCAATCCCTGAGCACCCTTCCCATGGGGAAATTCCTGCTGCTGTCGCCCCTGAGCCTCCCCTGGCCCAACCTGAGCCCCTTCCCTCTCCTCCTGTCCCTGTTCCCTGGGAGCAGAGCCCAACCTCCCCTGGCTGTCCCCTCCTGGCAGGGACTTGTGCAGAGCCACAAGGGCCCCCCTGAGCCTCCTTTTCTCCAGGCTGAGCCCCTTTCCCAGCTCCCTCAGCCTCTCCTGGGGCTCCAGCCCCTTCCCAGCTCCATTCCCTGCCCTGGACACGCTCCAGCCCCTCCAGGTCATTACTGAGGTGAGAACTAGACACAGTCCTCGAGGGGCCTCACCTGTGCCCAGCAGTCATTTCCCTGGCCCTGTTCCCAGCCCCTCTGCTCCAGCCTGGAGCACTCCTGGGTTGTGTGACCCAAGAGCAGGAGCCAGCAAAGCAGCCCTGTCCCCTCCTGTGACGTGTCCTGCCCTGGGATACCCAGAGCCACAAAATTCAGCTCTGCAGGCTCAGCCCTGCACCCTCCCCATGGGCCAGGCTGTGCCAAGGGCAGCCAGGCCCCAAATAAACCCCCAGGAGCTGTGGGGAGTGGAGCTGGGATGCTCAGAGTCCCAGACCAGGTCCTCAGATGCTCCAGGAGCGCTGCCACCATTGGGGATCTCAGCCCTCTCAGGGATCTCTGCAGACACAGCGTGGCACAGAACCGTGAGGAACAATGGAATAAACACGGGAAACTGGGAGTTCTGGTCAACATTCCCATTCCAGCTCCAACAGTGGCACATGATGGAGCAGCTCCCACATCCTCCTGCACCTGCAGGGCAGCAATGGCTGTTTTGGGTTAAACACCCACACCTGGGAAGAGCAAAGCCAGCAGCTCCCATGGGAGGTGTGCTCCAGCCTCTGGAGGGGAACAACGGCTCCCTGCTCCCACATCAGAACTTCACTGGGAATTGTCTCCATCCCTCCCCAGGATCCCAGGAACATCCTGGGAGCTGCCACAAGCCACCCCCCACATGTGAGGGCAGCACTGGTGGGGGTTGCAGGGAGCTTTGGAAAAATTCCTCATGGAATGTTTCCTTCTCCTCCTGTTCCCCAAAATCCTTTTTCCAGCATTTCCCTCTCCCAAGGCCACACAAGGAATGGAGCAGCCAGCACTGGCTGAGGTTTTGCTGCAGCACAATTTGAACCCAGGCAGAGCATTTCTGTTTGCTAAACTTGCCCAACGTTTTCACAGGAGGGTCCTGACAGCAGTGTGTGTTTTCTGTGTGTTCTCCATGGATTTTCCATGCTGGTTCCCCAGCCCTGGGGATGTTCAGGATGTGTTTTTCCCCCTGGGCTGGGCGTGGGGACAAGCAGGGGCTTCACGGGTGGCACCTTTGATCATTCCCTGGCACGGAGGGCTCCTGCAGCTGTACTTGGAGCTGGAAATGTCTCAGCTCTGGGCACCACGGAGAAGCTCACTTTTATGTCAAAATGCCTCCTAATAAGATTTTAAGTTTGTTCAGGGAGCTGGAATGAAATATTTAACCACGGCATCACAGCAGCATTTTATTCTCATGAAAATGCTGAGATGCCATTTGCAAATCAGAAATGTTTTCAAATTTTGCTTTGAAATCACAGCATCTTTATGCAACTGTTTTGTGTGGGGTTTTTTATTTTTTATTTTTCTTTCCAGGAAGAAACAAATCATGGGGAAAAATAGCTGAGATCTCGGGCATTTCTTCACAAATGAGGTGTCTGCTCCTGAGTCTGTCCTGGTGAGGCTCTTTGGAGCCATCATTCCCCCTTGGAGTAGGGAGAAGCAGCCCCTGTTGTTGCATCCAGCATTCAAATTCCATTATCTTTGTTTCTTGCACTGACAACGAGACATTTAGGTTGGAGAACTCCACTGGGCATTAGTGCTGCTCTGAAGGGTTTGCATGATTTGAGATAAATGTCATAAAAGAAATAGCAAGTTCTGCTAGAAAAGCACAGCTGTCCTACTTTTTTTTATTATTATTGGGGCAGTTTTCCCTTTCTTTCAGTACATTTTATTCACTTGCAGCTCTTCATCTCCCTATATATAAATTATATCTTGTTAAACACGAGGATCCAGCTTGGTTGAATCCCTCCTCATTGCTTGGATACTTTCTTATCCCACTCTTTTCCCTGCTCCAGGCAGGTACCCAGAGCCATCCATTTGGGTCTGGGCGATGTTTGGTCTATGAGTGGCTAAATTTTGAGACATGAATTAAACAATTTCCAAAAGGAAAAGCATTTTTTTAGGCAGTTCTGGCCGCACACGGTATTTAAGGTTCAAATTGTTCTGAAGAAAGGGTTATTCTACAATAGTGACCAAAATATTCTTGAATTCAGCATGTTAGGATCAAAAAGCCCCAAATCCCTTAAGATGTCGCCTGACTTTAAAAAAAATAAAAAAATAAAAAATAAAAAAAGGCCTTGTGATTTGTACACAGTTTATTCATGGGGGTTTTAAATACAAAATTCAAAGAACTGCAAGGAGAAAATGTTGGCAAGCAGCATAAAAAACTGCTTAAAAATAACATATGAAAGTGTCAGAAGGAATGTGTATCATTTATCCAAAACACTGAGGATCCAAAATAGCTGAGGGAGGAGAGGAGTGGGAATCAGAAAAATCCTTCCCAACCCAAGGCAGGTCTGAACACAGAGAGGACACAGGGCTTGTCCTGGCCAGTTACTGCACAGGGAGCACGTCAGAATGGTGCAAGATTTTAAGGCAGAAAAGGCACAGAGATGGGAATTTCTGGGTCTGGGAGAAGCTGTTGTGGTCCTGGAGGGTTCTCCTTGGATGGAGCTGGTCCATGCAGAACCAACTTTCAGGAAGGTAGCGAATCTGTAGCCTGCAAACTTTGCTCTTCTAAATCCTCCCTGAGATTTGGGCCAAACAAGGCACTGGGAAGTCTGTCAGGAGTTGGGAATGTTCTGGAAAATCAGGAAATCAGCTCCTTTCAGCAGTGTCACAACCAGGAGCTCCTGCTGCTCCAGCTGATCCCGAATTCCTCCTTTTCACCACTCCCCTGATGTTTCAGATTCTGCTTTGCTGCTGCTGAAGCTCCCAGAGCCCCTTCCAGCATCCAAAGCTGTCCCAGCCTCTCCTGCTGCTTCTCCCAGAGCCACCTGCACCACAAATCAGGGAATGTAAGGGAATTCAGTCTGGACAAGAGAAGGATTTGGGGAGACCTTGTTGCTACAAGCATCTCAGTCCCTATAGGGAACTTCCCAAAAAGATGGAGAGGGCTTGGAGTGCCAGGACACAGGGAATGGCTTCCCATGGCCAGAGGGCAGGGCTGGATGGGATATTGGGCAGGAATTGTTCCCTGGGAGGGTGGGCAGGCCCTGGCACAGGGTGCCCAGAGCAGCTGTGGCTGCCCCTGGATCCCTGGCAGTTGGATCCCAAGGCCAGGTTGGACATTGGGGCTTGGAGCAGCCTGGGACAGTGGGAGGGGTCCCTGCCATGGCAGGGGGAGGAATGGGATGAGCTTTAAGGTCCCTTCAACCCAAAGCAGATGAGAATTCCATGGTTCTATGATCCTCTGGTGTGAAGAACCTCTGCTCTCACACCTTGTCCCTCCCCCTGATGTGACATCTGGACATTGTCACTGTGCCTCTGCTCCTTACTCTGCTTCCCACCAACACCCCAAATGGGATACTGGGAAGGAATTCCTCCTTGTGAGGGGGTGAGGCCCTGAAATGGACTTCCCAGAGGACAGGGATAGATGGGATATTGGGCAGGAACTGTTCCCTGGGAGGATGGAGGTGCCGACAGCAGCTGTGGCTGCCCCTGGATCCCTGGAAGGGCCCAAGGCCAGGTTGGATGGAGCAACCTGGAATAGTGGAAGGTGTCCCTGCCCATTGGACTAATCTTTAATGTCCCTTCCAACCCAAAGTATCCCATGATTCCATGACATCTGGCTGTGATTTCTTCCACACTAAAAGCAGATCCTCATCAATGATGTTCCCACCATCCAGAGGGATCAGCACTTCCAAGGCAGCCAATGCCTGGAAATCTGCACCCAACTGCTGCCTTCCCCCTCACCTTAGCCCTGCTGCTCCAAACAGGGAGGCAAAGCTTCTGGGAGCACCATGATCCCCACTGCAGAGGGAATTGCAGTGCTGAGGCTGCAGCTCCTGCCTGGCTCCTGGGAAGCTGCCAGGGAGAGGGAAGTACAGGCAGAAAATGAATAGCAGAAGAGATTGCAGGTAATTATGTTTCTTAAGCTGTTAACAGGATTGGCCATTTGATAAATGAGAGGATTTGGGAATGTTTTGTCACTGACAAGGCATTGTAAGATCCGGGTGGGAACGGGAACGCTTCTCTTCCACAAGCAGGAAATTCTCCCGGGATGCTCAAGCACCGTGAAATCCATCTGAAACCTGGATGCCAGCACATGGAGGAGACAGGATAGATCCAGGACTCAGGCTCAGAAAACCCCTCCTGGTCTCTCACATATGGAATCCATTTGGGTTTGGTGCCCCTCCCGTGTCCCCAGAGGCTTCTGCTCCTTCATAGTGAGCCCCCATGTGCTTCCATGTGGATTTTGGTGCCACCAGGGCCCCTCAAATCCCTCAGTCTGCTTTTCAGTGCCCTGAATCCCTCTGCTTCCCTCAGCTCTTGGTTTGCTTTTGTGTTCCCCTGATGGAAAGGGAACAGGAGAGGCAAGAGAGAGAGCCAAGAGGGAAACCAGCACTTCTCTGTTTGTCCTGCTCCAACTGTGCCCCTGGGGAGGATCTGGATACCCCTGGAGCCCCTCTGTTTCTTTTGCTGTGCCCTCAGAGGCCTTGATGTGATTTTCAGGGTGTCCCAGTGCTCTCAAGCTGATTTTCCCTGGAAATCTGTGCTTTGGTGCCCTCAGGAGCTCTCTCCATGTGCTCTGTGGGCCCTCGGGAGCCTCAGCCTCATCCCACAGCAGTGAGGCTGGGCCAGGACCCAAAATAGCACAGTTTGTGTGCAAAAGTAAAGGAAACGGGGATGGCTCTCCCAAAGCTCCCCCACAGCTTCTCATTTCTTTGCTTTAGATGTCTTTTAGCAGCCAGACTGATGCAGGAGCTGTGGGACAGGCTGAGGATGAGGAGCAGGAGGGCAAGGCCTGCTCCAGAAACCTGTCACAAGTAAATAAACCAAAATTCATCTTGTCTCAGCTTGTGGCTCGCTCCATTTCTTATTTCCAAGAGGAAAACTGTGCCAGCATGGTTGACTCCTGCTCAGGCCTCCCTGTGTGTGATTTCCTAGCAAGGAGCTGCTTGCAGGGCCTTTCCCCCTGGGGCAGCTCCTGAAGGGGTAAATGAAAGCAAAATGCAGTTCCTGCTCCTTTGAGCCAGTTCTCTGGAAAACAAGGTCACTCACTCTGAGCAGCTCCAGCTGAAGTCTAAACTGCTGGCCCCAAGCAGCTTGGAGGGCGGGCAGGAGGTGAAGTAGCAGTTTATTCTTAGCAATAAACACCTAGGAAAAGAGAAACAACAGGAAAGACTCCGGGCATTTTTCCTCTACAAACAATAGGAGTGAAAGCTCTGTTCTCACCCAGCCAGGGGCAGATGTGAACCCTGGATCTGTGGATTTGTGCCCCTCTGCTCCAGCACGCCCAGCCCAGCCCAGGGCTCCCTTCCTCAGCAGGAGACAGAGCTCCAGCCCCGGCTGGGAGAGGCAAAATCCTTGCCAAAGCTCAGCCCAAAGCCCCGGGCAGCCACAGGGGCACCGTGGGCACCTTCAGTGGCTGTGGCTCAAGCACAGAGAGGTTTGTTCCTGCCAGCACCACTGCAAAGGGAAGATGGGTTTCCAACCCACTGGTATGGGTGGATGAGAAGGATTTCCCTGACCCACAGAGGCGGCCTTTTATAAACACCCTGCCCCTCATGATCTGCCTGTCTTGGGAACTGGGCACCAAAGGCAGCTCTGAGTGATGGGCAAAGTGAGGTAGGAGAGAATTACAGTTTCATGGAATCATGGGATGGTTTGGGTTGGGAGGGAATTAAAGCTCACCCAGTGCCACCCCTGCCATGAGCAGGGACACCTCCCACTGTCCCAGGCTGTCCCCAATGTCCAACCTGGCCTTGGAGCAGCCACAGCTGCTCTGGGCACCCTGTGCCAGGGCCTGCCCACCCTGCCAGGGAACAATTCCTGCCCAAGATCCCATCCAGCCCTGCCCTCTATCACTATGGAGCCATTCCCTGTGTCCTGTCCCTCCAGCCCTTGTCCCCAGTCCCTCTCCAGCTCTCCTGGAGCCCCTTCAGGCCCTGGCAGGGGCTCTGAGCTCTCCCTGGAGCCTTCTCCTCTCCAGGTGAGCACCCCCAGCTCTCCCAGCCTGGATCCACAGGAGGAGCTCTCCAAACCCCAGCCCCACTCTCCAGCCAGGACTGGGAAGGGAAGGACCAAGCTTGGGCACCACAGCACTTGATAGAATAACTGAGAATTCCTAGTTAATCTACCAGAAAGAATTTTGGAACAAGGGGAGGGAAGCCACATGAATATGCAGCAAATCCAGTGGGAAGCTGCTGGCTGCTGCAATGGCTCATTAGAGCTGCAGAGCCCCAGCCCAGCAGCGCTGCAGCTCCCTCTGAACGTGGCAGGATGTGGCACCCCAGATGGGTTTGCCTGGAGAGGCTGTTTCACAGGATGGTCCTCACGTTTCCATGGAATTTCCATATTCCCCAGCAGCCACCTCGTGTGAGCCAGCAGAATGCAGGGGACTCGCAATTAAAAGTGGATTACAGAAAAATAATCATGAAGTTCAAATTGGAGAAGAAGGATGCCTGAAATGTTCTCACTGGAATCAGGTTAGAGCATCTTAACTTTCCTCAGGATTTTTTATGGTGAGTGTCACTCAGAAAATAATTTTATGTACCTGAATAAAATTAATCAAAACCAGTTGAAGAAAAAGCAGTGCAAGATTAAATATCCAGAAAATAAACCCAGAGACCTCTTGGCAGGAAGGATGGGACTCACACTCCATCTGCTAATAATGAAAATGAAGAGACACAGTGGTGGGAGAACAAGGAAAGGTTCACTAAGGAAAAGCCCTGCAGTTGGAAGTGCTGCTGTAAGCAGCCGGGGGCTTTTGGGTGCAAAAAACACAAAAATCATCCTGCTCAGACAAAGCAAAGGACTGTGGGCTCTCCCTGCTCACCTCCTAGGGCCTGTACTGAGTGCTGTGGGAAAGCCTATCAGAGAAGACAAATAAATACACTTTTCCTGGCTAATTGTCTGATTATCAGTTCCTGACCTGTGCCCACCAACATTTGCAGTCCAAAGCAAACCCCAGGGAAGCGAGGGAGAGGACACAGGGCTCTGCTGGGCCATGGAGGAGCAGCTGCCCACGTGGATGTCTCCAGGCAGGAATTGTGCCCATCCACTCCGAGGGATAGCACAGGGAATCAGCCAGGCCAGGGGCAGCCTGGGCTAGGGAAAGTGCCCTTTCCATGGCAGGGGTGGCACTGGATGGGCTTTAAGGTCCCTCCAACCCAGCCCATTCTGGGAGTCTGTGACTCCATGAGGAGGCTGCTGGGAAGAGGAGATAACAGCTCTGATAAAGGAATGAGATTTGCCAAAGGATCTCTGGCAGCTGGGGATGGACCACAAAGCATGGGACAGCCTGGGGAATGTGGGAGGGTTTGAAAAGGGATCACCTGAACTTCAGGGATGATCTGTACCTGCAGCGCTGCTGGGGATGGATCAGGATGCCAGGGCCAGAGACCTGAGCTCTTCCCCACACACTGCTGAGGAGGAAAAACAGCACGGCAGTGTCCTCATCCCCTTCTGTGGCCTGGGATCTACAAATAAAGGGGGCTCTGAGATCAACAGGATGTAGTCACTCCTGATAAAGACTTCAACTTGGCCAAATCTGGAGGCACAGGGTGGAGCTGGGCTCCATCCCACACTCTCAACAGGCATCACACGTGGAAAAGCACCAATTTTCCACCTCTATGCTGCAGATTTTCCCTGGTCCCACCTGTGCCTCTTCAGCTATTTCTGTTTCTCTTCCTACCTTACATCTGTTTATCTTCTGAATCCTCCCTCCTGCTGTGGGCTCTGCTGGCACATCCCATCCTGTGCCTGCCCTGCAGGGCAATCCTGCTCCTGCCTCCAGCCAGGAACAGGGCTGCTGTTGAACAAGGGCTCTGTGGATCCAGAGCTCAACATCCACAGGCTGACATGGAGAGAGCTCAGAACACTGGCACATTTCAGAGGAAAAGGGAAAAAACCACACATTTTTCACTGGGGTTATTCCTTTCCTAAATTTCAAGCCTTTCATTCAAATGTTAAGACTCTGGCTTGGCAAACTGCTACTGAGGGGTTTATTTACATAAGATATATAAATTAATGTATTAAAAATGGAATCCCAGAATGGTTTGGCATGGAAAGGACCTTAAAGCCCATGCAGTGCCACCCCTGCCATGGGCAGGGACATCTTCTTCTGTCCCAAGTTGCTCCAAGCCCCAATGTCCAACCTGGCCTGAAACACTTCAGGAATCCAGAGGCAGCCACAGCTTCTCTGTGTCAGGGCTCCCCACCCTCCCAGGGAACAATTCCTTCCACACAATTCCTTCCATATATGCAGCCTAAATTTCCCCTCTTTTAGGCTGAACACTTGTCCTATCACTGCAGTTCCTGACGGATAACACATAATAACACATTATACAGAGATAGATATGTATCAAAAGCACTGGGAAAATGGTGTCTTTTCCTTAATCTTCTTGCCATTTCACCTGACACTTTAAAAAATATCACAGAGTCAAACACTCAGCGTGAAACCTTAAAAAAATTGACTGGCGTGGTCAAAGTTTGGTGGTGACATCAGCAAAGGAAAACAAAGCCCCAAAATGTCAAACACTGCTACGACATTGAGCTGGTTGTAAATCAATCATCAGGAAAAACTCCTGACCTACATGAACAGAAGCAGGAAACAAAGAAACCTCAGAATAAAATCCATGGCTGACAGAGCTTAGCACAGGAAAGTTATGTTTGCAGAAGAAATCCTAGCAACAGTACGGGGTCACTGCTCGGTGCAGACAGGAGAATTGGGAAGGATTATGCAGAAAATGCAGAAGGGTTCAAACAGACTTTTAGTCAGTATTTGGAAAGAAGGATGATTTGCTTTCATTGCTCGAAGATGATGAAATACTTTCCAGTCTATTAGGAACTGAGAGGGATGTTAGGATCCCTCAGCAGTGAGGAGTTTGAAATCAGCAGGCTTGGAAGCACCAGCACCACTGGCAGAGGAGCTCTGGGCCCTGCTGAATGTTAATAGCAGATCTGGAAATGCCCAATTTATCAAAATCTGTTCAGCCAGAAGGGAAGGAACAGGAATCAATGAACCATCTGAGGAAAGAGCAGCTCTGGGTCACAGTGGGGAAGGTTTTTTCTAACCTGTCATTAGCAGGGGCAAGTGTAACTTGGAGCCACATGGAATCAGGGAATCACAGAGTGGGGAAGGCAGGAGGGACCCTAGAGGTCCTCCAGCAGAGTCATCCCAGAGCCCACAGCACAGGATTGACTTCAGAAGGTCCTGGAGTATCTCCAGTGAGGGTCCAGCTCTCCTGACAAACTGGAGCCCCCTTTTTCCCAGGCTGGTGGCTCTGAGGTACAGGGATGTCACCTGGCACTCACTCGGACCAACATTTTCTTCTCCATAACAAAACTTTGACTTCTTGGTCAGCTCAAAACTTTCTGCTGGAGGTAAGAGTCAAACAGAAACAGCTCTGGGCTCAAGCTGTGCTCTGTTCTTGCCCACGTGCAGGAGCAGGAGTTCCTAACCAGGATTTTTGTGAAGCTGTTCCTTGGCTGCACACTGGTCCCAGTGACTGTGCAAAGCTGGTTTGTGGCCATGAAACGTCCCAAAATGGGCACACAGAGAGCCAGGAGTGCTGTGCTGTGGCTCTCAGAGCCAGGAGCCCTCCCTCTCCCAAACCCACACCTCTGCTGCCTCCAAGGGCCCGCTACAGAGCGACTCTAAACAAGTTTAACTCCCTGTTTTCTCCAGCTAAAGTAAAGTGAATTAAATTGTTCACTTTACACCCCTGGGTAAACTCCAAAGAGCTGAGGGGGCTGGGAAGATTTAAGAGATACCAGAAGCATTTTCTGCTTCAAGGCAGCACCAAAGGCCATCCAAACCCAAAAGTTTTGTGCACAAAACTTCCCCTTTGCCACTCCCTGATGTTTTGAACCCCCTCAAAAAGTGTTGCCCTAAACAAGGCCGTGCAGAGTGGAAGTTGTAAAAACACTGTTGGATCTCCCATTAACGTAATGAGGCTTCACCAAAAAGAGAGGAGCAGAAAGAAAAGATTAATCAAAATCCTACGTGAATTTATTTATGGATCACAAAAAATGTTTCCAGAATATCCAAGACATGGTCGAGGGATAAAGTTAGATGAAGTTCGGATTTATCTCGATTACCTAACCTGGCATTAAAATCCTTTCCACTGATCAGCAAACAGAGGGATAAAAAGATTTTAGAGACATTATGTAGGTCTGGAATAATTCCCAGTACGAGTTCCTATAAGAAGAGGAATTGTGGGAGGAATACAAATATTAATCAGAAGAAAAGGTTCTAAATTGGGAAACTGCTCTGGCAATGAGACAAAAGTCTAAGTCATTAGTGTAACAACCTCTAATCCCTATCAGAGCAGCCAGTCTCATGACAGAGATGGACGTGAAATGGCTTTCTCCATAAATATTTCAGGTTTGATTAATTCTAACTTTCTATGTCTGGACGTAACAAATATGTTGTGAAACATATCATGAAAAAGCAGAGACATTTGGCTGAACAATCCAAAACCGTGTAGAAACCTCATTTTCTAGGAAATGGAGAAACACATTTTAAAGCTGTTTTCCTCTTAACTCAATGCAGAAAATTCCCCAGTGTCCAACTCTTTAAAATAACTTCTCCCCAAAAGCAGCAGCCTATCTAATTAAGTCCAGAACCATGCTACCAGTTTGACCCTGATTTCAATTGGCAACTCCCTGACAGGCACCAAAATACCTTATTAAATTTTTTCTATGGATAGCAGTTCTGATTTATAGGAAAAAAAAAATTAAAAAATAATAATTAAAAAAAAAGAAGTAACTATTTTCTAGGTCAGGAAAGGCAAGAAATGCCAGGAACGGTCCTGCAGTGCCAGGATTCACATGGAGCATCAGGCAGTAAGCTCAGAGTCCTGCTTTGGTGACAAGTCCTCATGTAAAGCAGATCATCCCTACCCAGAGACTGAAGCACATCCATATGCATAGCAAAGCTCCGAGATTACTCCCAGCACTCCCTTTTTTCCCCTGTAATTACAAATCTTTTCCTTTCAGAGGCTGTAGAAGGAATATTCTTCAGCGTAAGAAGCTCCACAACACCCCCACGGTTGTGACAGTTCAGCTGTGTTGGGGCTACACCAGATCAGGGTGGATCCCACCCATTTTTGGGGGAAAAGGACTTTTTGGGCAGCTCCATGTGTCCCAGGCTCCTGGGCAGCCTTGTTGTGGTCGAAGGGGACTGGGGACAGAGTGAAAACTGCTTGAGTCTCTCCTGAAGTGGGAGAAAGGGACCTGTAATGGTGATCTTTGGCTGATTAATAAACCAGAAATAAATGAAGATTCCTTCACAAAGCAGGAGTTTCCTGAGAGACATGGAAGTTGCAGTGTTCTCCTGCCAGGGTCGTGGATCTGGGGTGCTCTTGGAGAGCATGGCACCTCCTCCATCAGCACCAGCACAATCTACAGGGACTTTAACTTTGAGCTAATGGATAGGATCCCAGAATCCCAGAATATCCCAGAAAGGACCCACAAGGATCATTAAAGTCCAGCTCCTGGCCCTGCACAGGACAACCCCAAGACACCCACAATGAATAATTCCTGACTTTAAAGAAAAAAAAAAAATCCTCAAAGTACAGAAGGATTTTGGAAAAGCAGAGGGGCAGCTCCAAGTTTTGTTCTTGGAACAGGGACAGCACCCAGGGAACAGCTGGAGCTGGGCCAGAGCAGACTCAGGCTGGATTTTGGGAAAAGGTTCTTCCCCCAGAGGGTGCTGGCACTGCCCAGGCTCCCCAGGGAATGGGCACAGCCCCAAGGCTGCCAGAGCTGCAGGAACCTTTGGACAGGGATGCATAGGGGGGATTGCTGGGCAGAGCCAGGGGCTGGACTGGATCATCCTTGGGGTCCCTTCCAGCTGAGGACAGTTCCTGATCCTGTGCTTTTAGCATGTTGCAGCTTGACCTACTTTATTATAAAGTTGCCATCCAATTTCCCCTCATTTAAAGGTTTCCACTTCTGATGTTATAATGGGCTCCTTATGTAACGCTGGAGTGCAGTTTAAAGGCAGCTGCATTAGATCCCAATTTTGCTTTTAAGTAGTGCTCCCAATCTAATTAAATCATCATTCCCCCAGTTTGCACCCTGCAGATGAGGAATCCTGCTTCCAGAGCACTTTGTGTCCTTCCCAGCTCCCCGAGCCAAACCTGTGGCTGCCCAAGCACACAGCAAATACCTGCAACCATCTGGGAGCAGGTGGAAACACCCTGGGGACAGCTGGCACAGAAACTCCAAACAGGAACAAGTGTTCCTCTAAAGCATGAAATGAAGGATGAAAATACAGCTGAACAACATGGAAAACAAAAGCAGGATGGAAAGAGGGAAGTTTGGGATCAGTAAACACAGTTTTAGACTAAACCAACTGAGCTACAGTGGCAGCCACATCAATAATTCTGTTCTCCCCCATGTGGAGGAGCTGGAGATGCTCTCCTGCCCTACTCTCTACAGCCCTGCACAATGTGTTAGCTGCTCCTCTGAGCCAATCCATCTAAAATCTCCTTGTTTGGATCCTTCTGGATTGTACTCAGATTCCTGTACTTCAGTGACAGGAACTTTGGGACACAGGTCACCATCCCTGGAAGGGTTCAAAGAATGAGAAGATGTGGCCATGGGGGGGTTCAACCAAAGGCTGGACTTGATGACCTTGGAGGTCTTTTCTGACCTTAATGATTGTGCAATTCTCTGATAATGAGACAGCACTCACCAGAGAAACCAGGGAGTTTGGAGAGAGGGAGATCAACTGGGCTGAAGGTGGGTTGGAGCAATTTCAGACTTCCAAAAGCATCTGGCAAAGCCCAGAGTTGGCAGGTGAATTGCAGTGCCTGCATTCCCACCTCCAGGCTGGAGCGAGCCCAGGCTGAATCCCTGGGAGGAGCTGCCCTGCTCATGGATGGACTCAGTCCAGTCAGCCCCGAGCTGCTGAAGATCCTGGCTGAAAACACTCCTGCTTCCCTGTGCTGGACAGAACAGAACACATTCCCTCTGCAAGGAATGTTGGTTTATGGCTGTCATTGATCTTTCCTCCTTTTCTAAAATTTCTGCATAGGATTCCTCTCTCTGCTTTTCCCTCTCCTTGCCCAAAGTCCATGCTGGAGCATCCCACAATTCCTGCTCCCCAGATCCCAGTGGTGCTTCTCTCTCCTCCTGGTGCCCCAGTGATGGTGGGATACTCCCCAGTTCCTCACTCACAGTGTCTGTTCTACCCTGAAAATTGCCTTTATTGTCCTCCTGACCTGCTCCAGGTCCTTCCCAGGTCCCTCTGCCTGGCTTTTGACAGCTGAAGGAGCCTCCCTAATTCTATTTGGCAGGACAGTGAGTGCCCATCAGCCTCCCAGGAATTCTTAATTCATTTCTACTTTTGACCTACACACCAGCCCGAGGCAGTACAATTTAGTAATCAGTTATATGAGAACATCTGACTTTCTGATTTAGACCTGATGCCTCGTAATTTCATGAGGTATCCTGAACTTTTCCTATTCTTAACTTTTCCTATTTCCTCTTATTTTTTCCTAGCTGGGAGATCTCAAGGTTTCTGTCCCATGCCCATTTCCTGTCCTGTCCCCAAACCCATTCTGTCCTCACCTACTTTCTGTGGGTGGAATTCAGATTAAAAAGCTTTGATTTCCTCTTGGAGTTGCTCTACCTCATAGATTGACACCTCCAGGTAGAAACCTAAATTTAGGAGTCTCAATCTCTGAGCTAAAGAACTCCCACCCATCCTTTTTAGCTCTGTTTTATTCTTTATGGAGACAGGATGAACAGAACCGCAGATATTAATCAATAGGTGGGTTTGCCAAACATTTATACAGTGACATGATCACATAATCGTGTTTTCCTTTTTCTCCCCTTTGCTAAAATTTTCTTTCTCATTCAGCTGGAATATTTTAGTGCTGGGGCCACTGCTCCAATGTTTTCATGGAGTCTTCCTACAGCAGCTCTATTTCTGAGTGATAATAATGCTCTTAAATTAAGCATAATATAGAATTGAATGTGGATATTTCCAGGCAAACTGTCCTGCATTTCTTAGCTCTGACTTCCACCTGCTGCTCCTGACAGCCACAGGAACCATCTGCTTCTCTTCCCAGGGTCACACTGGACTATCCCAGCTGATTTTGTGTCCCCTCCAAACCTTGCCAGTGCCACCTTCCTCTCTCCTCCCAAATCACTGCTGAGTTCCTAACCATGGCTAAGCTGCAGAGCTCCTTTCTCTGGGAAAACCAAGCTTTCCTCCCACATTTTGTCCCATTTTATCTCAACTTTATTTCCTTACAGAGGACATCTGATTACCTCAGCTTAAGCACTTGAAGAGTCTTTAGAGAAAGACTTATTGACATTTGTTTGGGAGTCCATGTGCACTTTATCAGCTGCATCAGCCTTACCTACGAGCTGGGTGACATCTCCAAAGAGCTCCAAGAGATTTATGAGACACAGCCTCCTTCTGCAAGAACTGTAATGACTTCTTCCAAATAAATCACATTTATGAAATTGCCTCCTGGTTCTCTTCTTTATTATTGTAGTTTTTACCCACTTATTCAGGCTGAAGGGAGATTTAGTGATCCCTGCTTTTCCCCATTTGTCCAGGAGACCTTTTCCTCAAGGCTGAAGACACATTTGCCACTGTCCATCCCTCTTGCAGTGTGGTCAACTCGAGTGACACTTTTCATGCTACATTTAGCTTTCTCTTAATCTACTGTTTGAGGTCTTTCAGAGCCCCTGATCGAGTATCATCTTATCTTGTTGCTTTCTGACTGCTCCTTTTATTGATTTGTTCCAAAATGTCCTCGGCTGGAACTTCATTTAGGGACAATTCCTCATGCCCTCCACTGCTTCACCACTAATGTACCCCTTCCCAGCCTTCCTCTGTAATTTGTTCCCTATTATTACAGTTTCCTACCCTTCTGCCAAGTTTCTGAGGCATTTGTTATGTCAATAATTTCCTTTAAAATCAGTCTAGTTCACCTCTTTGGGGCTCCAGAGTTACAGCATTTGTATAGATATATTTTTACATTTTTTATTGATCTCATTGCCCATTTTTCACGGGACCTGCTTAGCTGGAACTTTAATTGCTGAGCCCATTCTTTGCTATTTCCTTCCTTGATGTTATTGATTTCAGCTCCTTCCATTTTTCTAAATTGCATGAATTTTCTTTCTCTTGAAGAGGAGCTGGGATCTGGAGCCATGTGCAATTGTTTATTTGGTGAGTTTCCACAACTGCCAGCCGTAAAAATCCCTCCTTGCTTTGGAATGTTAAAACCTAGTTTGCAATGTTGATTTATATAGCTTATCTCCCCTGTAAAAACTACCTCACCAACGACTCAGAATCTGCCTGTCTGCTGCTGTGACAATTTATAACTCAGTGATTTCACTTCCAAGTCTCTTTCCTACTCACTGCTGACGTTGGTACCCACATCACTCACACCACCAGCTCCCTCTAGCACCAAGTGTGGACACAAAAGTCCAGCAGAGCTCAAAGCATTGCAGAAAATGAAGCTTTTTTCTCCCCCCATGTTTCAGTAATACATTTCATTAACACCTCCTGGTTTGAGACTTTGGTGATTGCTCACTCTTGTTCAATTTTTTATTTTCTCTAATTCCCATGTCTGTTCCTGGCACACTTCAGGCAGGCAGTTGGATCTTTTTTTATATATTTTGGTATCCGTTTCCTCTTTCATAAATGTGGTACAAAGCACTTGTTTCTATTTATCTGTTGATTTTTTTGATCACTTTCTTCTCCAGGTTAGAAAATCTGATCCCGACCTTCAAAGTGCATCCTGGTTTTACCACAGACTTTGAGTGAGCTCTTTGTTAAATCACACCGATGATTAATTAAACAACTGCACAGAGCACCAGGACACACCAGCAGGATTCCAGCTCAAACTCCAGCCCGACAGGGCACCCACATTACAATGAAAACCTCTGGATGAGGAGCTGCCAGCTCTGAGCTGCCAGGAGGAGGAATTTGGCTGGATCCAGGGCTGCCAGAGGGGCTGCTTTGGGCAAGCGCAGCCCAGCCTTGCTGGGAGCCCACCCAGTGCCTCTGCTCACGGACCTGCCCTCACCAAATCCATCAATCCCTGCCCCAGGCCTGTTTCTGTGCCTGCACAAGGCACTGACATCCATCAGAGCAGGGGCTGCAGCAGATGGGCTCTGCCTCGCACAGAAACAAGGTAAGTGTCTGGCCCAGCCAGAAATGCTGGGCACACTGATCCAGACCATATTTCTTTAGTCTGCTTCTCAGAGAATCATGTGGAACAGTTTCAAAAGCTTTCCTAAAGCAAAATATGTCCCATCTGCTGCCTCCTCTTCATCCCCTAGACATTATTTTCTCAAGGAAAGAAATTACAGTGAGCTTGCCTGATTAATTCTTGCTAAATCTATGTCTTTGCCTTTCCATCTCCTATTTGCTTTAAATTGATCACATAGTATTTTTTTGTTTTAGACTTATTTCTGGGAAGAGTGGTCTCTCATTCCTTGGTTTGTCTTTTTCAAAGGACTGAACTGTGTTTGCCTTTGGACAGAGCTCAGTGATCTCACCTGCCTTGCAGGAGCTTCCAGGGCAGCCACTAAAGCTGCAGTAATTGCTTCAGCTCCTGCCTGCACTGCCCACATGGCTCTGCCAGCACAGCCCCAGAGCAGTTTGGGGCCAGAGCTGCTAATCTGGGAAGACAAAGAGAGAACAAATCTAAAGCACAGACCCGGCATAAAAGGACGAGAGGGACAAGGCCTCGCTCACCCTCTGCTCTCCTCTCACAATAAATAGTTTAGCCCAGTTCACAATCACACAATGGGCTGGGTTGGGAGGACCTTAAAGTTCATCTTGTTCCACTCCCTGCCACGGTTCCAACCCTTCCAGGCTGCTCCAAGCCCTGTCCAACCTTGGCCACTCACAGGGATGGGGCAGCCACGGAACACGCTGCTAAATTAGCAGGAAGCTGCCTTCCAGCTGAGGAGAAGCAGGCTGCCAGCTCCAGCAAGGCTCTGGCTGAAAATCCATTTTAAAATAGAGAATTTTTGGTCGACTGTGCTGCCGGGGATTCAAGCAGCAGAGCACGGAGCAGCTGCAGGAGTGCTGACAGATTTGCTGACTTACAGGGAGAGCACAAAGGGGCCTCTCCTGAGACACCTGCCTGGGAAATGCTGGGGAGGAGCAGCAGGTCCTGCTGCATGTCACACATCCTAAAGGGAAATGCAAGTGAAGGATCCTGGAAGGCAAAGTCGGACTGCTGGCTGAAGATTTAGCCCCAGGGTGCTGTTGGCAGTTTCTCTGAAATGCTCCCAGTTCCACACGCAGCTCCAATTAGGCACAGGGGGAGGAGATGCTCTCCGGAGGTGATGGGCTCCATCAGAACTCCACAGAAATCAGACTTTGGGAAATCAGGCTCAGGAAAACATATAGGATGTGTTTAATTAAGTGGGAGCTGGGGGAAGTCTGTCATGAGCTAAGGGGGAACAGATTGCTGAGGGTTGGTACCACACAAATACTCTGTGTATCGAGCCAGTGAAGAGAAAGAGCTTAGTATACAGATAATAGCTGAAATTTTATATATCAAAATGGACTAAGAAGCTAAATAAAGCTACCCCCTTAATTAAGAACTATAAATACATGGATATAAAAATGGGGGGGGTTGTATTAAATTAAAGGGGAAAAATAGCAAGATGAAATAAAACACGGGTCATAAAATCAGCAACAAACAGCAAATCCCAGTGACAAACCCAACAGAGTGCTAAAATATATGGCCATAAACTACAGAAAAGTGAGTATAAGTCATAAAAGTGAAAGATTCTTTTTTTATATCAAAGAGAATGTTTTAAGGAATCAGACTGAAATTCTTACTGGAAAAGACCATACATTGAAAGTGTCTGGCAGTGAGAATGTAAATACATGAGCAGAGCTACCCCATCAGTCACCAGAGAAAGGAGACTGAGTGCTTAATGCTGAGAGGTGAAATACCAAACATGGCCCCCTCTATTATTCATAAAATAAATGGATATAATGGCACAAAGGGGAAAAAAGGGTTAGAGAAGCAATTTCCAGGAGCAGAGGCTGCTGTGCAGAGCTCCAGACCCTGAGCAGGCACTGAGAGGCTGCTCCTGCTTAATCTCCTGTGAGGTACAAGAGCAGAGAGTTCAAGGAGAGGCAGGGGATGGACCAGCAGAGAATTTGGGCTGCTCTTGGAGCACAAAACTCCTGTTGGAGTGCAGATCTCAGGGGTCTCAGCAAGCACAGAGCTCCCCACAATTCAAAGTGAAGCAAGATGAAAGAGCAGTGGTCAGAAATAAGGAATCCACTCGCCTCCTCTCAGCAGCACTGAAACAGAATCCCACAGAATCAGAGAATTCACAGGGCTGGAAAAAAACCTTGGAGATCATCAAGTCCAGCAATGAAACCCCCAGTACATCCAATTCTGGTGCTCCCATCCAACACTGTGGGAAGATTGGATTGGGGGCAGAAAAGAGCCATAAAAAGGATATGAGGAGAGGAGAATGTGTAGCTGGGAAGCTTAAACAGCTCAATTGTGGGGCAATTCCATAAGAACTTTCACAAGGGGGAAATATCAACCAAGGCTTTTTAATCTCGCCGAGACAGAAGAAAGACTGAGGACTGAAAAATGAAAGTGATTCAAAGCAGAAATGAAACCCACATTTTTTAACAGCAGTGATGATTAAATTTGGGAACAAACTACCACCTGAAGTGATGGATTTTGCAACTCTTGACATCTGGAACATATGTTCCTGTGAAAAGTTCAAGTTTTGATAAATAAGGATTTTTTTCTTCCCTGAAAAATAATTTTGTCAGAAAATTCTTCGCCACTGTTCGGGTTTCTTGTCTACTTAAAAAAGATAAAAGATGAGACAGAGAAGCAGCTTTGTATGTTGAAAGTTGGTCAAAATGATAATAAAAGCAGAATAATGGAATTCCTAGATAAGGAGTATGATATGGCAGGAGTTAATTATCACAGCGACTGTAATGAAAATTTTGCATCACTAATATTCCAGAACTATTTGAACATTTCTTTATAATAATGATCAAAAGGGAACTGCTTGACATAATCTACTTGAGCACTCGAGAGCCTTCTGATAGTGTTTTTCAGGCAGGGCTAATCCTGAGGAATCCTGAAATTGCGGATGCTCCCACACGCAAAGCACAGCCAGGGCACCAGGCAGAGCCCTGATGTCACAAACAGGAATTTCCCCCCAGCTCGGCCTCCTCTGCGAAGGTGTTAAGTGGCATCGTTCCAAGGATCATTTTTAATTGCAATCAAGGCACCAAGAACTCTTGCACAAGTGCTTTTAAATACACTACAGGAATGAAAAATGACACATGAGGCGCTGACAAGTTGTGGAGCATCATTAACCACACCAGAGCCATTAACGAATGTGCCAAGGCAGGCTGGTACAGCTGTGTGGAATTCAGGGGGAGCTGGGCTCCACAGCCTTGGATTTTTTTTTTAGTCTAACACTTCAGAAGAGTGAAGCTCATCCTGAATCAATAGGATGTGAAGCATCACTGAAAAAAAAAAAAAAAAAAAAAATCCTCTCGGGATTTTTTATTGGCCTGAGAATTGTGGCACTCCTCAGTAAATGTCAGGCTTATCAGGGTTGTGAGTAAGCATCAGTTAGCTCTCAAACGAGCTGACTCTGTTCATTTTTCTCAGAACTGTGTGTAATATTCTCCTGGCAAGGAACAGCTCTTTTAGTAGACTGCAGCACAAATTTGTAAAAGGAGCTTGTCTCAGCTCTGATCCAAAAACCAAAAGAGATCCAGATTAGATGCCTGTGGAAAGAGCTGCTTTTTGACTACAAAGCCCAGATCATTTGGAGTTAAAACGATGCAAGAAGTACAAATTTCTCCTTTTCAGATCACAACAGATGCACCAATTGTAAGAAAACTTTCTTCCCTAGACTTGTTTACCTACTTCAAATTACATCAGTAGCTTCAAGTGTATTTTTGACCCGTGAGTGGTTAATGACATCAATCTCTCCAATACATATTCATCCCTTTCTAAAGACCCTCTCGTTATTTCTCCCATGTAGCTTTCTTCCTTCTAGTGCTCGCTGAGCCCCAGCAGCCTCGTGGTGAGATCTTCATTAGCATTCAAATAAAAATTCATTGTTTGCCTGTGTAGTGGGGAGAGGAGCCATCACAAGTGTTTACATTGCGAGCCGCGTTTCATTTGCTCCTGACAGAACATAACAAAGCACAGCAAAGGCTGCGCTGGGTCAGGTGAAGGTTCCCCTGCTCCAGCAGCAGCTTTCCAATCCAGATGCTCAGGGAAGGGGTTTGAGAACACACCAGGAATGAAGCAGCGCTTTCCTGGAATGTTATTCTGTTTCCCAAAAATGTGTGTCTGGGGACTTGGCGAGTCACAATCCTTGGTTTTACTGTTGAACAGGTTCTGCTTTAACTTCCCTCCATTAACTTCTCCCACTACCCCCGGAGCACAAGTAAACTTCAAGCATCCATAATATCCCATGGCAAGGGATTTTACAGCTCCATCACAAGGTTTGTCAAGAACCATCAACCACATTATGCTGATTTTCAGTTGTTGCTTTGGAAGAGACACTAAAGGGGCTCCTCAGTTTGGAGAGAGCAAGGAGGATGTGAGTGAGGCTTGTAAAATTAGGGTGAGGCCACAACCCCTGTCCTGTGTCCAGGTCTGGGCACCAAATTGTGAGAGAGGGGAATGGAGCTGGGAAGGGGCTGGAGCCCCAGGAGAGGCTGAGGGAGCTGGGAAAGGGGCTCAGCCTGGAGAAAAGGAGGCTCAGGGGGGCCCTTGTGGCTCTGCACAAGTCCCTGCCAGGAGGGGACAGCCGGGGGGGTCGGGCTCTGCTCCCAGGGAACAGGGACAGGAGGAGAGGGAAGGGCCTCAGGCTGGGCCAGGGGAGGCTCGGGGGGACAGCAGCAGGAATTTCCCCATGGAAAGGGTGCTCAGGGATTGGAAGTACCCAGGGAGGTTCAGAGTGCCCATCCCTGGAGGTGTCCAGGGAAGGGCTGGAGGTGGCACTGAGGCTCTGGGCTGGGGACAAGGTGGGGAAGTGGCACAGCTGGGACTCCATGAGCTGGGAGAGCTTTTCCAACCTCAACAATTCTGGGATTCTGGGATTCTCTGGTCATATCTAGGACAAGTGGACAGTGCAGACAGAGGAACCATGGCCTCACCCATGAGATCACTTCTTGTGGAGCTCTGAGTAGGTCCCTTAGTGCCCTTTCAGGACCCTTTAACAAGCTCCAAACCTGTCAATTTGTGGTTTCTCACTAGAAAAAAATTCCCAAATACATTGTGGTTTATCTGTTTATTCTGTTTATCATTTCTCCTCCCTTGCTCAGCACAGCCTCCACTGTGCCCATCTGCACCTCTGCACTTCACTCCTGGGGACCTTCTCCAGGATTGTTGTGACATCTCCCAACTTCCATCCCTCCTGCAGGGAAACTCATTTAAGTGACAGGTTACACACTATTGTAGCTCCATAATTGCGTATTTGTTTTCCTCCAGAGCTCTTGAGTGATTACCAGATGGTCTTGGTAATTTCTGACTCTTCATCTTATCAATTAGTCCTAAAATGAATTTTATTGTCATTTAATTTGAGATGGTTCCTTACACTTGTCCCCATAAGTTTGGTTCTCATGGGAGAACAACCTCCCTCCACTACAGACAGCACCAACACAAAGCTCACTTCACTTTCCTGCATGAAATCCTCTTAGAGACTGGTCATCTGTTTACCAAACCTCTTCAAAAATAGGATTCTGGAAATTTTAAATATATTTTTACAATATTTCTGTGATTCCTTCAGTGAGTTTGCACCTTAAAATTTTCCCTTGCCTGTCCTACAGGTTTAGCTTCACAGTTAATGGGTTTTTTATTTTTTTCCCATAGTTTCTTTATTTGCTCAGAAACCCCTGATTTTGAATACTCTCCATTCTGCTGTTACAATATTGCCTTTTTGGTCCCTTGTAGAATTATTTCACTTAGTGATATATTGCTCTGAGCTTCAGATAGGGTGGGTTTATCTCCTTTCTCATCTCCTGCATCCTTAGAGCAGCTGCTTTTAATTTCCTTTTAGGAAGCTCCTGCACTTTTGAATAGGTCTCATTTTTAAGTTAGGTGGTACTGTGAGGGAGTTGGGGGGGAAATCAAATATTCCTCAGATAATGTCACTAATCCCTCTGGAAAAAGAGAGGGGAATTCACCAAGGTTTTCAAAGGAAAGAGGAGGAGGAAAGGATGTGCAGCACCTCCAGCTGGAAAGGGAAGGATGGGGAGGACTCTGCCCTGGCACTGCAGGGAGCAGGGACCTGGATTCTGGAAGAGGTGAGCAAAGGAACTTCCAGCACCAAGCAGGGCCTGGTAAAAGACAGGGAGGGAATTCAGAGAAGCAATTCCCAAAGGAAAATTCCTGTTCAAAAGCAGGAATGCTCCTGTGTCAGCAGAATGATGCAAACTCAATGTTCAGCTGGAAGGATCTCCTGTAATTCCAGGCTCCCTACACTCACACAGGAATGGGGACTGGGACACAGCTGCCACACGTGGCCTTTGCTCAGCATTCCAGCCCTGGCTCTGGATCTGTGGGGGCTGTGGGAAGCTTGGGGGAGAGCCTGTGTGCACCCCCACACCACAGCTCCCAGTGCTCAGCAATTATGGTTCACAGGAGCTCATGGCTCACAGGTGCTGGGAAGGCAGCCCTGGATCTTTTCTGGGTGATTGGCATCCAGGTCCTGGAAAAAACCAATCTCACAGCAACACAAGGGGATGCAGTGTGGGCCACACTCAGGGTACTTGGGGTCCTGGCACTTCTGGAATGTCTGGTACTGTGTGGATAGGAAGTGTGTGTCTGTTTCAATGAAAACACAATAAAAGATATGTCCAGGCAGTTTTCCCCAGAGCTGCAGGTGCCCAGCCCCTGGGGACAGGCTCCCTGCTCCTGCAGACGAGGTTCCAAGCTGCAGTGGCCATGGAATAGCAAGCAGGCAGCTGGCAGATCCCAAACAAACCTGCCAGATGTTGCAGCCCCACAAGGGAGCCACTCTCCTGTCCTGCTGTGCCTCCCAGTGGGTTGGCTCCTTGCAAAGAATGCTGGAAAACAGGGCTGGCTTGACAGCTCCTCAAAATTGGTGCTAGCACAGGTTTGTGGAGTGAGCAAACACCAAGAAGAAATAAATCAGGGCTGGGAGAAAAGCTGCTCTCCACTCTCCCTCCAGCGTGGCTTGTTTACACTCTGCACTGCAATCTGAAAAATGCCATCTCTAATGAATACTAAATAGTGGGAGGCTTCTCCTCGGCAGCCTGCTGCTGGGGCTGATTGCTGTGCAGGAGAATGTGCTGGTGAGAGAGGGGCTTGGCTGTGGCTGTTTCATGCAGTCATAGAAACTGTCAAGCTCAGGTGCCTCTGTGATCTGCAGGCAGCCTCTCTCCCTGCACCCTTTCCTGGCTACCCATTTATTTTTAAAACGTTCCATTGTTACTGTCGCTCAGGTCTTGCAGCCAATTTTCATGTCATTATTATTTCTGTCGCTTTAAAATTTATCTACTTATGCAATTTTAATCCTTTTTCTTTTTTCTTTCTTTTTTTTCTCTCCCTAAACCAATTCACAGTAATATGTTAACAGCTGCCTTGTAGTGGAAGTCACTGGGAGTTAATACTCCCGAGCCCTCTCTGGTAGGAACTGACTCACCTCAGTGGTATAAATTTGTTCTACACTGCCTTGTACCCCTCTCCTCAGAGCATTCACATGGATCTGCTTCATCACCAGGAACATTCCCGACCCTGCCTGTGCAGAGGCCATAAAAAAAAGAAGGATACCAGCAAGCCAGAACACTTCTCCACACACAAATGGCATCTAAAATACTTCTGCAGCTCCTTAAGCTGTAAGGATGAGGAAGGAGAAGGGGATATCTATTGCAGAAGATGGGGGATAAAAAAGGAAGAATCATAACAGAGCCCCTGCTCACACTTCAGTATTCCTGCATGAAATACATGGAATACTTCTGCCTTTATTTGGGGAGTTTGATGACATTTTTGGTTTTTCTCCTCCACCAGCAGTTCCACCTTCCCTGGGAGGGCGGGCAGGCCCTGGCACAGGGTGCCCAGAGCAGCTGTGGCTGCCCCTGGATCCCTGGAAGTGTCCCAGGCCAGGCAGGATGGGGCTTGGAGCAGCCTGGGACAGTGGGAGGTTTCCCTGCCATAGCAGGGATGACACAGGATGAGGTCCCTTCCACCCCAAACAAGTCTGGCATTCTGGGGTTATTCCAAACAATTCAAGGCATTCCCATGGTGATAATTCTACATAACAAAAATGCAAAGCAGAAAAGGCACTGACCCAAAGGCTTGTTAATGCACACATAGCTCAGAGTTTGCTGGGTGATATTTTTTATAAAATACTGAATTCAGGCAAAATCAGTGTTTCTGAATAACAGCATCGTTCATCCCAACTGCAATGGTTATTCTTTCCTCCACCACTCATCTGCTGGAGTGTTCACATAAATATGCATGCACTTCCCACCCACACAGTATCAAACACTCCACAAGTGCTACAGAGCCCAGGATAATCCGTTGTTTTGGAGGGATCAAACCTGCAGCCACGTGTGTGCAGTGAGCAGGAGATTCCAAAGCCCAGCACAGGGGCACTTCTCACTGAGCTGTGCAAAGGTCACCCTGTGCTGTGATTAAGCTCCTGTCAACACTGAGCCTGTAGGAGAGTTCAGAAAACACTCTGCAAACAAGAGCCAGGCTCTCTGGGTTAAAAGGTTATGAAATTTAGTCTAATCTCTAGGTCTATTTTCTTAGATGTTCACTACCAATCTATTACAGCAAAAAAGTCTGTGCACCCCAAAATTGGGTTTCCCAGCTTCTTCTTTCACAACTTCTTTTACCTGGCCCTGTCATATTTAATATAGAATCACAGACTGGTTTGGGTTGAAGGGACTTTAAAAATCACCCTATTCCACCCCTGCCATGGCAGGGACACCTCCCACTGTCCCAGGCTGCTCTAAGCCCCAGTGTCCAACCTGGCCTTGGGCACTACCAGGGATCCAGGGGCAGCCACAGCTGCTCTGGGCACCCTGTGCCAGGGCTCCCCACCCTGCCAGGGAAGAATTTTTTCTCAGTTTCTAATCTACCAGACAATTTCTACAAGGCTGCTCAGACTTGCAGTTCAAACTGTTCAGAATTCTCTCAAGACTCCCTTGAAATCTCTTTTTTAAGTCATACTGATTTGCATCATCATTTCTCAGACTGAAATGAAATAATTTCTTTTTGTCAAAACATTCCTTCCACCACTCTCTTGAAAACCACTTGTGACTCTGTGAATTATCACAGGAATTTCACATTTGGCACAGCCTTTCTCCCAGTGAGAGGTTTGGATCTGTTGCCTTCCCAACTGTCCACAAAGTTCTCACACTTTCAAACACTGGGAGCTGTCCACAAATCAAGCAGGCCAAGTAAGATATCAAAAGCTTTAACACCCAGGAAAAGTAAAACAGCAGAATAATCAGAATGCTTTCTAAGTGTACAGAAACTAACAGGGAGATGAGTCTTGTCTACGTGAGTCCCTCAGGAACAAAACAAGCTGATGCAATCCAATTCTTCTCTCCAACGGATGAGACTTTGTGGATAAGGAAAAAGCAGCAGATCCCACACACCTGAGGCTCCTGACATTGTCCCACATGACATCCATAAGTGAAGAATGCCTTGGCTGAAGTCCTGACACAAATCTGGTTGGAATCTGCAGTCTGAGAGCAGTTCCCAATGGCTCACTGTGAAATGCAAAGGACAAATTGAATGGTTACTCAACTGCTCAGAAGATCCATTCAATATTTTATTGATAGCCTGGATGAGGGAATGGACTGTGCGTTTATTAAATCTGCCAAGATTAAATCTGTGAAGAGCGGCTGCAAATACATGGGGGAAAGCAGCATTCAAAACTTTTGACAACTTGGACAAGTCTATAAATGCAGAAGGCTTGTAAAAAGCAGAGTGGTTTTACTCAGGCAGGAGTAAAGTGCACAAATACAGCTGGCAGAAAGCAGTCTGGAAAAACAAACAATCTGAAGGTTCTGCTGGATCCCAGGCTGTCCTGAGCAGAGAGAGAGGTTATTATCCTGAGCAGGTCTATCAGCAGAATTACCTGCCAGACATCTCACAGGTCCTCTGCTGTCCTCTGCAACACCTGAGTGCAGAGGCACGGCCAGGTTTGGGTGCTGCTCCTCGGGAAAGGCTGACAGGCAGAGCAGCAGGACAAGGGAAACATGACCTGAATCAAGAGACTGAGAACAGGAGGTGCTCAACAGAGAGCAGAGCATGGAGAGGTGCAGGAACACCCTGACAGTGCAGGGCTGATGCAGGAGCAGCCCAGTGCCAGGTCAAAGTCTGCTAAAAATGCAAGTGAAACAACTGCTCTGCACACACCAGGAATGTCACAAGCAGTTCTGATTCTGCTGTGGTAGGAGGAGATGGACTGAGTGATCATCTGAGAGCTCATCCAGCTTCACTTTTCCAGGGTTCTGTACCTAGCTAAGGCTGATTAGAGTTTGTCTGTCCCCAGTTTGCCCAGATGTACCCAGCAGCTTCACACAGCATTTATATAATTTCTGCATCAACATCCTCATTAAGGTTAGTGGTTTATGTTCATCATACCATCTTAGGACTCCCTGTCTCACAAACACCTTATCAAAATGCTATTTGCCAGACCAACGTGACTCACAGCTCATCCATCAAAAGCCATTTTAATAATTAGTCTTCAAATACTAATTCAATTAAATCTTTGTATCTTGATTTTCCTTCCAACCTGCGCAATGGGCAAAAGGGCTTGTAATCCTTTGGCACTGCTTCTCTCAGACTCACAGGATCCAGATCAGAGCTGCTGGTGCCAGTCTCCCATCCCACTGACAGGATTTCAGAAACAACTACAGTTTTAGAAAACACTGCAGACATCTTGGGCTCTCAGCTGCAGATTCTCACAGACACCAGGTCACTGCAGCTGCCCCCAGCATCCAGTCCAATCCCTGGCACAAAGGCAGGACCAGCTCTCCCTGTGTCCATTCTGACATCAGAAAAAAATCTTCAAATACTTTAATCTTCCCCAGATTACCCATTTCAGTGATTCTACATCCTACATCACCCATTCCTGTTGTTAGTGCAGTTCAGCCTGTTTTCTCCAGCCATTTTCCCATGGAAAGCAGCTGAAGCTGCAGTGACCAGGCTAACACGACAACTTCTGAGCCAGATGAATTCTCAGGGTGTCAGGGAAAGCAGGCCTGCTTTATCAAACAATTATAATCAATTACCAATATTGATCAGAAGCAGCTACAGCTGAGCTTCCTGCTGGTTCCATGGAATTAAATGGCTGTGCTGGAAGAAGAGCAAAGATCTCTGTGAAATGGTGCAGGTTCTGAGATTTATGAAAGCACAGCTCGATTTCATTGGCATTCCATCAGTTAAATCAACATTATATAAACCCTTATATATAGGGGTTCTTATATAAAAGAAATCATGCAAGTCACAGACCTCGTTAGCTCTGTGTACCACTGCTAAATTGAGTTGGTATGTCAGAGAGTAGAAACCCAAAAGATTCCTGATTTATCATCTTAATTCTTTACATCTCCTCTCAAGAATCCACAGTGCTGTCATTCTCTCCTCCATTCCCATTACCTTCCTTGTAACATATTGGCCTTCTTACTTTTACTGAATAATTCCTGGTCTATTATATCTATAATTATACTAATAATTAAGCATGCCTTTTCATCAGCTAGCAGCTAATTACTTCTGTTCCTACCCAGCTTGCTCAGAAAACAGTCAATTCATCTGTATCCCCATCACTCTCGCCGTTGCTAAGCACTCAGTGCCACTCAGCAGTGCCACTGTCACGGTGTGGGGTGGCTCAAGGTGCTCTGCACTCCCCGAGTGCTGCTGCCTTTCACCCCCACAGGGGTTTCTCACCTCAGAGAAGGCTTTACTCACCTGCCTGCTCACAGCTCTGGAGCTGTCCACGAGCAGCTCCTGATTTCTGCAAGGAGCAGTCATTGCAGAGACAGAAAGGATTGGATTCCAAATCATCCTGTACCCACTTGTGGGTCAGAGCATCCCCAAGGTTGTGTTAGATGGGAACTGGAGTCAGGAGGTCTAAACTGTTGATTTTTTGGACTCCTGTGAAGCTTTTGGCACAGTCAAAGGAATGGAGCACTTCTCCTACAATGAGAAGCTGAGGGAATTGGGATTGTTCACCTGGACAGGAGAAGCTTTGGGCTGAGCTCAGGGTGGCCTTGCAGGGCCTGAAGGAGCTGCAGGAAACATGGAGAGAGACAATTCCCAAGGGCTGGAGGGACAGGACACAGGGAATGGCTTCCCATGGCCAGAGGGCAGGGCTGGATGGGATATTGGGCAGGAATTGTTCCCTGGGAGGGTGGGCAGGCCCTGGCACAGGGTGCCCAGAGCAGCTGTGGCTGCCCCTGGATCCCTGGCAGTGTCCAAGGCCAGGCTGGACATTGGGGACAGCCTGGGACAGTGGGAGGGGTCCCTGCCATGGCAGGGGTGGGATGAGCTTTAAGGTCTCTTCAACCCAAAGCAATTGAGGATTCCATGGTTCTATGATTCTCTGGTGTGAAGAACCTCTGCTCTCATACCTTGTCTCTCACCCTGGATCTTTCCTGATCTGCTGATGTGACAGCTGGACATTGTCACTGTGCCTCTGCTCCTTACTCTGCTTCCCACCAACACCCTGGCCCCAATCACTCATGCCAATTAGTATCAAACTTCAGTGACGTGGTGATAAATCAGCTCAGATTGTTTTTATTTCCCCAATTTTCTGTCATTTGGTCCATTGTAGGCTGCAGACAGAAGTGGATGTTTCAGGGCAGGAATTTCCACCATCACCAGCTTTGGCAAGTTGTTTCTTTGCCTGTTCCTCAGGTAATGAAATCAGGGAAATTACCATTAGTGAAATGTTAATGGCTGGTATTTCCAGCCTTCCCAGAGACTGAGTTAGGCTAAACCCTTAATCCTTTTATCTGACTCATGACTGCATCCACTGAAATGAAGCAATGTTGGCAAATGAAGTGGTTGTGCCTGATTCCAGTGAAAGGAAAATTGGAAAATGAGGGAATTTGTTACAGAAAATGCTCAGAGTGGCAGCCAGAAAGGTAAAATGTTTTCAGATGGCAGGTAGACTATTTTAGGATTTTATATTGGAGGCTCAAAGCAAATGCATATAACCTGTCAAAAAAAGAGACTTGAGAGGAAAACAAAAAGCTTGCATCATAAAACAGCAGGATCAGGGAGGCTCTTGGAAGTTAAAAGGTATCCTGCAAAAAGCTGAAGTTGTGTCTGAAAAAGGAAATCTAAAAAGAACATAAATTCTGGCAGACTAAATGTAAAAGCACAAAAACATAGACGGAAGAAAGAGTTTAGAAGCAGTTTGCTAAAGAAATAGAAAAGAATGTTATAAATCCTTCTTGAGCACATCAAGAGCAAGGAACTTGGAAGAGCCACACAGGTGTGGAAGGAGCACTCAGAAAACACAATGCAATCACAAAAAAAATCCCAAATTCTTGGGGTTTTGTTCAGACCTCTGTTCACCTGGAGAATCCTGGAAACTCTCAACCAGGATCTTGTTTATAAGGCCTTCACAGAAGGCTTGTCTTAATTTAGGGGTGTTAAGTGGAGATTACAAAGCAGATAAAAGGAATAGCAACATTTCATTGGGCGCCCGATGGAATTCACACCAGGTTTTTATAGAATGTTAAATATGAATCATCACTGAGCTAATACCCTGAGTACGTAACCTTTTGCTGAAAATTGCTGTGATTATCAAAGGACTGGAAGGTAACTAATAAGAAATCAGGTTTTTAAAATAAATCCAGTGGTGATTCAAGAAGCCTCAGACCACTAAGCCCAGTGTCCATATGGGTCATGTTGGCTGAAGCTCCAGTAAAGAACAGAATTAGTGAATACATGAATAAAAGTAACATGTTAAGGAAAAGTAAACATGACTTTTGTAAAAGGAATCCAAGCCTTCTAAATCTACTGGAATTCTTTGAAGGAGTCAAAAGCATGTAAATAACAGAACTCCAGCTGAGAATTTTTCCCTGCATTTCCAACTCACCCCAAGCTTCCAGAAACCTCATGCATAGAAGGTCTCATCAAAGGCTTTTAAATAAACTAAAACAGCCAGAGACTACAGGTAAGGACCTCACAGTGTTACAATTTAGCATTGGAAAAAGAAGATTATCCTAAAAGGAAGAGTTTTCACAGTGGAATATGATCAGCAGTGGAGTCCCATGGGGATTACGGTCCACGGTGTTCAATGTGCTCAAAAATGATTTGAAAAGTTGGGGTAGAAGTGAAGAAGTTTTCTGATAAAAACTAAATTAATTAGGATAATATTTACTCCAAAAAGTTCAAGATGCCACGACACTGAGCAAGCCTCCTGACAAAGTGGAAGATAAATTTCAGCCCTGACAACTGTAATCTGGTTACTCACAAAAAGCAACACTCTACACACAGAGTGATGGGCTCTGAGCTAGTTTGCACAATTTTGGAAATGCATCTCAACATTATAACAGCTTGTTCTATGAATATATGACCCCATTGCTCAAGAGCAGGCAAAAAAAAAAAAAATCCCGAAGTGTTAAATTCTTAGGAGAGAAAAGTAGAGCCCTGCCCCTGTTTACATTCACGGCAGCTCTGCTTCTCCAGCAGCCAGGCATTTCTGGTACCCTCACCTGAGACAAAAAGAAACTCTAACAGCAAAAAGAAAAGCTACATGGCAGGATGACAAACATGGGGAGTACAAAACTGCTTTCATGTGAGAAACAGAGTTAGCATGAATGAGAGGCTGAGTAGGAAGGGATCGCTTGGCATTTGTCGTTGCCAATTGTGCCGAGCAGGCCAGGTGCCAGCAAGGGGAGACGGACACCGAACACGAGCTCTGTCGTGTGCCTCTTTGTTCAGCTGCTGAAGCCTTCATATCCTGTCAGGCAGCAATTCCAAGGGCTCTGGCAGGACTGTGACAGCTCCGTTTCCTACATAATCCCAGCGTGCTTTCAGGGAGATATAAGGGGAAAGGAGGAATGAAAGGCTTGCAGTGTTTTTTGTGCCCGTTACCTCGAAATCGCTGCTCATTAGAGGTCTCCACTTCCTTTCCCAGCTGTCCTCCCCCACCACAATTTCAGACTTAAAATAAATAAAAGTAATAACCCCCCACACACACACACTTAGGCTGTGTTTACTAACATCTGCCTATGGTGACCCAGCTGTTTCTTGCCAGCCCCTTCAGGGATGTGTTTCAAAGCGGCTCCTCTCACCTTTTCACGCTTCTCTCATTTCCCAGCTCCTCTGAGCACTGTGGGTTCAGGCTGTTAGCTCAGCTCTGCCTTTCAGTCACTTGTGCACTGACTTGTACCAGTCAATGCCAAACCTGGTAACAGCCTCACGCTCCTGGTGAGCCATTAATAATACACCAGCAACCATTTTAATTGCAACCAGGCATCTGGAATTTTGGAGCTGCACGCAGAGTTCCTTCTCCCCACAATATTATTGTCCCATTGTGCATTTTGGAGTTTAGCTCTCATTAAAAGTAATAGAGGGAAATAGTCTGTGGCAAAGTGAATGTGTTTGTTTTCACAGTTCACCTCCTGCTCCTCCACACTCAAACACTCTCACTCAGTGACAAGACCACAGCTGCTGCCATCGTTTACTTACCTGAGGAATGCAAGATTTAGCTGGAGGGACACTGGAGTTTTCTGTTTGTTAGTTATCAGGTCAACAACTCTCACCTTATCACTTCAGTTTCCATTCTGTTGATAAAACCTGTCAGCCTTCCTTGAGTGGTTCCAGGCCCTCAGAAGAAATCACATTAAATTGGCACAACCAACTAAATCTGTAAGGGATGTGCTCCTGCCTAACCAAAGGGAAGGGGGGAGGGCTTGGATTTCTTTCCCTCTTCCTCCTTGAGCAGTTCCAGTGTCCGAGCCCTTGGAGCTGTGTTGAAATCCTCCCTGAGGATTCAGCAGTTCAAGTCAGATCAGGTCTTTGACTATGGCCCAGAGGAGATGTCTGTGGAGCTGAAACTGATATGTGTAAGTGCAAGAGACAATAATCATTTCTTCAAGTAGAAACTAAAAATACCCACAAGAAAGTGGAATTCATAATGGAGATTTTAAAGATCTGTGACACACCAGAGCCTGAACAGGGGTTTTAATAAGAGGCAGGCCAATTTAATTGGTCAGGGCCAGCAATGCTTGGCTGGGTGAGGGGCTCTGAGGTCTCACACTCGCAGTGAAAGCCCGGAGCGTCACTGGACAAGCCGGTGTCACAGCACGGCCGTGTCACAGCCAGGGACAACCTCTGTCACCAACATCACACGGCCCAGCCACCAGGATAAGGCACTAAAAAGAGGAGGCAGAAGCTGGCAAAGGAACCTTCCTAAAGGTAATTGCAGGAGTGACCACCTCCACGTGCCGTTTGTTTCATTAGAGCTCTGGGCACGCAGCTAAAGCAGCCCGTTAAGTTTTAAAGTCTGTTAGGGCTGACTTAACAAGGACTTGCTGAGCACCTCAGTCTGAATTCACATCCTTCCCCTGTGAAAACTCTCCTGGAGTGTTTGTGGAAACCCAGAAATAACTTCCGTGGACCATTAAATTACAGACAATCACCACCCAGAGCTCCCTGTCCTCATGGCACGGCTCATCAATCAGGTTTGCTGTCACCGTGTCTCTTCTCATAGCAGTCACCAGAAGGCTCTGAGCTCCCTCCGAATCCATGTGACATTTACTGTCAGGGGCTGTCAACACCAAGAGATTCTCCCAGGGCCTCCGAGTTCATCACAACGAGATCTATCCCCAGAGCTGCTCCCAGTTCCAGCTCTGGATTACAGTGACTGACTGAGGGGCTTTGCAGCACTCAGGGAACAGGGAAACAGCAGCATGAGCTACAGCCACAGCCCACGTACCTTTGTTTTCTCATTCTCTTTTCTTATTGTACAACTGCTTTAAGAGAGGTCTCAGGCATGTGATTAATTAGTCTCCCTCAAAAATATCCCTTATAAATTTATCAAGACAAAGCTGAGATTGTTTACTCAGAAATTTCGCCTTCCCATCTTTAGCATTGATCCTGCCTTCACTCTCTGTTTAACAACATAGTGACCTAGTGGAAAAAATTTATAAAACTTAATAAATTGCAGTTGGCAGTATTGACAGAGTGTGTATATGCACATTTGGGTTTGTATGAACGTATTATAAGAAATCTAATAAAGTAAAACAAACACATTTGCTTTGTCTGTGAGCTGTGAAACGAGATATCCCCTGTAATTACACTGAAGTAGATTTGGTCAAAGGGGGTGGCAAGATTTTTGGCCATAAATTTCTGGGTTTAGAGTAAAAAAAGCAACTATTATCTATCAAAACTTACATGGTCTGGTTATAAGTTACTTTGCTCAAGATGCAGAAAAATAAAAATGCAGATGAAACCTTACGTTAGCAGGAGGCCACTATAAGACAAGAGGAAGCAAGTCCAGAGAATAAAGTTCCAGTGCCAAATTTGCCTCCAAAAATGATTGAAACCTTGGAAATACATTAATTTTTTCTACACTTTGAGGGAGAACGGGCATTAATGAGTGTCCAAACCAGTGACTGAAAGAGTGATTTCAACTGCAAAGGTTTTTAAAAGAGCTCACAATGTGTATAACTCTCTAGAACTTCCATGTCTATTTTTAGCTTGCTTTCCACAACCAGCCTGCTTCCCTCTTCCAACCAAAATAAATACATTTCTTTCCCTCAGGAGCAAAGTATTTATTTTCCTGAAATTATCATGATAACAAGCAGAGCTCTGTGTGCTGCTAACCCACTGCTGACCAGCAGCTGAGCCCAGCAATCCAGGCTGGTTTCCATGCAATTTACAGCCCATTTACCCAATCCACACCTCAGCCACCAGGCCGGGAAAACCACACCGTGGGTGCCTTTGTGGCAGTAAACAACACCCACTGCTCTCCCCTCGTGCTCTGAGCCAGTCTCATCACAGAGGCAGTCTGATTCCTTTGGCATAATCATCCTTAAATCCATCCTGGCTGTTCCCAGCCACCGTCTTGCTTAAAACAGTTTCCAGGAGAACAGTTTCCCCATCACCTTCCCAAGAGTCATGTTAAATCAAATGTTTCAGAATTGTCCAATCCTTCTTCTTATAAAATCTCAGAATGGGTTGAGTTGGAAGGGACCTTAAAGCTCCTCCAATCCCACCCCCTGCCATAGGCAGGGACACCTCCCACTGTCCCAGGCTGCTCCAACCTGGCCTTGGACACTGCCAGGGATCCAGGGGCAGCCACAGCTTCTCCAGGGCCTCAGCCCACTCCCAGGGAAGAATTCTTCACTGAGTGTATGATGTTTGCCCTTTCTCCATCAGCAGAATCCTCTCCTGATTGCTGTGACCTTGCAAAGGGGCCCTGCAATGACATTGGCCACTTCCCCCACCGCCCCTGGGTGCACAGAACAAAATCCCAGCACCAGCAGGCAGAAAAGCTGCAGCAAGACACTGCACCTGCAGCAGCTCCTCAGGGCTGGTCACCTCCTCCTCCCCAATGTCCTTTCCACTCTGCTTTCAAGCTGCAAGGACACAAACTGGCTGAGCTGGGCAACCCCAGCAGCAGAACCTCAGGTGGAACAATCTGAACATTCTCCTGCCTCAGCCTGAGCTGCTCTCTCTTCAACATTTCCTCCTCCTTCAGCCACGTTTCTGCACAGCAGCCCCAGCTCTGAGCTTTGCCAGCTCAGCTTTGCCTTGCTCTGCACAGGTCCCTTCCCAGAATCCCAGAGTGGGTCAGGCTGAAGGGCCCACAGGGGCTCACCTGGTGCCACCTCCCTGCTCCAGCAGGGCCATCCCAGAGCTCAGGGCACAGGAATATCTGCAATAGCCCCAGGGAGGGACACTCCACAGCCTCTGTGCACAATCTGCTCAGGGCTGGCACTGCCAGGGCACAAGTTCTGCCTCCTGTGCAGGGACAATTCCTGGGCTCAGGCCCTGCCCTGGCTCTGGGGCCATTGCTGGGCCTGGAGCAGAGCCTGGGCCTGCTGGGAGCCATCCCTGCACACAGGGACACACAGGGACAGACTGGGACAGACTGGGACACACAGGGACAGACAGACTGGGACACACAGGGACACACAGGGACAGACAGACTGGGACACACAGGGACACACAGGGACACACAGGGACAGACTGGGACACACAGGGACACACAGGGACACTCAGGGACACCCAGGGCTCAGGGCCCCTCTCCCTGGGGCTCCTCTCCAGGCTGAGCAGCCCCAGCTCCCTCAGCCTTTCCTGGGCACGGAGATGCTCCAGGCCCTTCCTCAGCTCCAGGAGCTCCTGTCCCTGCTGTGCTGAGGATCCAGAGCTGGATACAGCACCCAGGGGTGCCCCCAGGCTGGGCACAGGGGCAGGATCCCTCCCTGACCTGCTGGAAAAGCACCCCAGGATCCCACTGGCCTCTTGGGCCACTTCCCTGCAGAGCTGCTTCCTCATCCTTCAGCATCCCCTCACCTTCACCTGGTGATTTTCCTTCTCCAGTGTCACAGGCACAAAGACACAACTGCACCATGACCACTGCAGCTCCTGGGGAATCCTCACAGCAGGCATCCAAACAGACCAGCTCTGCTCCTGCCTTGCCAGTCACAGAAAAGACACCGAGTATCCCTCACCACCTGGCTGGGGACTTGAAAGGAAACCAGGACCAAAGCATTAAAAATTCAATGATCAGCTGAGAAGATAATGGATGAACCAATACCAACAAATGCAGGTTCAGTTTTTGGAGCATTAATTAGTGGTATCAACCTGATGAGAGAGAAAATTAAGGCAAGATTATAGAGTGGAGATGCTGATATTTCTATTTTGCATGTAATTTTCATCCCCAAACAAACTGTAGTAGCTTAGCAAACACCAGTCTACTAACATGAGACAATTACAGACACATTTAGTGAAACAGGCAACTAAATGACTTTGTAATTACACTATTAAGCCAGATCTGGGGTAAAAAGGATAAAGGATTTGTGTCCCATATGACACTACCAAAAAAAAAAAAAATTTAAAAAAAAGCTGTGGAACACCAATGGAAATTTGGTAGTTTAAAGCTAGTGTTTAGGCTGATGAAGGAGAGCAATTATGGATCTTCCACAGTTGGAATTAAACCTGCAGCCATTCAAGCATAAACCACAGCTAATACTGAACAAGAATTCTGAGCTCATAACAGGAATTACCAGCACAGAAAACACCACATTCCAGAGAGACAACTGCTGGAATGACCAAGAATTTCTGTGCCTATAGAACAAAAAATAAACGAGAGTGTTCAGCTGGAGTGAGCAGGGCAAGATTCCTACTCCTGATGGAAAGCCAGGGTGAGAAGGACATGAAGCTGATTTCTTCTCAGGCTGGCATGGCATGGTCTCTGTTGGGTGCAGCTCTGGATAAGGAAAAGACACTTCATTCAGTTTATAATGCAATAACAGGAATCCTTCAGCACTCCCCACTATTAACATGGCTCCTATGTCACTCCCAGGGCTCAGGGGGTACTCACAGACACCCCAAAGCCACAGGAACAACCTGGGTATGACAAGCCTAGGGTGTGTCCCTACCCATGTTTTCCAAGGAGGAATTATCCCCCCACCCCAAACAACAGCAGAGCCCCAGGGACTCTCCCTGTTATCCCAAAACAGGTTCCTTCCCCGGTGTGCAAGGGGCTCATACAGATGGAGTTGTTTGATTTCTTTACAGTTTACATTTTTGCAAACAAAGGCATCAGTGTTCACTGGCTACATGTCACCTAGTTCTCCTATTAATTAGTGTTCTATCTTCCATCGGTTAATGAGTCTCTCGCTTCTCATGCTAATTAGTCCCACACTCAGTTTTTCTCCTCTTTTGGGTCAGTGGTTCCTTGGGCCGTGGGTCAGTGGCTGTGACCTGCCCCTGCTGGAATTACCTCCTACCCAATCGGAGATGATTTCAGCCCAGTGGCTGAGTTGGCTTTATCAGTTTCTCCCTTATCTTGTGGGTTCTGCCAAATGTCCTTGTGCTCTATAAATTCTGCCTTGTGCCCACCATCAGCGGTATATCCTTCTTCCCAAGCTTTCTAAACCTCCCTGGGGTCTGAGGTCATGGACACATGTCCAGCCCTAAACCTCAGCAAGGCTCTAAGTAATTTGTCCTTCTAACGCTTGGACATCACTTAGAGCTTGTGAGGTGCTGTTTGTTCCAGGGATTAAATCTCCCCTCTTGTTGATGTGGCTTGAAAGCATACAAAGATCAAGCACCAAATAACATCCTTCCTTAATTTTAATTCATTCCACTTTCTGCAACTATAAGGCAGAATATTTCATAACCCCCCCTCTCATTCCCTGTTACTCTCTAGACAAATTGTTAACTATTTCTGACTCTTGAAATGTCAGCGTCATTAGCAAGGTGACTCTACCAACAAGTAATCGGTCTTTCGAACACCTGGACATCACGTAGAGCTTGTGAGCTGCTGTTTCTCGGGTAAAATCACCCTCCTTGTTGATTAGGCCGGAGAGCAGGCAGAGATCAAACACCGGTGATCACCCTTTCTTCAGAAATGCTTTTTATATTCCACATTTCGCAGCCCGGGACGCCCGCGCGCCCTCAGCGCCCACACGGGACCTCCCGGGCGGGCGGCGCTCTGTGCGCGCTCCATGGCGGCGGGG